>VXBP01000405.1:0-123289 GCA_013400115.1 Rhinopomastus cyanomelas
AACCCCTAACATCCTATGATCCTATGATCCCTGGATGTGCTTAGGTGTTGTGTATAGAACTTAAGGACAAGCTTTAGCAATGGGCTTGGTAGAGTTAGGTTAATGGTTGGACTTGATGATCTTAAAGGTCTTTTCCAAACCAAATAATTCTGATATTCTATGATTTTCTAAATTACTAGAGCAGACACTGAAGACTGAACATCAGTAAGTAAAGGTAAGAGTTCAGATACGGGCTTTTATGTCTCTGGGATATAATGTCTAGGAAGAATGAAAAAATGAAGAATGTGGAAACTGTTGTGGCATGACCTAGTGAATTGTGAGGTCCCATTGCCCCATATCCCTAGGGAGCCAGAGCATTCAGCTATTCCATTTGAGGCTGGATGCAAGCAGGCTCATGTCCTCAAACCCAGTGATGACATTTATCTACTATACTTAAAGTGAGAGTGTTACTCTCAGAATATTCTGGGGCTGCTTTGGCTACATTTGCTAAATTACAAGAGTGCCTGGACCTGCCTGCAGTTTAACAACAGATTTTGTTCTACTCTGTCATCTCACATTTCCTGAGTTTGTTGGAAGCCCTACCCGGGATAGTCAACTCATGTTTTTTTCCTTCTCTGCTTTTCTGCCCGTTAGGTGTGCTCCCGAGTCATAACTCCTTTATGCTAATCACTGGTGCTGGGTTCATTCTAGCTCTCTTTAATTACTGTATGGCTGATGTATAACCCCTCATACTGTAATCACAGAGATAGTAAAGGTTATGCAAATGCTGATTAGGGTGTAATGTGGCTTGCAGAGTATTCATCATAGCCCCAGACTGCTGAGACTCCAGAGGAAGTCGAGGCAAGAGAGGACCCTGCCTTGATTAATGAGGACTGGATTAGGAATAAGTTGAGCAAACACATGGGCCCTGATGGGATGCACCTGCAAGTGCTAAAGGAGATGGCAGAGGTCATTGCTAAGCCACTCTCCATCATCTTTTCTAAGTCATGGGTATCAGGACAGGTGCCTAGGGACTGGAGGATAGCAAATGCCACTCCCATCTTCAAAAAGGGTACGCAGGAGGACCCAGGTAACTATAGGCTGGTCAGCCTCACCTCCATCCCAAGACAGATGATGGAACAATTTTTCCTAGATGCTGTCTCTGGGTACATCAAGGACAGGAGGGTCATTAGAGCTACAAAGATGATGAAGGAAGTAGAACACCTCGCTTATGAGGAAAGACTGAGGGAGCTGGGTCTCTTTAGCTTGGAGAAAAGGAGACTGAGGGGTAACCACATTAATGTCTATTCACAAATATGTGAAGAGTGAGTGTCAGAGGATGGAGCCAGGCTCTTCTCAATGTCATCTGGTGATAGGATGAGGGGCAATGAGTGTAAGCTGAAACAGAGGTGGTTCTACATCAATATAAGAAAGAACTTCACGCTGAGGGTGACAAAGCACTGGAACAGGCTGCGCAGGGGGGTTGTGGAGTCTCCTTCACTGGAGAGGTTTAAGATCCGCCTAAATGTGTTCCTGTGTGACTGGGTCTAGGTGATCCTGGTGTGTCAGGGGGATTGGACTAGATGGTCTTTCGAGGTCCCTTCCAATCTCTAATGATTCTCTGATTCTATGATAGAGGGGAAAAGAGGGGATGCTTCATGCTTAGGGGCTAGACTGAAGTTGTCCTGAGACAATTTAGATATTTTTTTAACTTTAAAACTGAACATATTTGATATAGACAATACCAAAACTTAGCAAGGAAAATATTTGAATATAATCATGCTTTCCTGAAGATATTTTTAAATTAGACACATATTCTTGGTCACATATGCAATACATGGAGGGTGCTAAGACAGTCTGTTGTTTGTATCTCAAGAGACCATCTTCCATCCCGATACCATTTGGAGCACTTTTTGTTACTTTCTTCATATGTATCGAACAAAAACCTTCCCAATCCAGTGAAAAATAATTATAGGCAAAAGTGAAATTATTCTAAATATCAGTAAGTGATTATGCTGATCTTCTTACCTCTCCTAACTCTGAAGACTGAGATGGATAAGTGGAATGCAGCTAAGATATAGCTTAAGACAGTCAGATGGGTAATTATTTGTTTTCATACAATCATTCAGGTTGGAAAAGACTCTTGGGATCATCAAGTCCAACCATCAACCCTACTCTGCAAGTTCACAGATCCCACAATATGACATCTAAGCAACTTTTAAACTCATCCAAGGATAGGGACTCAACCACCACCCTGGGCAGCCCATTCCAGTGCCTGACCACTCTCTCTGGGAAGAATTTTTTCTTGATGTCTAATCTAAACCTACCCAGTTGGAGCTTGGAAACACTCCCTCTGGTTCTGTCACTAATTATAGAATCACAGAACATTAGGGATTGGAAGGGACCAGCACATTGCTGGTTCATCATCATCCTGCTGTCCACGAGGACCCCCAGGTCCGTTTCTCCTACACTGCTCTCCAACAGGTCAGTCCCCAACCTACTCTGGTACCTGGGGTTGTTCTTGCCCAGAAGCAAGGCTCTACACTTACTCTTGTTATATTTCATGAAATTTCTCTCTGCCCAGCTCTCCAGACAGTTCAGGTCTTGCTGAATGGCAGCACAGTCTGCTGGGGTGTCGCCAATACAACCCAGCTTTGTGTCATCAGCGAACTTGCTGACAGTGCACCCTAATCCCTTATCCAAGTAACTAATGAATAGATTAAATAGTACAGTATTGATCCCAGTACCAACCCTTGGGGTACTCCACCAGATACAGGTCTCCAACTAGACTCTGTCCCATTGACCACTACTCTCTGGCTTCTGTCCTGCAGCCAGTTCATGATCCACCTCACTACCTGATCATTCGGACCACACTGCCTCAGTTTGGCTGCGAGGATGGTGTGTAAGACTGTGTCAAATGCCTTACTCAAGTCAAGATAGATAACATCCACTGCTCTGCCATCATCTATCCACCTGGTTATGCCCTCATAAAAGGCTATCACGTTGGTCAAGCATGACTTCCCCTTGGTGAAGCCACGCTGACTGTCCCTAATGACCCTCTGGCCTTGATGTGCCTGGAGACAGCATCCAGGACAAATTGTTCCATCACCTCTCCTGGGATGGAGGTGAGGCTGACCGGTGTATAGTTACCTGGGTCCTCCTTCTTAGCCTTTTTGAAGATTGGAGTGACATTTGCTATCCTCCAGTCCCTAGAGGTACCACATTTTATGCATACTATCAAGAGACAGAATGAATAGTACCTGGGAAGTTGTAAATCTGAATTACCGAGTTACCATTTACTACAGAAGGTGAGAAAATTGCTAAGAATAGTGGAAAACCTGTTAAGTTATAAGAGGCAGACCAACAACATAGAATCATAGAATCATAGAATCATCATGGCTGGAAAGAACCTCCAGGGTCATCGAGTCCAACCTTTTCTCCTAGTATCTAACCACTAGACCATATCCCTAAGCGCCGCATCCACCTGTTCCTTAAACACCTCCAGGGATGGTGACATCACTACCTCCCTGGGTAATCCATTCCAGTATCTCATCACCCTCTCAGTAAAGAATTTCCTTCTAACATCCAATCTAAACCTCCCCTGATGCAACTTGAGGCCATTTCCCCCCCTTGTCCTATCATCACTAATTGGAGAGAAGAGACCAACACCAGCCTTGCTACAATCTCCTTTAAGGTAGTTGTAGAGGGCAATAAGGTCCCCTCTCAGTCTTCTCTTCTCCAGACTAAACAACCCCAGCTCCCTCAGCCTCTCCTCATAGGGCATGTCCTCCAGCCCCTTCACCAGCTTGGTTTCTCCAGCTTCTCCAGCAGAATGCTGTGGGAAACGCTGTCAAATGCCTTACTGAAGTCCAGGTAGACAATATCCACCACTTTTCCCTCATCCACTAGGTGTGTCACCACATCTGGTTTTATTGTTGAAGCCAAACATACATTATACCATTATATAGGCGTGTGTTTGTCTTGAATCCACAATTGTGTGTCCATTAAAGGACTGGATATATATTAAGACAAAGTTTGGCAGGGAATCGTTATGTCCGTAAATGATGTCCCAAAAAGCATGTCTGTAAGAACTGGCTACAGAATGGGATATCCTTCAGTAGCACCACAGTTATCTCTATCATACAGTCAAGGCAAGATTCATGTGACTGAACAAAGGGTTGGCTTTATCGGCTATCCCTCCCAAGGGAACAGTGTTGACAAGAGAAGTGTTGTTTTCCTCTAGGCTTCTAGAACAATGATTCTTTATATGATAATTGCTTCTGACTGAAATGTCTCCAGGAATCCACTGGTATTACTCCATAGCAAACATAGGGGTTCCATCTTACGGTGTCCTGGTTTAGATCTCTTCATACTGAAACCGGTAGGTGTGCCTGGTCTTCATACTGAAACTGGTAGGTGTGCATGTGAAGTTAGGACAGGTTGTTTCAGGGTTTGGCAACACATATTTGCAGAGTTTACTTATAACTAAAGACGACCCAGAAGCTTAAGGAGCCTTAAAGGATACCCTGAAATATCTCTTTAGAATGTGCTACAATCATGTCAATAACATGCAGTGAGGGGGTGGGGAGAAAGCCTTTCAGCTGGCACAGCTGGAATAAAATCTGTTCTGATGCTCTGGTGGCACTGGAGGTAAGGCATGCAGCTAAGCTGGAAGCCAGGAAATTTATGAGACTCAGTGACCACCTCACAGTCACCTCAAATTTCTCCTAAGCCTGATTTTCACAGGTTGGTTTGTGTTCCCATGACTACACACAGAAAAGGTGAAAGTAAAAATAGTTACATCACCTCAAAGAAGCAGCTATTATTGATTACTGCAAAAAGCCAACAACAGATTCTACAGTAATGAACAATTCTCAGCATTGAAGGTACACATCTGGTCTTTCTGTCAATATTAGGTAAGGCTTCTTCCTCTCACATGATTAGATTCTAAGATTCTTGATGGAGACAAGAACCTAAGGATATTTTCAAAATTAGATGTATCATCCAGAAAATGAGAGTGTCTGGATAAGTCAATATAGCTGTATACTCATGTCAGCCTGTGACTTTTCTGGGTATTCAACAGAATCCTTGCACTAGTTAGTTACAAACTAGTTTAATAACTGATGGTTTATGTCTGGAGGAAACTTTTGCATTAAATCCTTGTTCCTGTTAAAGCTGTTTTGTGCTGCTCAAAAGGCAAAAGACAGCCTACAAGGTGCTTTTATGAGTTATATTCAGATTCAGCTGTCACAGGGAATATCCATATGGTGGAGAATCGATCTTGCTGAGTCTGCACTCTTGCCATCACAGCTCTGATTTTGGGGTCATACTGAGAGATAACATAAAGCTGAAGCATTGCCGTGCTCTAGTAACTCCCTGCTGTGGAACTGTATCTTGTCTATTCTTTCAGCTACAGCCTGGAGTTCATTTGAACTACTTTACAGGAAATGCACTGACATGCACTCAAAAATTTAATTTGACTCCAAAGTCAATTTGGCACAGGTACAATGGCAGTCATGATGGCAGGAGAGCCTAGGGACCTCAATGTATTATTAACAGTCTCAACAAGAGAGTAAGAAGACTTTGAGATTATTGAGATGAAGTTGTGATATCCCTCAATAATATTTCTTGACAATTGGGAAGCAAATCTTGGAATCATAGAATCATCAGGGATTGGAAGGGACCTCGAAAGATCATCTAGTCCAATCCCCCTGCCACAGCAGGATCACCTAGACCAAGCCACACAGGAACACATCCAGGAATTGCAATTAGTTTGAAAGAAAGGAAAATTTTCACAGAGCTTACTCATAAAGGCATACATAACCAACTTCTGGAAGACTTGGAGAATGTTTGATCTCAAATGCATGTCATTTAGAAAGCCATCACTTTCTAGGAACTAAAAGTAGAAAACAACTCCTTGGGCAGGGGAAGTATTGTTTTCCTTAAGCAAGTGGGCTACCACATTAGCCATTATTGCTTGGTAACAACTGAAATTAACTCTGGATAATCTCTATCTAATGCATAGGACACAATAAATGAATGTGTATTTCCACAATACAGGTCCTCTTGAGCTGTGCTTCAGTAATAAACAGGCTTATAAACGTAATGATTTTATTGTTCTGTTAATAAGCGTCTTCAATCCGAAGCATAGGATGAGGGAACTGCAAATCAAGAAGCTGTGTTAGTGCCAGCAGTGTAGAAACTACACTAAGTCTTGCTTGGATCCACAACAGGTATTGATTAGGAAAGAAACGTAACCATATTCTGCAGAAGCTGTGGAGGGGACAAGCACAAGGCGTGTGAATCACAGCACTTGAAGTTAGTGCTAGGTACAGAAGCATTGCCAAACTGCACTTGGAATGACAGTGCTAATAACAATGTCCTGTATCATTACCAATTACAAATGTTCAGATGAATGACTGTTAATTACAAGAAGCCAATTCACAGAAGAAATGATGGTTTGCTGCCCCCTCTATTTCACTCTCTTCCCCTCTTAGGTTTACTTCCAGCATTAAAAATAACCTGTTGATGCCACTTCTGGGAAGGTAGGACTTGAAGTAATCCTTATGCAACTACACAATCGCTGTTTTATTTCAGAGGTTTCACACAATACCCTTACTGCAGCCTCCACTCATCGAGGGTCACAAACACATTTCATTTTAAGGTAATAAACCTAAGAGCTGCAGTACAAGAACAAACGTCTCAGTGTCACAGAAGACTATAACCAGTACCCCTCCCATAGGGTATTTACCAAATAAATCTCCCAGAAGTTGCTGAGGAAGTAGCAGAGGGAAAAAAGGCAAAATAATCCTTTGCCAGGCACGCCTGAGGGAAAAGGTTTTGTTGTGACCCAAATCTGGCAATCAATTCAACTGTATGCCTGTGAGCAAGATGCACCACAAACCACTTGATGATTTAATGTCACCAGTGTCCTTTCTACATCCTGTCTCTGACTAATTTCCAGTGCTTCGGAGGCAGTTGAAAAACCCCTCATAAGCCAAATGCAGATGGGTTAGAGGACCAGAGGAAGATCTGAAGCTTAGGAAAGATTGAAGTACAATGCCATGAGCAGCAGTTCACTCCCCTTTAAATTTTCCTTGGACATAGTGAAGTATTGTGCCCTAATCGTAAGTAATTGAGGTGCTTGTTTCTAGAGTACTGCTTGTTTACTCATGAAATGTTTAGAAATGTTTCCAGCCTAAGCACCCTCATGACCAATTAATAACCATACATCCTCATACCACTATAATTCTTTAATTCAAATAGTTCTTCTTCCCTGATATTTACCATTTGAATGTATTTTCCATGAATCATGACGTTGTTTTGACTTTGTTTGGCTAGTTAAGGAAGCTCAGCTTGCTTGCTTGCTTGCTTGCTTGCAGCTCCTGTTCAACGGGGTCTCTGCTCCCTCACCACCCTCCTTTTATTCTTGCTCTTCTGCACCTGTGGTGATCTGAGCCAATCTTTTCTGACTCTAAGTCATCAGAATTTGATGTAATTTTCCAAACAAGGTCCTTAGCGAAGCCATATCAATACTTCTCTCTCTCTACTAAAAATACCCCACATTGTGCATCATAGACTCACATAAGTCTTTTCCACAGCTATTTCTACTGTCAATTCACAGTCTCTTGGAGGAATTCACCCACATAGTAAGGTCATACAAGCCTGCCTACGGTCACAAGCATCGCCATCTTCCTCAGAATCACAGAATTATTGAGGCTGGAAAAGACCTCTAAAATCATCAAGCGCAGCCTATAACCTAACATCCACTATCATGTCAGCTAGACCATGATACTAAGTGCCATGTCCAGTCTTTTCTTAAATATCTCCAGGGATGGAGAGTTCACCACCTCCCTGGGTAGTTCATTCCAATGTCTGTTCAGCCTTTATGTGAGAAAGTGCTTCCTAACATCCAACCTAACCCTCTCCTGGCACAGCTTCAGGCCCTGCCTTCTCATCCTATCACTAGTTGCCTGGGAGAAGAGCACCTCCTGTCTACAACTTCCCTTCAGATAGTTATAGAGAGTGATAAAGTCACCCCTGAGTCTCCCCTTCTCCAAGCCAAACAAACCCAGCTCCCTCAGCCTTTCCTCATCAGATTTTCCCTCTAGTCCCTTCCTCAGCCTCATTGCTCTCCTCATGTGGTGGGCTCAAGACCACAATTCAAGATAAAGGAACAGAAGACAAAGCAATTAGGTCTCGATGAGATCTCGGATAGAATTTGCCAGACAATGGATAGCTTAGGGAAAATGGAAAAAGTTTATTAACTTTATAACTGTATACAGAAAAGAAGAAAATGTTAAGCAAGTTGGTGCACACAAACTAGAAAATGTGTCATAAATGCCATCACATATTCTGAGAAAAAGACAATGGGAGATCACTATCATATCGGTCCTTGGGTTTTCTTCACATTAGAGACCTGGGAAAAGAACATGTCAGTTGAGCAGAGACAAGTACTACCACCCTGTCTATTATTCATGTGCCACCCCTGCCTGCAAACAGTGGTACCCTGGCTGTCCAGACTGGTGAATTCTTCAATTCTTCAGCGTAGCTTCTCCAGCTCAACACTCATCGGGCAGGCCTGATTCCTCAGCACCTGAACTGCATCCCTTGATGCAGGAAACATGCTTTCAAAGAAACCAGACTCTATCTTTCATGTCCGAGATTTAAGAATTCTCGGGTCCTTCTGCTTTCTTCAGCTAAGCACGGAGGAATTCTCCTCAATACTTGAGCATCCCCAGTTCTCCTCAACGGCAGAAATGACAAACAGTCTCTCTTCTTGCTGATCAGTGCTCTCTAAGATGGCGGCAGCATGGCCCTGGCCACGTGCAGTACCCAAGATGGAGACTGACCGCATGGCCGCGTCAGGAGGGCCCCTCCATGCTTTGCAAACGTGGCCAAGAGGGTTCCATGACTCTCCCCTCTCCTCTCTCCTTCTGTCTCAGCTCCAGGGGGAAAAAGAGGAACCCCTTCAGCTCACCACAAGTCGCTGAACAGCTGCTTCATGGTGGGGGAGTGATGGCGCTTCTCCGGTCTGTGCGAGCCGCCGCATCCCTCCCCGCAGCAGAGTGGGTCCGGGGGCTGGGCAGGGCTGGGCTGGGCCAGGCCACAGCAGGCCCGTCTCCCCCCCACCTCCCCCACCCTGGAAGTGTGGGGGGAGTTTAGCATGAGGCAGCAGCCCCGTGCTGGGCTACATGCCCTCACCAAAAGAGGCAGGGCTAAGGTCACTCACCCCTTTTATCTTCTCACCTAGCCGACACCCCTTAAGGGCAAGTACTTGGGACAGTGTCACCTCCTCCCAGGACAGGTCACTGGAGGGGTCCTCTTAAAGCAAAAGAACTTTTTCTTCATGAAAGCACAAATCTGTATGTCTGAAAATTCTGGTAATTTTCAATCTGCAACACCTCTGGATCCGCTCCAGCACCTCAACATCTTTCTTGAAGTGAGGGCCCTAGGACTGCTCCCAGTACCTGAGGTGAGGCCTCACCAGTGTCCAGTACAGGGACGCAATTAAGTCCCTAGTCCTGCTGGCCATACTATTCCTGCTACAAGCCAGGATGCCATTGGCCTTTTGTGCCACCTGAGCACACTGCTGGCTCATGTTCAACCAGTTGTCAAACAGTACTGCCAGGTCTTTCTCTGCCAGGCTGCTCTCTAGCCAGTCATCCCCCCGGATGCCAAAATGTAGGACTCTGCACTTGG
The DNA here is from genome assembly GCA_013400115.1 of Rhinopomastus cyanomelas. Classification (NCBI taxonomy): domain Eukaryota; kingdom Metazoa; phylum Chordata; class Aves; order Bucerotiformes; family Rhinopomastidae; genus Rhinopomastus; species Rhinopomastus cyanomelas. The sequence goes on from VXBP01000405.1 coordinate 9,682, forward strand.
CCCTGTTAAACTTTATCCTGTTGGCCTCTTCCCACTGACCCAGCCTGTCCAGATCTCTCTGCAACATCTTCCTCCCCTCCAGCCAATTGACACTCACCCCCAACTTGGTGTCATCTGTGAATTTACTAAGGGTAGATTTGATCCCCTCCCTACAGAGTGTTTTAGGCATGGAGCATTACTTCTGACCTTGAACAAATCCTTGCTTGTGCAATTTTAATTTCCTTAGCCAGCTTAGAATCATAGAACCATATAATTGTTTAGGTTGGAAAAGACCTTTAAGATTATTGAGTCCAACCATTAACCTAACTGTATCAAGGCCACCACTACACAATGTTCTTAAGCATCTTTAAATATCTCTGGGTAAAAATCACCTTTGGGTTCCTCTGTCCTGTCAGCCTTATGAATTTCCACAGTTTCTATAATATTTTTTGTTGTGATGCGAAGCCTTAGAGAAAGATCTGCATTTGTCCCTCCCGCAGATTGACATAAACCGGATAAGTCTGTGATCACCCAGTCTGAGGTGAGTTTCAGTGCTACAGCTTTCTCTCAAGGTCCTTGCCGATTATTAACTGTAGGCCTAAACCAGTATTCCCTCTCATGGGCTCACTGCTTGTTTACTTGAGAAATCGAGATCCTACGGCACTGGAGAACATTTAAGCTCCTACCATGGTATTTTTCTGTCCATATCTGAGACATTACATTTTCCCATAATCATATGATATTCACTCTTCTGTATCTTTCCCATGATTCTGTGGGATAACCATCCCTGTCCAAGTTTGCAATGGATTACCACCCTTCTCTTGGTGGATTTTTAAAAATTCTTCGCTCTCATGTAGTTTTCCCTATTATGAGAATGTCCTGTTATGTAATTTCCTTTAACAATTTTTCTAAATTATGGAGTTACTCCATCTTCTTCACCATGACTTCTATTGTTCTAAGTAGCTTCCCCTTCAGAATTGAGACACAGGATTTTAGGTCTCAGTATGAACGTTGCTTGAAGTATAAAATTCCAAACCAGTTAAAGACGAGACACTGGTGACACATCTCACTGTAATAGCTATATAATAAATCTTTAAATCTTGTAGACATGATATGGAAAGGAAAAAAAATTGCCAAAGCGCTTGAAACAGTAGATATTGCATTAGACTGATACTCTATGCCTTCAGCTACAGACATTTTGAAATGTGGAAAAGCTTCTGACACCTTCTACATGGTGTAAGGTTTTCTTTTCTCTTTTGGAAGAAGAATACATTAGGATTGCTGCAAAAGCCACAGGCGTTGGGATCCAATCCCATAATGTTTTTTGGTTTTCTATTTTAGAGCAAGACAAGAGGACACATACACAACAGCAAAAAGAGCGGCAAAGAAGAAAATTGCAGGTTTATCTCTAATAGAAACTTATTTGCAGCTCCTCCGCTGGAGAAACACAGGCTGGGTGCACAGTCCTATCAGCTGGTCCAAGACTAAGCAATCTTGAACAAGTGATGGGAACATTGAAGACATCGGTCTTAGATTGTCTTTGTGATCGCAGGTTCACGGCAGTTGTCTTGACAGCTAAGCCAGGCTCTTACTGGCGACAGCAGCAAAAGGGAGGGGGCGATGGGGAGACCGCAAAGCAGAGCACACAAGGAGGGAATTAGCATTGCGAGCCAGGCTTCGTGTTTTAGGGGCTGGTGAGGCCATCGCCGGGGCTGGGGCTGTACGGTTTTGAGGCAGGTTGGCGTGGGCCGGGAGAGACCCGAGAGATGGGGCCCGAGGTGGGTCACCAATAGCCTTCGGGACGCGGGAGAAGCCGTAAGCGACACCTATGACGCAAAGCTTGTCCGTTCAGGATCACGCATCCAGCTGTTCTTCCCTAGAGATCCCTCGATAAACAACGGCCAATAAGGACGGTGATCTCATCCACTGAAATCAGCCAAACCCCACACATTTCTCCTTGTTCAGCTCTGCACATTCCTCACAGCTCCCTGACCCCAGCCCCATCGCTGCGCCCAAAAAGCTCCTGACCGACCGGGCTGCAGCTGAGCTCCCAGACTCCAACCGAGCCGCCGGGCTCTGTCTCACCGGCTCCGCGGCCTCAGTCGAGGTCCCTTCGGCCTCTGGACGAGCCCTCCCTCGATCCGTCCGAGCCACCGCGCCAAAGCTGCCGCCGCTGCCCACCATCTCGTCGCAGCCCGGTGAGGCGGCGGGGCCATGAAAAGCCGGCACCTGCTGCGGTCGGGACATGCTGCCATGCCAGAGGAGCCCGAGTCAAGCATTTATTTAGCCCCGTTATTTAGCGACGGGCATTGTCGGTATCAGGGACGTCTCCCCCTCCTCCTCGTCACCTGAGGATGGGGACAGTATTTTCCGCGCCTCCAGGACACCCGGCTAGAGATCGCCCCCCTCCCCAAGCCAGATGACTTTGGGTGGCCACCCACAGTCGGCTACTCCTCGCCCGCAGCCAGCCCAGCCCTGCCACGAGGCAACCTGACTCCCCGGAGGGCGAGCGGCTGTAGCTCGCTGCTCTTCCCCATCTTTTCCAGAGTCTTCTCCCCCTCCCTTTCTCCCCACTGCGGCTTCTCCTCCCTCCTCTTTTTCTCTACGGACATTTTTTGTTTATGAAAGGCTGCTGTGTTCCAAGGAACCCTCGCTACGGGGCTGCTCGCACCTCCCTCGGGGCGGTGGCATCAGGTGCAGGCGGGCAGGGCAGGGTCCGGCCCCCGGCCGCCGCCTGCGCGCTCGGCCGGTCCCGCCCCTCCGTGTGTGGGGAGGAGTCGGGAGAGCAGCGGGCTTCGCCGGGGATTTCCAGCCTGAGCGGGCGGGAGAGGAAGTGCGGGGCGGGGGGGAGACGGCGCAGAGCGACAGGGACTTTCCGTCGGGCTGGCGGTCGCCTTCGCTCGGGCTCTAGCTGCTGCCCACCGCCCCGCTCCTCTCACTCTCGCAGGTAGGGCAGCTGCGGCGCTCTGCGCGCCCGAAAGCGGTGCGGTGGACCGGGAGCGGGGAGGGAGCGAGGCGCGTTTCATCGCTGCTTTGGCGGCGGCTCCCGCTCAGGGCTCCGACACCGGCTGTGCTCCCTCCCGCTCTGTTGGGGCTCCTTAGAGAGAGGGTCGGGACTGAGCGGGCGGTGGGAGCCCGCGAGATGGGGGTGTGTGTGTTAGAGCGCTTTATCCTGCGGTGCCGGCGGCGCTGGTACGAGGCATCTGCTACCAGGCAGGGGCCGAGCGCGCTTCGCCCGTCGCCTGTTGCCGGGACCTTGGCGGCGGCTAGTGCCCTGGGAAGGATCAGCCTCCGCCTGCCCAGACGCGCCCCAGAGCTTTGCAGGTGCCCTCTTTTGATTTACGTATTCTTGTCTTCCCCCAGTTCTCGCCTTCACTTTCCCTCCCGCTCCGTCCCGCGCTGTGTGCTGGGGTGTGTGCGTGGTGGGGGGGGGGAAGGAGCAGCCAGGCCGGAGCGGTAGCGAGCGGCGCTTGCGGCGTTTGATGTGTCGTTTGAATGCAGAAGCCTTGCTCCGCTCCTGGCTCCCTCCATATGCGGTGCTGGGGGCGGGCCGACCGCCTTTAAAGGGGCCCCGCTGGCAGCCGCCGCGCCTGGGCGCCCAGCGCGGCCCCGGCCACTTCGCGCCTCCCTTTGCGGCGGCTCTGGCTACGGCTCCGGGGAGAGAATCCTGCGGAGCTGCCCGCGATCCGTGCAGGAGGAGTTTGATTCGTGTAAAGTCTCGTCTCTGCCTTCCACAGCCCTGCGCCGTGAGACCCATCTGCCTGGCGTGAGCGGAAAGAAAAGTGGTTTGTTTTCACGCCATTCATTTCCAAGCGCTGATTTCGCAGCACCGAGTTTTGGTGTGTGAAATCAATCGCCGTGTCGTGGGTTCGAAAAAATAACGAGCGTGTAAAAGTTTATCCTGAGTCATTCCTCTGCAGATGAACCTATGACTGACTCATAGGCTGAAAACTGCAGTGGCTTGTGAAATAGGAAGGTAAGGCATCTTCGTCTTGATTTATTTGTGTCTTCAAGTGTCTGAGAGCTCAATTTTCTGCACAAAACCAGCAGAAATGGCATTAGCGCCAAGAGACGTAATCCTGTGCTGTACTGATCTGAGCCTGTGCGTGGCTGGCTGTGCCCCTCTGTGCCTGTCTCTGTGATGCCTTAGGACATATTTCAGCTTTTTCTGTTTCTGTAATAGTCAAATGTGGGGAGTTCCAATGATAGAATTCGAAATTTGCAGCTTTCTTGGGTTAGTGACTTCTCAAGCTGGTGGAGATCTACCCCAACCGTGATTTTTGTAATTTGTGCGGTTTTATTTCTTCAGTAGAACTATGCATTTTTCCTTGCAGGTTTGTCCCGTAGAACGCATGTAGTGTTACTGTGCACTAATCTGAACTTGCAGGCATAGGCTGAAGAGGGGTTCAGTGTATGATGTGAAGGTGTACTGGCAGTAAATACTTAGCTTAGACAAATGAAATGGTATAATTTGGAGTAGCTAGGAAAAAATCGTTATTGCAATCCTTATTTAAACACTTACTATAAAAATCTTTATTTTAAATAGCTACTTACTTGAACAAAAGCCTGTATTTAAAGGCTATGCTGATTGTTAGAGTTGAAAAAAGACTGTATGATGTCCTTTAAAATGAGCTGTTTGTTAGAAGTGCATGCATGGCAGTCCATAGGCATGATTAACACATGGATGTGTGGATTGACATAGGTGTAAATGTTATTTATTGTGATTAAGGAAAAGGTTTTTCTTTTAGTACGATAAATACTTGATCGTTTGGACTGAATCCGAAGGTTTTTTTATGTCTGAACTGGGAAACCCCTTGTCATACAGCTTGATAATGGAAACATTGATGTATCACGAGTTTGGGCATTGCAAGCAGACAGCACTGTAAGGTTATAGAAGTTGGTTTTTTCCAGTGTGGAAATGGTAGGTGTTTTACTGAAATTTGACTTGAGAAGCTTCTAATAATAGCTGGACCTAGAATACAGAAAGATAAAATGCATTCAGTAGCAAAGCAAATTAATCCTAATCAAAGGAGAGAAGGTGCTAGAGGACTTGGTCTTTAGGCTTTTCTTACATCCTTCTGCAGTTATCTTTGATAGTAATTTTGAGGAGTCATTCTTGTATGGATGCAGAAAACTTCGTCATTGTATAAGCACATTTGCTGTCAGTACCTTGGAAGACTCTGTAAGATGGCAGTAGTTAGCATCAGCGACAAAAAATTCTTTATGAAATCTTATCAGCTTATGCTAATACAATTTGTCCTCTAAATGACTTCAAGAACTTGTTGTGCATTAGATCTTGATGTGGTTCTTGTCCATAATGAAAGTTTAGGTGAAAGAAAAGTGTGTTTTTAGTACTGAAGTAGAGCTGTTCTGCTAGAACCTATTACAGTGCTAAACTAACAACGTGAAAAGTCAAATCTTAATTTTTAACTTTTATTGTTAAACAACTGGAACATGAGTATATTGATAAGTACATGATCAAATGAAAAGGCAATTTAAAACCAACTTAAATCTACTCCAGTAGCCCAGATAGGCTTGGTATGAATAGACACTGCAAAAGTAACATGTTTTCTTCTCTGATGTCCTTAGATGATGCAATAACTGGCTTTCATTAGGTCTTTTTTTTTAATTATAATAGTGTTTCTTAATTGAAAGTGCCGAATCTTAAGATGTCTGAAGAATGCTCATTACACATTGGTTTTGGATGTCTGAGCTCTTGTGCACAGTTTCTTTAAAGAATTGCCAAGGCTTAGTTTTTTTATTCTATGCCTGTGGGTGGGTACTTTCTGATTGTGATGCTTGTATTTGAAACCTCCTCGTATTTTCAGTGTAGGGCTCAGGAACACCAAAAGTGATGGGAGAGGGTGAAATTGGACATTTGAAGATGTGGTGTGGGGAAGAGAAGCCAAGAGAGGGAGAGTTCTGTATTTTTGTGCAAAAGAATAAAAAATACGACTGTAGCACAGTGGGAGAGTGCTGAAGGCACAGCTGGGTTTTACCATGTGCTTTTTAGCCAGTGGTGGTGAGATGGAAATTGTAGCTGTGAAGAGCTGTTGAAGAGAACTTAACTGGTCTCCCAGCTCCGTCTACCGGAAGTACCTGCTCTCATAAATATGTAAAGTCAGTGTAGGCTCACTTTGACAAATCACAAACATCTTTCATTTTTTTCTGTGCCTTTTTTTTTTTTAAAGGTAGAAAGAGAGAACTAGAGAATTGTGAGGAACAAGGGGGCAACTTATAATGAAAGATCATTAGGTGTCTGCAAAGTAGGAAGTGATGCTCTCTTCTAATGGGAAATAAAAGGAAGCGAAAACAAAAAAGCCCCTAAAAGATCAGTAAGAAAAGTATGCACCAGAAAGACCATAGAAAGTATGGCAAAAGATTATTTGGTGTTGGGAACTGTGAGATAAATACATATATAGTCTTTAAGAGCATCTGTCTTTTCTTCCTGGAGATTTTTTCTGTTGGAATACTAGCAGCAAAATCTTGCTGCTACTGGGACTTCAGTTGCTACTGACTGTTGGTTTTGTAACTAGGTTAACAGAGCAAGTGTCTCTAAAATTATATACAACAACTGTAGGTCACTAATCCTCTCCACCCCCCAAAAAATGTTAAGCCTTTGATTTCCATGCTGTTGTTCTTCCCTGCTGATCTACTCTGCATGTGTGAAGTGTGATTTTTAGTAGAATTCTAAGTTCTGCAGCTCACCTAGTTGAGGCTGGCCATGGGAAGTGAATTCTCAATGTGTAGTGTGTGCAGTAGCCTGGTGTTGGATTTGTGTAACAGCCTCCATCCCTGGCTCCCTGCATGCACTGAAAATTGGGGTGTTGTGTACTTTGACATCAAGATTGGATTTTTGTAATTTGCAGCCATTGGAATTGCAATGGGCAGAGTAGGAATGCTTTAAATTGTATCACCACGTGATCATTTATGAAATAGGTTTTTCTGATTTATAGAGGGAACATTCTGTATTTACAATGATAAAAATTACTAGTAATTCAGTGGTGTGCTCTGCAGTGACTATATCCTTTTACGTACAGTATATGGAGCAAATACTTCACAGACAAAAGTAGTAGTGAAAGAAATTCTGGAACTTCTCTATGTGCTTTAATAATGACTGTGTGGAATCTCCTAAATAGGAAAAAATATTTGGAGTAATACTGAATTTTTATGTGACTTTGCTTCCATTTTAAGAAGAAAAGAAATCTTTTTGTAAATAAAGTAAGAAATGTACACTCCAGATAAGCTTTAAATGCCATGAGTCTTTGCAGCTCTCTTAGGTGTCTAGCAGAAAGAGGGTATAAGGGGATGTAAGATAAGAAGTTCCTTCCTGGCTGCCACTTCATTCCTGCAAGCTTTGTCATCTCTCACAAAAATGAAGATGATCCACTGAAGATAACCAGTGTAAAATCTAGGAGGCCTGGAGGCTGTTTTTCCTTTGTACATGCTTGTGTTACAATGGTCTTTGATGTTGCACTGCAGTGTGATGTGACATCATGCCCAAGTCCCAGGGACAGAAGGGAGATTCCAGTCCAAGTTTCCTACTTCCTTGGGGAGTATTCTCATTACTGAGCCATAGGTGAGTTAAGAGTAGTGTCACTTCCTTCTCTTAAAACACTTCTGCTATGTCAGGAGTAATGAAAACTTGGTGTACCTGAGAAAGGGCAGGAGGAAGCATGATGTTTGCAAGGTGGTTAGGACAGTTACTAGGAGAAGGAAAGACAGAGTCTGCTGGTGCTTCTTCCACTGCTGTTTTGCTTATTTTCTCATGCTCACATGCGTCAAGTTCAAATACTTGGTGTGAGGATGCTTGCTGAACTGATCATCCTTGTCAAGGCAGACAGTTCCTTCAGCGTAGATGATGTGCTGGGTAAAGAAAGAGAGTACTGATGCTTCTGTGCTGCTTGGGTGAGGTAGTAGCTCAAGAATAACTTGGTTGCTGCTAGTGGCTTATGTGTATCTGGCTCCATAAACATTTTCCTGGCCTGTAATAAAGTGGAAATAGTGGTACTTTCCTACAGTCTGAACACATCAGAAGGATGAGGTGCTGAGGCCCAGCAGGGCAGTACAAGCATCGTCTGTTGATAAATAAAACAATTTGCAGATACTGTGTAGATACTGTGTCTTGCCCCCCTGCAGTGCTCAACCATTCTGCACCATCGACATTGTGGAACAGGAAACAGTTTGCTTCAAGCTCTTTCAGCATTGCATACTGCAAACATGCAGTGCTATATGAAGCTGAGTGACAGAATTTGTCAGTGGCAACTGATGTGGTGCTTGTACTTGTTCCCAACTTTATGCTTTGGAAGTTCTAGAGAAATAAGTGTTGTATCTAATTCTGCCGAAAAAGCTTACATGGTTAAGTGTGCCTAAAATGACATTTCTAACACCAAAGCCCAACTCCTAAACCAAAGTTTGGCAGTGTGGCTGGGTTTTGTTTTATCCTCCTCTTTCAAGCACAAGGATGAGCTTATAACTAGAACAATTATTAGAATTGTTTATGATGGAGATCTTGTAGTGTACCAGTTTGACTGTGTTCTGTCTCCATGTTTCTACAGAGAGGAATCTCTGGCGAGTAGATTGTCTTGAGTGTTGTGGCTTCTACCTTAATGATTTGCAGATGGATGTCTTGATTTTGCATAGGAAGTATAGACTTACAGTTCTCATTCAACTTGTCATTGCTTTAATCATCCTCAAGCCATCCCAAGTGACTCTTTGCAATTTGTGCTCTTCAGCTGCTGATAGAATGCTCTTGTCCATGCCATGCTTCTCTTCCATCTTAAGTTGTTTAGCCAAATAGTGTAAGTGCTCTTAGTTTCTCAAGTCTTCCTTCGAAGTGGCTTACTTTAAACTGCTTTCAGTCAAATCGCTTGTGATTTTAGGGTTGCTGAGGGATGACTTTTACTAGTATGTCTCATCCTTGCTATAGGGAAAATGTTTTCACATTTACTCCCATTTATATCACTTCCCTTTTAAAAAGACATGTTTTCAGGCTTCTGCTTATGTTCGCCCTTCTAGTGAAGAATTTTTATCTGCAAATCCACTTTTTGTTGACTTCTCTGTAGTTACCAGATATTTTAAATTCCCTCCCCACTCCTCTTCGCACTCCAGGTGAATTAACAGGCTCTTCCAGGTCACTGAAGATGCTCTATAGCACGGCCTACTGTTTTCTGAAGTACACATGTCTTCAAATCTACACTTACTCTTTCATTCTATTCTTTTCACTGTCCTTGTTTCTGTGGAGCACAACATCCTTGAGAGAGAGGAGCATTGTGCTTTTGCCTGGGAATGTTTTTATTGTCATGACTGTTGTGGTTGAACCTTATCAGGATATCAGTTCCACATTCAGTAGGTGCCAAAGGTAAAGTGCTTGTGGTTGTAAGTGACGTGTTCTCAAACTGCTACCATTTGGCTGACAGTTTGAGTAGAAGGAAGTTGGATACCTAAATTAAATGAAGGCTGCTGATTTGCATGTGCAAGTATCTAGCAGTTGTGTAAACCTTTGATGCAGTTTGATTGCCATCTTGTTGTGGGGGTAGGAGGTAAAGAAAGGATTTGAGCTAACTTAATTTTGAAGTTAATAACATTCAGTATCAGTTGAAGTCAACAGTAGCCATGCCTGTTTTCTGTCAGGAGTTGAATCATGTTTCTGTCTACAGAACTTGAGTGTGTTGTATTTCAGACTAGCAAATGTTTTACTACTACTCACACGTGGTGTCAGTACATAATGGAAACCCTAGTGGATGCTGTGTTGTACTTCAGGTAGTAGATACTGCTGATGTTTTCACAAAATCAAAGAGCAGCAGGGATTGGAAGGAACCTTGAAAGATCATCCAGTCCAATCCTTCTGCCACAGCAGGATCACCTAGACCAAGTTGCACAGGAATATATGCAGGCAGGTTTTAAATGTCTCCAGAGAAGGGGATTCCATGACCCACCTGGGCAGCCTGTTCCACTGCTCTGTCACCCTTACTGTGAAGAAGTTCCCTCTCATATTTATACACAAACTCCTGTGTTCCAGCTTACACCCGTTGCCCCTTGTCCCGTCACTAGATGACGTTGAGAAGAACCTGAATCCGTCCTCCTGACACCCACTTCTCACACATTTATAAATACTAATGAGATCACCCCTCTGTCTCATTTTTCTCCAAGCTAAAGAGACCCAGCTCCCTCAGCCTTTCTTCATAAGGGAGGTGTTCTACTTCCTTCATCATCTTTGTTGCTCTGTGCTGGACTCTTTCCGGCAGCTTCATGTTCTTCTTGAGCTGAGGTGCCAGAACTGGACACAGAACTCCAGATGTGGCCTCACTAGGGTGGAGTAGAGGGGGAGAAGAACCTCTCTTGATCTGCTAACCACCCCCATTCTGATCCACCCCAGGATCATAGGATCATAGGATGTTAGTGGTTGGAAGGGACCCAAAGAGATCATCAAGTCCAACCCCCCTGCTGGAGCAGGACAAAACTATCTAACACAGATCACAGAGGAAGACATGCAGGCGGGCCTTGAAAGTCCCCAGAGAAGGAGACTCCACGGCCTCCCTGGGGAGTCTGTTCCAGTGCTCTGTGACCCTTACAGTAAAGAAGTTCCCCCCTGTGTTGAGGCAGAACCTTCTTTGCTGCAACTTGCACCCATTGCTCCTTGTCCTATCACAGGGAGCAAGAGCTATCACAGGAAACAGGATGCTGTTGGCCCTCTTGGCCACAACAGCACATTGGTGGTTCATGGTCATCCTGCTGTCCACCAGGTCCCCCAGGTCCCTTTGTCCTACACTGCTCTCCAACAGGTCAGTCCCCAGCCTATAATGGTACCTTGGCTTGTTCTTGCCCAGATGCAAGACTGTACACTTGCTCATACTTCATGGCAGAGTTTGTTGTAGCTGTGTTACAGCAAGGTGTTCGGGCACTTTTTTGGACCACGTGCAGAAAGTCAAAACAAGTTTATTGATATTTATATGGTGTTTTTCGCCAGCTATTTTGAACACCCGGGACTGTAAATTTACCTTTTTTTCCTCTATCCTTCTTACATATTCCTGAAAACTTCACTTTCATTTTGAAAAGGATTTATCAGAAGTGCAACTTTCAGTATCATGGCTAGTAAGATTTTTGGGGGAGTTTTGGGGGATTTACTGTGTTGGGTGTTTTGTTTTGCTTGTTTGCTTTATGTGTGTGTGGGTTTATTTGCTTGAGTTATTTTTTTTTTAAAGAAAGATTTAGGACAAACAAAGAAATACCTTCTGTATATTTTTGTTCAGAAGAGTGTCTCAAAATAAATAAAGACAAAACTTGCCGTTGCCCTTCTTGTGTAAATCTGTTGCACCATCATACTTTTGCTATAGGTATTATTTTGGCAGTATTATTTCCTGAGGCTTTTTGCTGGGTTTTTTTTATTTGTTTGTAATTTATGACCTCTCAATGTAGGAGTGGACCGTTCTGACTTTGAACGTCCTTTGAGCTATGCATAAACAGGCAGTTACTCTAGAACAGGAGTGTCCATGTGCTCAGTTAATTGGGAAAGTTCAAAGTTGTTGCACCCTTACTTACAGTGTTGTGATTTATAAAAATACCAAAAGACAAAAAGCAATGAGGAAAAAAAATGTTACTTCCTATAGATTCATTTTGTAGACAAGTTCTGTTGTGCTCATGTGCTCGAGATGATGTTAAGGAGATAAACAGTGGAAGTTGACACTAGCCATCTTCCATAGTATGTTTTGCAGTAGAATACAACCTGGAGATGTCATAGNAACATTCAGTATCAGTTGAAGTCAACAGTAGCCATGCCTGTTTTCTGTCAGGAGTTGAATCATGTTTCTGTCTACAGAACTTGAGTGTGTTGTATTTCAGACTAGCAAATGTTTTACTACTACTCACACGTGGTGTCAGTACATAATGGAAACCCTAGTGGATGCTGTGTTGTACTTCAGGTAGTAGATACTGCTGATGTTTTCACAAAATCAAAGAGCAGCAGGGATTGGAAGGAACCTTGAAAGATCATCCAGTCCAATCCTTCTGCCACAGCAGGATCACCTAGACCAAGTTGCACAGGAATATATGCAGGCAGGTTTTAAATGTCTCCAGAGAAGGGGATTCCATGACCCACCTGGGCAGCCTGTTCCACTGCTCTGTCACCCTTACTGTGAAGAAGTTCCCTCTCATATTTATACACAAACTCCTGTGTTCCAGCTTACACCCGTTGCCCCTTGTCCCGTCACTAGATGACGTTGAGAAGAACCTGAATCCGTCCTCCTGACACCCACTTCTCACACATTTATAAATACTAATGAGATCACCCCTCTGTCTCATTTTTCTCCAAGCTAAAGAGACCCAGCTCCCTCAGCCTTTCTTCATAAGGGAGGTGTTCTACTTCCTTCATCATCTTTGTTGCTCTGTGCTGGACTCTTTCCGGCAGCTTCATGTTCTTCTTGAGCTGAGGTGCCAGAACTGGACACAGAACTCCAGATGTGGCCTCACTAGGGTGGAGTAGAGGGGGAGAAGAACCTCTCTTGATCTGCTAACCACCCCCATTCTGATCCACCCCAGGATCATAGGATCATAGGATGTTAGTGGTTGGAAGGGACCCAAAGAGATCATCAAGTCCAACCCCCCTGCTGGAGCAGGACAAAACTATCTAACACAGATCACAGAGGAAGACATGCAGGCGGGCCTTGAAAGTCCCCAGAGAAGGAGACTCCACGGCCTCCCTGGGGAGTCTGTTCCAGTGCTCTGTGACCCTTACAGTAAAGAAGTTCCCCCCTGTGTTGAGGCAGAACCTTCTTTGCTGCAACTTGCACCCATTGCTCCTTGTCCTATCACAGGGAGCAAGAGCTATCACAGGAAACAGGATGCTGTTGGCCCTCTTGGCCACAACAGCACATTGGTGGTTCATGGTCATCCTGCTGTCCACCAGGTCCCCCAGGTCCCTTTGTCCTACACTGCTCTCCAACAGGTCAGTCCCCAGCCTATAATGGTACCTTGGCTTGTTCTTGCCCAGATGCAAGACTGTACACTTGCTCATACTTCATGGCAGAGTTTGTTGTAGCTGTGTTACAGCAAGGTGTTCGGGCACTTTTTTGGACCACGTGCAGAAAGTCAAAACAAGTTTATTGATATTTATATGGTGTTTTTCGCCAGCTATTTTGAACACCCGGGACTGTAAATTTACCTTTTTTTCCTCTATCCTTCTTACATATTCCTGAAAACTTCACTTTCATTTTGAAAAGGATTTATCAGAAGTGCAACTTTCAGTATCATGGCTAGTAAGATTTTTGGGGGAGTTTTGGGGGATTTACTGTGTTGGGTGTTTTGTTTTGCTTGTTTGCTTTATGTGTGTGTGGGTTTATTTGCTTGAGTTATTTTTTTTTTAAAGAAAGATTTAGGACAAACAAAGAAATACCTTCTGTATATTTTTGTTCAGAAGAGTGTCTCAAAATAAATAAAGACAAAACTTGCCGTTGCCCTTCTTGTGTAAATCTGTTGCACCATCATACTTTTGCTATAGGTATTATTTTGGCAGTATTATTTCCTGAGGCTTTTTGCTGGGTTTTTTTTATTTGTTTGTAATTTATGACCTCTCAATGTAGGAGTGGACCGTTCTGACTTTGAACGTCCTTTGAGCTATGCATAAACAGGCAGTTACTCTAGAACAGGAGTGTCCATGTGCTCAGTTAATTGGGAAAGTTCAAAGTTGTTGCACCCTTACTTACAGTGTTGTGATTTATAAAAATACCAAAAGACAAAAAGCAATGAGGAAAAAAAATGTTACTTCCTATAGATTCATTTTGTAGACAAGTTCTGTTGTGCTCATGTGCTCGAGATGATGTTAAGGAGATAAACAGTGGAAGTTGACACTAGCCATCTTCCATAGTATGTTTTGCAGTAGAATACAACCTGGAGATGTCATAGAATGCTGTACTTCATCTTAATCTTCAACATGCCTAAGGCAGCTGTGTTTTTAAGCTGGAATCGCTGCTTCAGTGTTACTGTTTTATTTTTTAAGTATTTTTTTAAGTATTCCTAACTAAAATCTCATCTGGATGAAAAAAGCCCTGTTGTACTTAATAAATCTTGTGTGAATGTAATGACTGTGGGGGAGAAAAGGAGTCAGGGCAGAAAAGGAGCCTGTGTAGAAAAATATTTGGCTTCTCTTTTAGCTAATCAGTTTTTATAGAGTATTAAATAGGCCGTGTGTTAAAGTATCAGTTGTTAGCACCTCTGTAATAAAATGTTTGTCATGTTAAAGAAGGGGAAAAATTGGTGAGCTCTCCATTAGATGGTGCTGCTGGGATTGAAATATTTATGTACCTAATGGGAACCGGCTTCTGCCTAGAACTGTTTTCATGGCTGTATTTTTGTTTCCTTCAAAAGGAGTCATATTTATTAAAATATATTTCCAAGGCAGGGATATTTAGTAAGATTTAATGTTATTAATTTTTTAATTATTGGGTGGCAGGACATGGATGGCTTGTTTCTTTTTCTGGTTTGAAATGAATAGATAAATTACTAAACATGCTATGTTCATGGGAAGGAGGTATGGAAGAAATAAATAACACTTTTTTTTCTTTTTTTCATATGGGTGATTTAGATTTGAGCAGCTGCTTCTATGGTAGTTCTTGTCTAAATACTGACTCTGTGTTCTGTTCATGCCCTGCTGCCATGCAGATGGGGATACTGCAGTAATAAGAAATTCAGCATCAAAAAAGACTTGATTTAAAAATGCAGAAATCAGACTGGCTATTAACAGCAGCCACACACTCATGAATCTAGTATTTGAGTTTGTGTCTTGTTGGTGACTCCTGGTCCACTAGTATTTCTTCTCAAAAAGCAGTGTTTCATTTTAAATACACAATCAGAGTATTTTTTAGCCTGAGCCCTGACTGACTGATGATTTTGGAAGAACTAAAGGGAACAAAGGTGGTGTCTACACACAGAGGCACCATCTTAAACGTTTTAGGAGATCTTGGTTGGTCTGAAGTTGATCCTTCACGAGTGTGCAATCTTCCTTAAGGCCAAACTCTCAACTGCCATTCCTGCACAAATCTTTAATATCTTAGGGCATCTAAAATTGTAGTGCCCATGACAGGACACCCAACTCTGCAGCTGGTTAGAGCTGAGATACATTTTTAACAAGAAAATTGTGCGTTTGCAGTTGTGTTTGTTAAATACTCTTTGCTGCCAGGACCTGTTCAAAGATAGCAAGCTCAAGTTGCCGAGGTCTTAGAATTCTCTCACACTGTGGAGCCGCAAGTAGAAAAAAATCCTCATTTTTAGAGTTGGACTTGCTTAAGAGCTATAGAAGTTAGGCTGGATTCATGAAAACAGCCGCCTTCTTATTGCAAGTATTTTTAGTGTGACCTAAAGCATTGAAGTAATCATGACCTGCTAGCAAAACCATATGGAAGCATTAAATAGCACTGAGCAAGAAATGTAAGGGGCAAAATCTTTCTTAAGGAACTGAGATTATTTTAGTTTTATTAGGGTTGGAAACTTTTAAAATAGTTTCAGATCCAGCAGTGGGAACCTAGCTTAACAGACTTGGTCTGAGTTTAACAGCTCTTAAAGTGGTGTGCAACAGCCAGTGGATTTCAGGAGTAATTTTCCATTTTTGCAAAAACAGTGACTTTTTGAAAATATTTTTTGAATTTGTAAACTTCATCGGGGCTTAAATGTGTGATTCCCAGGAGCTGTTTGGTCCCCAGAATGTAATGGGGGATGATTATTTTTGGGCTTAATCATCCATTTTGGGATAACTCTAATGGAAGAAGTTGTCAGTTATATGATAACTAAAGAAATTGACAAGCTGTGGTGTGAGAGAACTTGGCCATTAGTGTTGTGTCAGCTTGCTAATAATAACTTGGAGCTTGCTAACGTGATTTCTGTGATTAAGAGGTAGCAGTTATTATGCCATCCAGCTATATGACTTCAAACACAACTCACTGCTCCTTAGTTAAATGATTGACTAGTTACATGAGGCCAAAAGCAACTTTGGAAATGCTTTGGGCAGGAAGAAAGTAGTTCTTGGTCACCTTGGATTGCCTTGGTAGTTACCAGGAATTTTCATTGTATTTTTGCTAGATTCCAGATCAAGAAGTAATTTGTTCCTGCAGCCAAAGTGGGAGCAACCGCATATTCCATAGTAAGATTAATCAGAGAGGGCATATTAAGGACAGTCAGGGAAGTAGTGACAATGTGTTGTAGAGTGTTATGGATGTGCTGGTTTGTTTTTCATGAAGACATTAATGAGGGGCAGTCTAAAGAGTTGCAAGAACAGGATTGCAGTAGACCCATCAAAATTATTGGGGTGTTGAAACTTATTTTTAAGAAACAATACTAAATAAGCAAATGACTAAACGTGAGATTTGATGTAATTGAAGGACTTTGTAAATAAAGGCGTCCTGTGAAAAAGGCATGTGGGTCATGCCCAGTGAGAATTTATTGGTGTACAGGAGAGCTCTCAACAATAAATGTAGGCTCTTATCTTCATTTAACGTTGACCAAAAGAGCAAGGAGCCGGGTAAAAAAGATAGAAGGAGGGGGCAACTTGTGAAAGATTAACTTGAACTGATAAAATTCAGTATTTCTAGGAGGTAAACTGAACCTGGCACCTGGCTGGCTCGGTTGATAGAGCATGGGACGCTGAATTCCTGGGGTAATGGGTTTGAGCCCCAGGTAGAACAGTACTGTAGGCTTACCCTGCTCCAGCAGAGGGGGTTGGGCTTGGATAATCTTTCGAGGTCCCTTCCAACCTGTGACATTTTGTGATTCTGTGTGGCCTCGCTGCTGATCTGAAATTGTATGTATTTAGGTGATGATGTTAAAGATGAGTAAGAAAGAAGGGCACAAGCGTGTAGGGAGAAGATTGGAGTGTTTGAGCCATAAAACAGTATCAAGCTAACATGACAGCTAGAAGCATAATGAGAAAATGTTTTTCATATGATCCTGAGCAATAAGATGGTATTGTTCCAGCGGGCAGTGTAGAGGGAAAAGTGACAAAAGGTCACACCAAGAGAAATGAAGTGATTAATTCTTCTTTCTTTTGTTTTTAGAAGACTCAACTGATACAATGCCTAACCAAATTAGCTGATGCACTCTTTCACTTCTGCTTGGGATAATTGATTGAGGTTAAATGCAATTCAGAATGGATTTTGTATCTAACCTTAGGATTTGTCTTTGTGCTATATGAGTGATATGAAACTGAGGAAATTTATTTTCTGGATGAATGACAGTAAATGCTTTGTGTATAAATGCCTGCAAGGTCACAGAATGCTGGTAAGGGCTAGTCAAAAATTATAGGTCTCTTGCAAACTTAATGGTTTTAATCTTTCCTTAGTATTTTTTTCACAGTGGTTTCTGTGCTCAGATTAAAGATCTGGGGGTCTGAGGAGAAAGTTTGGTTAAAAGCCAAACTCAGCCAGCTACCCACAGTCCAGGAGATTCCTCCAGCGCATTGGTGATGATTTCCTGATGCAAATGCTTGAGTTGCCGACTAGGAGAGGAGCACTGCTGGATCTTGTGCTCACCAGCTAGGTGTGTCTGGTTGCAGCAGTGAAGGTTGAGGGCAGCCTTGGGTGCAGTGACCACGAGATGCTGGAGTTCAGGGTCTTGTGTGGTAGGAACAGAATAGCGATCAGAATCATAACCCTGGACTTCAGGAGGGCCAACTTTGGCCTTTTCAAGCAATTGCTAGGGGAAATCCCATGGGACAGGGTACTGGCAGGTAAAGGTGCTCAGGGTAGCTGCTTAACATTCAAAAAGACTACTTTCTTGAAGCACAAGAAAAGAGCATTCCAACGGGGAAAGATGTCAAGGAAGGGGGCCAGAAGACCAGCATGGTTAAACAGGGAGCTGTCAGCAAGTTTGCTGATGAGTTAAAGCTGGGTGGTGTCGCCGATATCTCTGCAGACTGCGCTGCCATTCAGCGAGACCTGGACAGGCTGGAGAGCTGGGCAGAGAGAAATGTAACGAAGTATAAAAAGGGCAAGTGTAGAGTCTTGCATCTGGGCAAGAACAAGCCCAGGTACCAGTATAGGCTGGAGACTGACCTGTTGGAGAGCAGTGTAGGAGAAAGGGACCTGGGGGATCAGGTGGACAGCAGGATTACCATGAGCCAGCAGTGTGCTCCTGTGGCCAAGAGGGCCAACAGCATCCCGGCGTGGATCAGAATGGGGTGGTTAGACGATCAAGAGAGGTTCTTCTCCCCCTCTACTCTGTACTGGTGAGACCACATCTGGAGTATTGTGTCCAGTTCTGGGCCCCTCAGGTCAAGAGGGATGTGGAGCTGCTGGAGGGAGTCCAGCATAGAGCAACTAGGATGATGAAGGAAGTGGAGCACCTCCCTTATGAGGAGAGGCTGAGGGAGCTGGGTCTCTTTAGCTTGGAGAAAAATGAGACTGAGGGGTGACCTCATTAATATTTATAAATGTATGAAGGGTGGGTGTCAGGAGGATGGAGCCAGGCTCTTCTCAATGTCATCTAGTGATAGGATGAGGGGCAATGGTTGTAAGCTGGAACATAGGAGGTTCCACATCAATATCAGAAGAAACTCCTTCACAGTGAGGGTGATGGAGCACGGGAACAGGCTGCTCAGGGAGATGTTCAAGACCCACCTGGATGTGTTCCTGTGTGAGTTGGTGTAGGTGATCCTGCTGTGTCAGGGGGATTGGACCAGATCATCTTTCGAGGTCACTTCCAATCCCTAATGACTCTATGAAAAGAATGTGACTGCAGGGGTGGTATGCCATGGGCTGGAGAAGTGAGCAGGAAGCCACAGATAAGTCATCACCTGGGTAGTATTGCCAAGGCATCTGTTTAGGCTCCTGAGACAGTTAAAATTTTCCAACAATAATTTTAATGGCTGCCTAATTACAGAACGTTAGGGACTGGCTAATAGAGAACAAATTTGGTAAATATGCAAATGGATACGAAATTGGGAACTGCTCTGAGTACACTGGAGAATAGAACTATGATTCAAATTGAACAGATATTGGGGGGATCAGTGGCATGGGGCACTCACTGCTCTGAAGTTCTTCATATGGCCTACGTTTTTGTTGCAACCAAGGATGCAGCTGTAGTAGTCGGTTACCAGGGCTTAAGCATCAGAGCTTATTGCAAAGTATTGCCTACAATAAATAAATAGAAATGCAGAATCACAGAACATTAGGGGTTGGAAGGGACATGGAGAGATCACCTAGTCCAATCCCCTTGCCACAGCAGAGTCATCTAGATCAAGTCACGCATGATCATGTCCAGACAGGTTTTAAACATCTCCAGAGGAGGACACTCCACAACCTCCCTGAGCAGCTGGTTCCAGTGCTCTGTCACCCTCACTGTGAAGGAGTTCCTTCTCACATTTATGCAGAACCTCCTGTGTTCCAGTTTACGCCCATTGCCCGTTGTCCTATCATTAGATGACTTGAGAAGAGCCTGGCTCCATTCTCCTGACATCCACCCTTCACACATTTATAAACGTTGAGGTCACCCCTCAATGTTCTTTTTTCCAAGCTAAAGAGACCCAGCTCCCTCAGCCTTTCCTCATAACGGAAATGTTCCACTCCCTTCATCTTTGTGGCTCTGCACTGGACTGTCTCCAGCAGCTCTGTGTCCTTCTTGAACTGAGGGGCCCAGAAGTGGACACAATATTCTAGTTGCCTTCTCACTAGGGCAGAGTAAAGAGGGAGGAGAACTTATCTTGATCACTAAATACACACCTTAAACAAGAGTATTTAGAGAGCATTTTAATAATAGGCTTTTCTCTATGGCCTTATTCCATGTTAGAGCTTCCCGCGCTCATAATGAAGCTCTCCTTAATCTGCTGTTGTCTCTTGGTTCTTCTGGTCTCTACTCATTTTCCTGTAAATAGAAACACTTAATGGCTGCATACAAGTGAGATGCTGTTTCCTTCTGGCCTCTAATGAAACCATGCTACATATGCAGATGTTCACTGCAAGAATAAAGAAGCCAGGCAATAATGGCTGCAAATTGGTACAGAAGGCTTCACCTTCCGTTGTTATAACATAATGTAGGATATGAATCTGTTTTCAGTAACTAGGAAGAAATTAAGTTGTCATTCATAGAATCATGGGATCATTAGGGATTGGAAGGGACCTCAAAAGATCTAAGCCAACCCTTTTGCCAGAGCAGGATCACCTAGACCAAGTCGCACAGGAACATGTCCAGGTGGGTTTTATTGGGATGTTCTTGCTGCATATACTCAAACTGGGCAGTCTGTTTTGAGACAGCATTGTAGTTTTGATGTAATTGTGACAGAACTAATTAGTCCAAATTAACTTACTTTGGAGAAACAGGCAGGATGATAAGTGCTCTCAGGCTGATGACCTTTCAGGATTATGGTAATTGATAAAAATGACTTGGTACCAATTCTGAATGAAGCAGAAAGACGGCTTGGAATGTTGTACGTTTTAAGTCGGTGATAACCGTTGCCTGCAGTTGGCCCAAATGCTGTTGTTTTTTGTGGTTGTCCACACATGAAAGGCTTCAGGGGTCTCTCCAGTCAGTACTCTGACTTGTGGATAGTTGGACTGGAGTTATAAAGTCTGGGTTGTCAATATATTCATACAGAGCTCTTAAGTGTTCTTAAACTGATACAGAGGGCTTTATCTTGTTATGTCTGCAAGCAGGGCACTATAGGACAGTAGTGTCCATTATAGAAAAAAGCAGTCTTTCAGATTTGTGGTGTTTTTGTCTGCCTTCACCTCTGTTTAAAAATTTTTTAATTTCCATTCACCAGAGGACTAAATCAGGGGCTGGATGATCAGCTAGAACACAGCGGTTTGTTACTGCTGCATCTGTTTCTTTTCTTTTCTTGTCTTTTTTGTTTTTTTTTTTCTTTTAATCCATCCTTTGCCTCTGGTTCAGGTTCTTCAGGGCTTGGTTTTTTTCATTAGCTTTGTGCATTTTGTGTTTACTGTGCCAAGATCCTTCCCTTCCCTGAACTGCACGGAGATAACAGTGTTAGACAAGAATGACTGAAGCCTATCTAGCATTATATTCCTGTATGAATTGATTAATTTGTTCTCATGGCGTGACTTTAGCTCAATTACAGTAGCTCCAAGGGTTCTAATCTCTCTAGGGTCATCTTGCAAAATAGCAGATTAAGCTTGCTGCACCCTAATTTCCAGATGTCTGACGCTCTAGGAGGAGCTGAGCCTGCTCTTGTGACTTGAAGTGTAGCACTTGCCGTAGGTAGAAAGCCTAAGGCAGACCACAAAACCGATATTGTTCTGGCTGTGGTTTTTTGATGAAGCATACAGGGAGTGCATCGTGCCTGTTTGTGGAGGGTGAGGACAGATGTTCAGTATGTGGATAAAGATGGTGAAGTCTTTGTCAGTACAGCACTGTCAAGACTGACAAGAAAAGACTAATTGCAGGTGAGAAGTGTTTACTTACCCTGGGAAACTTAAAAAGCTCTGCTGCTCTGCTTTCTCTGGTGGACACCTTTGTGTCCTCAGAACAGCTGTCAGAGCTTGGCCATTAAAACATGGAGATGTTGGTTTTTGCTTGGGCAGTGCAGCTGTGTTGCTGGTCTTGGTCTCTGTGCTTCAGAAGTAGAATTTAAGCCTTTGAATTAGTGAGTGCATCACCAGATAACAGAAAATAATATGATTTTAGTTTTCTGGTTTTCATGTTTGGTTTTTTCTTTCTCCATAATTACAAGTTGGTTCTGTCATGCAATGGAGATAGACTTGCAGAATCACAGAATTGTTGGAGTTGGAAGAGACCTCTAGAGATTGCTTAGTCCATCTCCCCAACAAAGCAGAACTGCCTAGAGCACGTTGCACAGAACTGCATCCAGGTGGGTTTTGAGTATCTCCAGACAAGGAGACCCTACAATCCCTTTGGGCAGCCAGAGAGCCCTTTTTGTTCATTCTTCTGTAATGATCAACCAAGACAAATTGCATAATCATAGATGTGGCTTTTGCTGGCAAATATGAGTAAATTATCTGAGAAGAAATGTCCTATCTGAGATAGGATGTCTTAATGCAGTGTGGTACCAAAAGAATGTTTCGGTAGGATGGAACATTTTGTAAAGGATTTGCGTCACCAAAAGTGAAATAATAAAAAAAAGTACCACACAAACAGTTGTTTGCCTGTTGCATTATAGAACCTTAACACCAGGGCTTGGCAAACGGGGATGAATTTATCTCCCTGAATTTGGGCTTTTAAACTTCCCCCGCCGCCAGATGCTTTGTGGCCTGTTAGGAAACTTGTGTTTCTCTGTCATGGTGACTGAGTTGTATTTCTGCAGTACTAAACCAAACGCGCGCTTCGTGCTTGTGAGGGTTTAAATGATAGGGTTTAGTTTATGATCAGTTTTGTATTTTAAAGTTTGTTTTAGAGCGTGACCCCCTACTATTTGTATACTTAAGAGCTACAACATTAATTCAAAATTTTTATTAAATTTCCAAAATCCAAAATAATAAAAATATGTAATAAAAAGATTTTAATTATCATTAACAAAGTTTTAAAAACAACAATTAAAATATAATTTGAACAATTTATTTCTAAAAATTGATTATTTTTAGCAGAATAGGGGGTATAATGTAAGAGCTGTGAAATGTTTAAAATTTACTCTGATTTTAAATATAACCCACCAGCCCTCTGAAAACTGAGGAGAGATTCCTTCACTGAAGCTGTTTCTTTGAGTGAACTGGATTTTGCACTATAGTTGTGTTGCAGCTATTGCTGAAAAAAAAAAAGAAAAAACACCTTTCGGCTTGTTACGGACTGTCTGTAGGGATTCTCGGCTCTCTTGTTTGCTTGTACTCCCCAGTAAAGGGAAAATGGAAGAGAAAAGATGGTATCATGCTTTCTTGTAAATCTGCTGTGACCTTCACATTAGTAATGATTTTCTACAAGAATGAAACTGGTCGCTTAAACTCCTTCAGTTCTCAGTATCACAGTTCAGAATAGGCACTGCTGTGTTTTGGTACCGTTTGGTGGTAGTATTACACATACCTGTGTTTTCAGTGTTTGTTTCCTTCCTTTGACGTCAGTGTAAGTCTTTCCTCTGCTGAATAGATTGAAGTACAGTAGCCAGTAAAATTAGACCAGTGTTGTGAAATGGAGCATGCATCTTGGGTAGGTTTTTTTTTCCTTGGTTTTGGTTTAGGTTAGCAGAAGTATCTTTACATCTGCAATTTCTGGAAATTCAAGAACACTGTGAACTTCTGACCAGGAAATTATTTCCCATTATGCAAAATGTTCTTGCAGGTTAGCTTGACTTGCTAAGTGGTGGCAGTGGTGACTTCTACGAAGTAATTAGACTTTTGCAATGAGTTATCTAGTGAACTGACACAGCTTGGTTCAGCTTTTTGATTTGGTGTAGCTTGTTAAGGTTTCATGCATCTGTAACCTACTGCTTCTCTCTTCTGCCTTCAGGCTTGTGACAATTGGTTTTGTTTATTAATAGTATACGCTAAAACCAGCTTTACTTGTTTGTCTCCCAGCAGGAAAGCCTGAGTGCTTAGGCTTTAACTAAATCAAGACCAGGTCTCAGCAGTGGGAGAAAATCTATTAATGCGTTGGAAGCAGAGGCTGCAGTCCTGTGTGTCGCTTTGGTTTGTGTTGTGATTTTCTTCTTTTTTTTTCATGTAGACAGGTAAGAAGCAACGATTCTTCAACTGTCTGTTTTAGTGATACGTGCATTTGAGAAACAACATGACACGTGTGAGTTGGGGATTCTTAATGGTTGGGGTTTTTTCGTAGAAGTAGTATTTGTATTATCACATGAAACTGTGAAGTACTGTGTTCTCCTTTGTGCTTTCACACCTTGAATTTGGTGGTATTAATTTTGCAAATCATCTTCGGCTCCTGAACTTGCTTTAGTTATGGATGAGGGTGATGCCTCAAAAAGTCATACAAGCTTCATACTTATTTCTGTAAGTAAACATTCTTACAGCCTTGCTCGCTCTTGTTCTTTGTCTTCCTTACACTCAGAGTGAAGTTTAGCAAGTTATTTGGCACTCTTTGCCATATGGAATGAAGTTGCCCAATATTATATGGAGGCTTGTTTATTTATAAGTCTTTTGTTTGTTTTGTCAGTTCTGTTGCATTTGAAAAGAAAGCAGATAAATTATCTCCATTAAACATCTGAGGGAAAGATTGTAGTTTTTTTTTAATTTCAAGTAGTTGTAAAGTGTGATTACAGCTTACAGGTGGTAGCCAGCCAGTCAGCCACAGCTGAATTTGGGAGACTGCCTCATACCATTGTGGCAGGAGAAGCAAACATCCTGAACCTTTTCGAACAGCACATTAAATGTGAGAGATGCTGTTTTCCTTCTTTCTTCTAGGTTATTTTTGCTAGAGTTTGAAAAGAAATTATATTTTTACAAAAAGTGGTGCTAGTCCTATTTGCCTTCAGTTTAAGCTGTAAAATAGAAACCAGTATAAGTGGAACATGTGGTGCCACCTTCTTGGAAGGTACACAGGAAATTCCTTGATTGTTGGGTGAGTGACAGCGTTTTTGTCTTTGAAGGGTAGCAGCAGGTGATGCTGTATGGCTTGTTACTCAAAGCAGGTGCAGCTTTACAAAGCTGGAAGCTGGAGAGGCTCTTTCATAGTTTGGGATGGAAATGGGGTGAAATTAAGCTTTTTGCTATAGTAATACCAAACATTCTAAGTGCTATGACTAAGACCTTCTTGTAAGTAATGAGTGACGTGAGCTAATGATGCTGTTAATACATACAAGTTTGTGTTCTTGTTGCATTAAGTTGTTCTTGTAGGTTCATGTAATGGTATTACAAGTTCTTTCTAGGTGGTGATGTAGACATAGCTCTAGAAGAGTGCAGGAGGAGGAAATTGTGTGCTAGAATGATCAGATAGAATCTTGGCCTCTTGTCTTTTTTACCCTCCTACCATGAATATATGGGACCTTGAACATTTTATGTTCATGTGACTGTCTTCAAGTCATGCTCAGTGTCCTGAAACACAGTGGGCTAAACAGTATTAATAAGAGGTAGTTTTCATAGGTCCCTACCACCCCCTACCACTCTTCGGTTACATGAAGAGTTGATGGAGCTTTTTGCATGTTCGATGTTGTTGTCAGCAATATGTTCGGCCCTGGAGGCTAAACCAGAAAAGGCTGGGCAGGATTCTCCTCGAAGGAGGACATGGATCTCAAGGAATAATAGGTTGCTGATGGTAGGCAGCTGGGCTTCAATGGGCGAAAATATTTGGCCTTGAGCCTTGCTCTGCAGGATGCAGAGGGAAGGAGGGCTGGAAAGCTCTGATGAGCCTATTGTTGCAAATGAGCCAAGGACTGGCTGATTGGTACTGAGAGCTCATTGTTGCTCCCTCTGCTCTTAAATGCAGCTCTGGAGAAAGAAGAAGGGGGGGNNNNGGGGGGGGTGTGTGATTAAAAGAAAAAGCTAACCCAAGTATAAATTAGACTTTTAGTGACCTAAGACGTAATGGACATAAATTAAAAGAATCCATAAATTTCCATCTGAGCACAAGCAAAACAATTGAGGGTGGGGGTGGTAGTAGAGTCACTTTCTGTGCAGATGCAACAAACCCACGGGGACACAGTTGTGGGCAGCTGGCTCTAGCTGACCCTGTTTGGGTGGGGAGCTTGGACTAAATGATCTGTGGATGTCGCTTCCAACTTCAACCCTTCTGTGCAAGTGCCTTTAGTGTTTTGGATGTATTCTTTAGCCGTTGTTGTGGAACTCTTGGGAAATCATTACAAATGCCCCTGCTGGGGCACTTTGTTTCACTAATGCTACTGCTGTGTAATCATGGCAGTTTAAATTGTGTAGGGGAAGCACCCAAGTGTTAAAATAGTTAATTGCTTTTGCTGTTAAATTAGGAAGTTTAGTCAAAAAGCTCACAAGCATTGTCCACCCTCCAAAAAAGCCCCACACAGAAAACCCCCCAAACCTTTAAAGTACTTTTTTCTTTAACCCTTTAAAGTATTCTTGATTGTGAGAATAAAAGGTAGCTTTAATACAAAACATAAACAGTGAAGTAGTTCAAATGAGAAGCAAAAATTTAAAGAATTATCTTTTTTCCCTTATTTCTTCTGTATTTGTCAGACAAAAATACCAAAATTATCCTATAAAAAGTGAAGGAAAAGAAAGGTGGCAATGTGAGAGGAGGAACAGCAGAAAGAATTCTAAGAGATCCCATCAAATTGCAGTTTATTCCTTTCATCCCACAACTAATGAGACGTGAGATTATTAGAATAAACTTCTCTGTAACTGTTTCTTTCCCAGACTCTTTCATACTCCCCTGTTTCCATTTTGCAGAGCCCTAGGAAAGACTGCAGTGCAGTAATTGTCAAGGAGGGAATTACTAGGAGGGAAAATCAAGCTCTGGTGGCTCCTTTTGCAGTGTTTTGTTGCTGAGATCTGCACTTTGGAGCAGAAGGTAATGAACGGCTGCCTTCGGGTTTCCAATTCAGAGATGGCTGCTTGCAAAAGAAAAGGATGCAGATAGGTTTTCATTAGGTGTTCCTGGTGTGTGTGCGTGTGTGTGGCATCTCGGGCAGCCATTAAGTGTATTGATGCAGTGGTTTGTGGCTTGTGTTGGTTTTGTTGGGTTTTTTTGTATGAAACACTTGCAGTTTCTGCCTAATACTTGTTTCTAATCCTCTGTGCTCAAACAATAGAGAATAAGGTAAGGTGCTTTTTGTTGCCTAACATTTAAATGATAATTAAAGTAATTTCCGTATGTTTCAGCGTGCAGCAATAACTGAGTTCTGTTGGAAAGTAGAAGTTTTTATTTCCTTTCTTATTGCCTCTAACTTACTGAAATTCACTGTAATAAGTTCCTTGAATTGTCTAGTATACTGAAGTTGTCAAATGATTATTTGTACTCCCTATTTATTACATTTTTTTTCCAGTCAATTTTCACTTTGGCTAGCCAACATAATAAAGAATTGTTTTCAAGAATAGTGTTCTGGGAATGCTCTTCTTTTTATGTTAATCCTAAGATGGATGTTTATCTCTTGTCTGTGTCTACATGTTTTTAATGACAGAATCTTAAGTTATAACACTGACATAACGCTGCTGTTCAAGTGTAGAATGCAGTAGGAATAAAACCTTGGGAGTGCCTGCGTTCTCAGACTTGAAAGGATTACTTGATGTTTTGGGAGAGAAAGGAAAGGCTTAAAGTGCAAAAGTGACTGCACTGAATTCAACTTTGGAGCTGAAAATATGAATGAACAGTGACCAGGACAACAATAGTTGTTGTCTAAACTTGGAATGGGACCTGAAAGAGCTTTAGAACTTGCTGAGTTACTATATAAGGTTCAGTACAGAAACTCCTGCCTTATTCATGAGATTGTAGGAATTATGGGCTGAATTGCAATTATATACTATTTTGGTGAAGGAAGAAGTGTTGTACAGTTGCAGATCTCTTTTTTTTCATATGAGCAAGTGTTTATTCTTGTAGTTGTCTGTAAATCTCAGTACTGGTCTATTTTTTTTTTTTTTCCTAGCTGCCGTGATTCTAGAACAAGTCAGAATGGGCTTTCCTTGGCTCAGTGTGTTTCTTTTGTCAGTGTCTGAAACCACTTAGTTACAACTAACAGGCTGTTAATTGATGTGATTCTGGTCCAAAATAGCATGGCTGCTAGTGTTAGTAGCAGTAGCCTTTCCTTTCCAGCTCCTGAGGACCAAAGGTGAGCAGTAGCATGTGATGAAGATCACAATAGTAGAAAGCCACCAAAAAAGTCTCAACTATAGCTGTGGACGTTTCTGGTATTTCTCCTGACTAGCTCAATGCTATCTTGTTCTCGCGTTACAAAGCCACTTACTTTAGACGTGGTAAAGGGAATGAGAGCCAACATGTTCAGTGGCAGGTATGCAGTTCTGCGACTGTCTGAATTTCCATGGCCAACTCTGTTTAATTGCGGAGGCTGATCCATCTTTGCAACATTCTGCGCAGGATGACAGCAGGAAATGCAATGTGAAGGTGTGCCCATGGTGCCAGTCTGGTTGGTGTTATGTGGGAACACTGTTGTTCTGGCGCTACAGAATAGCTGCTTGGGTTTGTCAGTGTCCACTGACACTGTTGGACTCTGTGGTAGCTGGATGCAAATTCACTGACAAGAGTTGACAAACTAAGGTTTGACCATGTATGGTCTGGTGAGGTTACTTAAGTCTGAACTTGTATTCTCAGACTTGTTCAAATTCTTTGCTGGCAAAGCCACTGCTTTGTGTCGCTGTGAGATGGTAAAATTCTTCTTGATGCTTTTATTTTTAATACGAATGCAACTTAGTTTGGCTGCTGGGGAAAATCTGTCACTTTTCAAGCATGCTAGATAAACTTTGTAGGAAAAATATTGTTTGGAATTTCTCACAGGTTTATTTTGCCTTTTGTTTGTGAGCATGGCTGAACTGGTCTGTGCTCAATCCAGGCTTCTCAAGCTTGCTATTTAATGGTTATGGGACACATTGCTACTATGTTTGTTAGGAGTTTGTGATTTTTTTTTTTGGTTTTTTCCTACTAAAACATAAGTATTTGTAATAGAGGACAGCTTTTTATCTGAGCAGTCTTTCTACTGTATTGAATTAGGCAGCTAGGACTCATGGAATATTTCTCTATTTAAGTGCCATCTTGAGAACTTTCCTGGAAGTATTTTTGTTTTGGTTTCAGTTCAGCATCTAGTCATACACATAATATCTCTCCTCCTTACATCCAAAATGTAATAAAACCTGATGCGAGATCCTGCTGTGTCAGGGGGATTGGACTGGATGATCTTTCGAGGTCCCTTCCAATCCCTAGTGATTCTATGATTTATTTTGATGACTTTTCTCTGGATTTCCATGTGCAATTCTTAGTTTACATTCTGCTGCTTCTGTGATGAGAGATGGATGACAGGAATATGCATTGCAAAAATCTGGTGTTCATTCTCATGCCTCAAGGTCAAATTTGAATGTGGTTAGTGGAGGGCTTGCTTCAAACTACTGGTCAAAACTCAACAGATGAGGGGAAAAAAATGAGGCTGTATGAAGGACATTGCATGAGCACAGAAAGTTTATATTAATATAGATCAGCTCTTAGTTGCCTATTATAGTCAGCTTAGGCCTCTCTTAAAGAAAAAAATCTGAAAAATATTTTTAAAAAAATTAGTTTGGTATATCATTAAAGATTAAAATTTTCATGTGGGAGGAGAGAAAGCTGGCATTGTCCTCATTCATCTGAACTTAAAGCACTGTGGATTTGCCTTAATTACAGCTGTTGTTTGGCTTCTATCCTCTGTAAGCCTGCTAATGAAATCCCTAACTTCACTGAGACAGAGAAGCTGTTTCGGTTGATAACAAAATATATCCTTTATCCAAAAGGGATAACCTTCACTTACACTTATTTGCTGACAGCTGTGCTAGTTATAGCTGTGATTAGTAAAACTCTGGTGCAGTTAATGCCCAGGAGAACAAATTACTAAAACTATATACAGAGAAAAATAAGGGTGACTTTACGTGTACCTAGTGTAATTTTTTTTTTCCGCTGAGTAACTAGAGAAGTGGAAGCTTAAAAAAACTGTACCAAAAGCCCCATAAATATGGAAAACCCACTTTTTGACACTGATTAACCTACAGAACTCACTGATTTAACACTAGGAACATTCTGCTCTTGGCGTCAAAATAATTGTTTCCACAGTTAGCAAAGGTATAGAGGAAAGAGGAATCATGCTTAGCAGAGGCTTTGGAGCTACCTTTTTTTCTTTTCCCACTGGGTTCTTTTCTTCCAATTATTGTGTTGCTAGAAAACACTCAACTTATCTGCTGAAGCTTGAATGAAATTATGGCAGTGTGTCTGTGCTGTAGGCTGAGCTGGTCACTTTAGAGGCTGTTCAATGATGGAAGAGAATCCCAGGAAGTGGATTGAGTCTGGCTTCATAGATGTATAATGTGGAATTTTTTGTATGTGAACATATTTATGCTATATACTTTATGCTGTATTGTAGGAAGTGCTCATATGTATCCATATTCTTAATTGGATTAAATTTGAATTTTCTTTGGGATCTTCTGAAGACAGCAGTGCCAGGGCTTCCAGAGCAATGTGAAGCAGTTACAATGCAGGAATCTTCACAGAAGTGTTTATAATGTTAAAGTAGTAGATCACATATGGAGATGAGGGTACCTTGATCGTTCTAGCTATTCGCATTATTATACCTAGTGAGATCCTGAAATTGCTTCCTAGTGATCATAAAGCATTGGACTGCAGTTTAACTGGAAAGCATTGTGAAAAAAATCTTTTTGAGACTAAGAAGGGCAGGCAAGTGATTCTTCTTAGCCAGACCCATGGCAGGGGGGGGTTGGAACGGGATGATCCTGTGGTTCCTTCCAACCCTGACTGATTCTGTGATTCTATAACTTCTCAGTGAGGGTGATGGGATGCTGGATGGGGGCTGCCCTGGGAGTTTGTGGAGTCTCCTCTGGAGACGTTTAAGACCCACCTGGACTTGGTATAGGTGATCCTGCTGTGGCCGGGGGTGTTCGACTGGATGATCTTTCGAGGTCATTTCCGATCCCTAATGTTCTGTGATTCTGTGAGGAGTTAGACTGGTGACCAATCTCAGGAGAAGAGTTAAATAATGCTTCCTGCTGATGTAGAATGCTACAGGCTGAGGATGCTATGAAAGATGAGCAATGCTGTGCTTGTTTTACAGTTCAAGGGAAAACAAAGTGGTAGATCATGTAATCATTCAGTAAAATTGGTGGGGAAAAAAAAATTTCCAAGCCACTGCTGTAGTACCGGAAGCTTCATTGCCTAGCTAGAAGTTATTTGCAGAAAGTATGGAATCAGCACTGTCTGTCCTGATGTTGTCATTAGCAGTGCAACATAACATCCTCTAAACTGTAATTCTGAGCCCCTTGCTTGTTCTAGCAGTGAGTGTCTTCTGCATACTTTTAAATCTGGCATTTGCTTTGGTTGGAAGTTACTTTTTCATTCCATTTTTCCAATCTGCCTATCTAGACTCTACCTATATGGATCTTAATAGTTCAACCACATAGTCTTTATCAGCATAAATTCTCCAAGGACTTTGAGTATTCTCATAGAGGTTCTAGTGCAGCACCTGGAACCTTGTAGATTGAATTTTCAAACCAAAAATTTCACACTTAAATGGTTATCATTAATGCATTAAGCAAAGTTGCTCTATTCTGTTTTTATGTGGTAGAAGAGAATGAGTTCATTAATATTAACTAGAGGGGCCCTCTAGCTTTAAGTTTGCAAAAAGCTTACAACTAGAAGTGTCAACTTTGTCTTCAGATTTGGAATATGGAAGTCTTTGTAAGGCCTTGTTGGTGTCAAGCACCAGATCGTGAAATGTCTCTTAAGCAGCAGCAGCACTGTACAACTCTACCAGAAGCTTCTTTGAAAGGTTGCTATCTCGTGTTAAACATTTTGGCTGTGCTAACAGTGATGAACACTTGCTTTTGGGTAGTGATGTGAAATTTAGAGAAATTTGTAAAGTACTGTTAACAGAGTACTCTTAATAGTCTTCATATAAAGCATTGATTTTCCTTATTTCTCAAAATCCAGTACAAAACAGGGGTTTTCAAAGGGACTTGGGTATTTTTATTCATGCTAGTACCTTGTCTCAAGCTCGTGCTGCAAAGAAGGCTTGTTCTCAAGATGTCTAAAGTATCTATTATCTGAAACCTCTAGCTCACAGAATGACTCTGGTTGCAAAAGACCCCCGGGATCTTAGAGTCCAACCATCTACCTTACCTTACAAGTGCACCCCTAAACCATATCCCTCAACACATCATCCAAATGATGGCGACTCAACCACGAACCTGGGAAGCCCATTCCAATGCTTTGCCACCCTTTCTGTGAGAAAATTCTTCCTAATATCTAGTCTAAACCTACCCTGTTGTAGTTGATACAGAGCTTCAGACAGCAAATACAGGACTTAAGGCAAAATAATAAAATGGTTTGCTATATGGACAAGTAATCAGAATCTGAGAGAAACTTAGAAGCGACGTGTGGGTTCCAGGTAAAAGAATCTTTTAATGACACTCCAGCTGGAAGAATGAATACTGCAATATGCCAGGAGGAATTGGTCTTCTGTAGGCTTGGCCTTCACTAGCAAGTTACAAAGTCAACATCTACTACAAGAAGATGCAATGAGTTCCTTTCTTACATTGTGGGGAAATGTGTTTTGCGAATCTGAATCTTCACTTACGAAGAAACGGCTTCTTCTGTGAACGTGTAAAAGTAAAAAATGCTTTTGTGAAGTTCTGAGTCTCACACATCTGAATATTATGACACATCTGTGACTTTTTCAAAGCCTTGTTTTTATATCCTGAAATCTCAACCGCAGTGGTTACTACTGGTATGCATTTTACTATGACTAGCTAGAAATACTTGCATAAGTGTTTTGGTGTTTGGTTTTTTTAATTACTTGTTTTCTGTGTGGCAGTTTATTGATCTGATTTATTTGGGGGATGGGGGGGGGTCCAGATTACATTTACCTTTTTTTTTTCCTTTCTGTAACTGAAAAATCTTACCACCACTACACCTCATTTTCCAAAATTCAAGATGTTGGTCATAGAAAATACAATATAAGTGGTGAAGTATACAATATAAACACTGCAAAACAATAGAAACACTAGTTAAACCTGCTATCACTTCATTCAACAACCGGACAGTGTGTTTTTTCCCTTCATGTGGTGATAAATAGTAAAATACAAGCAAGTGATGAGAAAGTTGTCCATATGCCCTTTTGTTCCACTTTTTTTTTTTTCCTAAGAAGAAATGACTTTAGACAAAGCTGAAGATATCGTTTGGAATGGTGGAAAAATCCAATTAAGATTAGTAAGAGGTTGAGATCTATGCATGAATGAATGTCTTCCAGGCAGTTTAATGTTAAATAAAATTCTGGTGATGTGACTGTTAGTTCCTAGAATGTCAGCTGGTATTTAGGGCAGTGTGAAAAAGTAATTTTCTTACCTGTGTTTGTAGTATGCAGTGGTCAACTGGATCAAATTGAAAGAATAGGAGATGTTTTATATGGATGAGTTTGTTTCCGCAGGAGATTGGACAGGTGGGTTTTCTTTTCTGAGCTCTTGATGTAGGCTTAGAAAACTTACTTTGGTTAAGGTGGAAGGAAAATCTTGTTGGGAGTTACTGTGGTGTCAGCTTTCTGGGCTAGCCATTTCTTGTTCACAGTACTTCATCTCAGCACGGAATTCAGAAAGTGCAGAGCTGTGTTCAGAATTTCCTGCAGGGATTATTTTGTGTTATGGGTTGAGCCACATTTTCAAATGAGATTAACTAATGTTTCTGGGGCTTGAGAAGGCAGTTTTCCTGCACTCACTTATACTGAGCATCTTAAAGTACTTTGCTTTGTTTGTATTTATTTAGTAGTGTCTTGATAGCTTTGTTTTCACTTGCTTTCTTCTTGTAATTGCAGAAGATGAGGTAAAGAATTCAAAGACCGGTAGTACCCTTGCTTAGATTTCAAGGCAGGATTCATCCAGCGAGTGCGGATGCACTCTGCCAGAAAAGGGTAACGCGGGAACTATTCCTCCTTCGCTTGCCATGCCAGTCTGTAGAATCATGTTCTCTGGGAGATGTTTAAAGCCCACCTGGACATGTTCCTGTGTAACTTGATCTAGGTGATCCTGCTCTGGCAGAGGGATTGGACTAGATGATCTTTTGAGGTCCCTTCCAGTCCCTGATGTTCTGTGATTCTGTAACTGTGATTTGAAGAATATCTGTTGCTACTGTGCTGGGTTTCTGAATCGCTGTTGGACTTGGAACTAAGAATCTCTTTGATTAGCAAAGTGGAAAAAAATGACACCTGTCTTGGCTTAAAAAAACCCAGACTGGCAGTAACATTAAAAAACACTGAGATTCTTTGATTTCTGCTTGATGATTTCGGAGGTGAAGAAACTCTGGTGTCTTAAGCTGATATAACTGAAAAGCAAGTTGTTTCTAATAAAACACAAAGCAAGTTTTTTTCTTGAAGGCACAGCTTAGTAGGAAAAGGAGACTTTTCATCCACTAGTGACATGAAATAATTTTTCTGGGACTGTATTCTTTGGCCAAAAGACTGTATTCTTTGAACATGCCTTCTGCCTTAAGCCTTGTTGATCTTTGTTGCTTATCACTTGTACCATTTCAACCACTGACTTCTGTGCTGTCCAGTAAAATTAAATGAAAAGTTAGACTTGCTGTGAAATGAAATGTGAAGGACATCTAGACTGATGGAAATAGCTTCCAATAAGAGTAGTCCGATTGCAAATATAAACTGGTTTTGCTGCTTCTCTCATCAAAGGGTATGTAGAGCAACTTTGTGGGAAAAAAACCCCAAAAAACTCCAACAACTGCCTTTACCACGAAACACTGTGAATATTGTGGCATTTTCCAGAATGTTTGAGCTGAGTATTTTTTTCTGTGGTACATAGGACGCTTCCTTTGTAAATTCTGGCTCTGTTTACAAAAAAATAGTGTTGATCCACTTACTCCACACGGGTCTGGCATATGTATCTCAATCATGGACTTACCCTGAGCAGCAGAGGAAGAGATTAAAGTACACTTTATCCTGTGATCATCTGGTTGTCTCTTGATCTTTTGTATTCTTCAAATGCTTCTACTAAAAACCTCATGTAGAAATACAGATCCCAACCGGGGGTTAACTTCATAGATAAAATGCAGTAACCTCATGTGTTTTCTGTCTTCTCTCCTGCACTTAGAGACAAGAACCCAAACTGGAATTCAAAATGCAGACAAAAGTACTCAGGGAAAGCTTGAACAGCATGTCTCTTATCTTTTGTGTTGTGACCTAGGCTTTCAAAGCTTGAGAGGTTTTTTGATTTCTAAAGGAGAAGAGGGGTTTGATTTTTATTTTTTTTTGGTTTTTTTTGTACTTTATGCTGTGTGTTGGTAACCCGCTGAGATTACAAAGTAATTATTGAGAGCTGTAGATGGCAAGTGTAAGTCTAAATACAAACACTTTGGGCTTTTTACTGCCTAAGGCTGAATCTTAAAGCTGTTTTGCCAGCCCATGTGTTATGATTCAGAAGAATACTGTTAACTTTCCAAATACAATAGTTGAACATAGTGTCATGTAAGAATTGTTTTCCCTAAACTCTACTGAATGACTTCTCTGCTGTCTTTTATATTTTATATATATATATTTATATATATATATATATAGTTACAATGGAATCCCTTTTAAAGTCTGGGCTTTCTTTTTCACCTCACTCCAGCATGGTGTGTGTTGGACAGAATGTTAATTCTGCTCAGTGTGTTATTGGGTAGTTGCCGAATATTTCAGTCCCTGAACTCTTGGACACTCTAAATTGCATTAATACTGCGTTACTGTTTATAAATCATACAACTTACCTCTTAATGCTGATGTAAATACTTTGCACATCTCTCGAATGCTTTCTTTTCTATTTAGAATCTAGGAATTTGTTACAGTGACCAGGAGGCGGTATGTAAGAGCCGGTTTTGTGAAGGCATAGCTGAGCAGGCTTGTTAAATTGAGTTCTCTGTACTAGGATGTGGGTTTGTTTAATCCTGTAAGAGACTTCACTTGAATGTGTAGACCCATCATTGAAAGAAATAGAGCCAAATAAAGTGATAAAAAGTTAAAACAATAAAACAACATAAAACTTAGCATTCATTTTGTGCTCTTCCGTTGTCTTGCAATCTAGACTGTGAGAAATGGTGTTTGTGATTCAAGTGACATGCATTGTTGGGTGTTTTTGCAAGACTAACATGGTAATTTTTCAGTTATACTTCTGGTTTTTCTGGTTCATATAGGAAAAGAAACAGCTTGTGCTGTCCTAGCCAAAAGTAGTTTTACTATTTAATCCATAGTTTTTACAGAATAGAGCCCTTAAATGATAAATTCTGGTTTAGTTGCTAGAGAACACAATTATTCGTGTGTCAGAACAAAGCTTTTAATCTACATAAGATTGTCATGCCATAATTACTGTAATCAAAACTCCTCACTCAGGAGTTTTTAAGCACTGGAAAAGGTTGCTTGGACAGGTTGTGATATCTTCACTCTTGGAGTTTTTGAAAATTTAGACTTGGCCAACCAGATCTGACTTTGAAGTTGGCCTTGCTCTAAACAGGAGGCTGGCCTAGGTAACCTCCTGAGGTGCCTTCCAAGCTCAGCATCTGCACTGAGTGGCTGTGAAGAGCTTGCAAATGGCAGAAGTGTCTTGTGCAGAGAATATTCACATTGTCTTCTGTATGTTTTCAAATGCTACTTCCAAATCCTTCCTTATGTCCAAGTAGTGATTTAGTACTTTCTTCCAAGTAGTAATTTTTCTTAATGGTCTTCATCTGTTCTGTTATTTTTGTGATCTCAGTCTTTTTCACAGTTGAGTTTGCATTAGTTTATGCAAGGTTGGTGGATACTTATGGAAGTATAGTGTAAAGTTTAAAGCAGTTAAAATACAGACTTTAACATGAGGAAAAATAAGTTTTAAATATTAGCACTTTTTTGTGCAGGAATGAGACTTAATATATGAATGTTTTACACATTTTATACGTGTGTGTGTGTGTGTGCCCATTCAAAACAAGATTCCTGGTCTTGCATTTTTCAATGCATGAAGTTATATCTACAGTTGGTGACCAGCAACCCTTACTCATCTTCTGTGCCCCTCAGAAGTTTCTCGTAAAGCATGTGCTGGCGAGTACCTCATCATGGGCTAGCTGATTGTGCATATGCTTTATACTAACAGCGAATAGTGCTTCAAAGATGTGCAAGGAAAAAAACCTCGAAATTAAAAAGAGCAGAATTTCCATTGTACAAACAAGGAGTGCAAGTGCCAAGACTTCTAATCTTGCATGAGGCAAAATCTCTGCTTTCAAACTTGCCACTCCAATACTGCTTCAGTCGCTGCTTAGGTATTTTGAGGGAGTGATTACGGCTATTTTGCGTTTCGTTTATCAGGGCTTTTGAAGGCCTAAGACCAGACAGGAAAGTGCAGGAGACATATGATGGGAATTCCAGACACTTCTTTGGGAGCCCAACTTAAATGCCTCTGTACTGGTGCATGCAACATGGGCAATGAACAAGAAGAGTTAGAGTGAGCATGTTTCTACAGGGCTGCGACCTCATTGTATTACAAGGCATGGTGGGATGGCTTCTATGACTGGAGTGTTGGAATGAAGAGGCATAAGCTCTTTAGGAAGGACAGGCAGGTGAGACAAGGAGGGGGTGTTGCCTGCTAAGTCAATGACCAGCTGGAATGCACCTGGGGATGGATGAGGAAACACGTGAAAGCTTATGGGTCAGGGTAAAAGGGAAGGCAATAGACATGGTGGGGGTCTACTACAGGCCACTGACTATAGACACCAACTGGATGAGGCTCTTTATAGACAGATAGGAGAGGCTTTGTGTTCACAATCCCAGGCCCACATGAAGGACTTCAACTTGCACCAATATTGGAAAAACAGTATAACAGGGTATAAATGATCCAGGAGATTCCTGGAGTGGAGTGATGGTACTTCTTTCTCCAAGTGATAGAGGAGCCAACAAGGAGATGGGTGCTGTGGCTGGACCTTGTCCAGTTGCAAGAAGGGGTTTGCAGACAATGTGAAACTCAAGGGCAGCTTTGGCTGCAGCGATCGTGAGATAATGGAGTTCATGGTCCTTAGGGCAGTGAGGACCAAAGCAGGTGTGCCAGCCTGGACTTCAGGAAAGCAAAATTTTTGCTTCTTCAGGGACCTCTTTGGTAGAGTGCAGTGAGATGAGATATGTCTACTGGTCCTGAGGAAGCTGGTTGTTGAAGTTGCCAGGCCATTAACCATTGTGTTTGAGAAATCATGGCAGTCCACTGAAGTTCCTGCTCACTGCAAAAGGGGGAACAACCCCAGTTTTTCAAAAAGGAAACAAATACGACTTGGGGAACTACAGGCCAGTCAGTCTCCCCTCTGTGTCTGGCAAGATCATGGATCAGATCCTACAATATGGAAATTATGCTAAGGCAGATGGAACATAAGGAGGTGATCTGTGACAGCCAACACAGCTTCACTAAGAGTAGATTGTAACATTATTGTGGAACGCTGCCACATCTGTCGGCCACAGTGTTGGTGCATGACTGATATCACCTACCTGGACTTGTACAAGGCATTTGACAGTCTTCTGCATGACATCCTTGATCTAAAATAGACATGGTTTTAACAGATGGACTGCTCAGTGTGTAAGGAATTGGCTGGATCGTCACACTCAGAGTTGTGATCGAAGGTTTGATGTCTGAGTGGAGCTGAATTATGAGCGGTGCTCCTCAGGAGTCTGTCTTGGGTCCAGTCTGTTTAGCATCTGAGACATGGGCAGCGACACAGTGCGCCCTGAGCAAGTCTGCTGGTGACACCAAGGTGTGTGGCGTGACCAAAGCGCTGGAAGGAAGGGAGGCGATCCAGAGGAACCTTGACAGGCTTGAGAATTGCATGAGGTTCAACAAGTCTATGTGCAAGGTCTTAATATCCATGTTGGGGTAATTGTAGGCACAGATACAGAGCAGCACTGAGGAGAAGGACTTGGGGGTGCTGGTGGGTGTGAAGCTCAACATGAGCCAGCAATGTGTGAGGGCAGCCCAGAAGGCCAACTGTATCCTGAACTGGATCTAAAGTAGTATCACTAGCTAGGTGAAGGGAGGAGATTTTCCACTTCTGTTCTGCTCTTGTGAGCCCTTATCTGGAGTACAGTGTCCAGTTCTGGAATCCCCAATACTAAAAGGACTTGGAACTGTTGAAGTGAGTCCAGAGGAGGCCACAGGGATAATCAGAGGGCTGGAGATGGGATTATGAAGATGGCCTGGGGCAATTGCAGTTGCTCAGCCTGGAAAGGAGAAGGCTCTTCAGGGGGCCTTATAGGCGGTGAAGGGAGCCTGCAAGAGAGGGACTTTTTCTGAGGACATCTAGTGATAGTAGGAGGAGTGGCTTCAAACTAAAATATTAGATTTAGATTAGTTATTAGGAAGAAATTCCTCACTGTGAAGATGGGGAGGCACTGGAACAGGTTGCCTAGGGAGGATGTGGATGAACCCTCCCTGGAAATGGTGTACCTGCCCATAGCAGGAAGGTTAGAACTAGATGATCTTTAACTATGGTTCTTCTGTGCCCCTTTCTAGACTCAGTGGCTTTTACCAGAATGCTAGACTTGAGTCTGGATGTTATGAGAATGGTCTTCTGATAAGACACCTTCATGCTTAAGAACTCTGAGGTCAAGATTCCTATGGCAGCCTCCCTGCTCAGCTCAGATTATTTGACATGTCTGCACTAAGCAGATAATTTGTCACCACTGTCCTGTTTCCAGCTTGCACTGTTGTCATCAAGGTCATGACGACTGTATCTTACAGCGTGTGACAGTGTATCCTATGTGTTATAATTGCACTCAGAAGTAGAAGCACAGTCAAGTCAGAAGACTTGTCTAAAAAACGTCTAAAGAAAGATGTACATTCTTGTCAGTAGGCATGTGCTAGGAGTTTATTAGAAGCTGTAGAATGCTGAAATATAAGACAAAGGAAAAGTTCAAATGATCTTTAAATTATTAAAGATTTCTGTGTGATAACTTGAAGAAATAATTCTTGGTGATAGAAAGCACATGGCTGGCAAGACTGAAGAGCTGGAAATGCCACCCCAGGTACCTGATTATGTGTCTCTCTGAGGGTATCCTGTAAAGTACAAAAGAAAGTTCAGTTGGGTAAAACCAATAGTTTGGTTTCCTATGTTCTGTATCCCTTTTTTACCCCTACTCTGTCTTCCTCAATAATATAAAAAAACCCCAATGAAAACCCAAGACCTCCAAGCCCTCTGCCAATATAATACTGTAGGAGATTAAGACTACGAAGCTTGCCTGGACAAGTGGAAGCAGGTGGGCTTTGGTGATTTGGATGCAGTTGTGCACTGACTGGCCAGCTGATAGACCACGCAGAGGGTGGTAGTGATGGAGGCTGTGCTTTTACAGCCTCTTGCTCACTGAGACACTACAAGAAGTTTCTTTTTCTGTTCTTCACATAGGTCTCATTTCCATGAAACGTGGCTGTCCAGTCAGTTCCAAGTGTGTTTGAGAGGCTGGGAGGAGGGATAGCACCATCAAGCCCAGTCTGCTTCAAAGCTAAACACACCCAATGCTACCAGAAGTATTAGCTGGTTAGGATGCCATCTTGAAGTCTCTGGTTTTATACTTTTTAGATAAGAATATATAAACTGGGGTTTTTTAGGAGGAAAGTTGCATTATCTCATTGCTTACTTTTCTGCTGTGAACTTCATCTCCCTGTCCAACTTCAAGTTTTTTTCAGAATTTAATTTAGATACTGTGCGTACAGAAATGCTTTGAGTAATTTCTGTTCTTAGTACAAATTGTAATGTGTAGACAAAGCTTTTTCATCCTAAATAATCAAATTAGATTGTGTCTTCTGTTGTTGTCTTCTCAGTTAGTGTAACAAAAGTGTATATTTCAAATAACTTCTTGACTTTTTTGAATTCTAAAATTTTGTCAAAAGCGTGTTTGCTTTGTATTGTCAGTATATTGAAACTGCCTTCATGCAGGGCTTGCTAGGTCCCAAATCCCACGGTCCATTTCGCAGTCAATTTTTGGGGGGGTGTTAGAGATTACAGAGCAGTTACATTTTTTTGGTCTTTTTTTAGAATGAAATTTATTTTGAATTTCTGTAGAAACTTTTTTGTGTTTCTGTGTTGCAAGTTGGTTTTATTTCTAAAGACCAAATTAGAAACGTGCATGGTAGGATACGGAACCCTAATGCAGATTTCTGGAATGTTTGGCCTTTCTGTAGTGAGAGCAGCATCCTCGCCTAAACAAAGGAAGGGTCAAGTGCTTTTTGTTAGCAGCTCTCATGTTTTCTAATTCTTTGAACGTCTTTTTTGGTAAATTCACTTTTGCTTCCAGTTTCTAAGTAACAATCTGTACCAAAGTTAGTATGAGGTAAGTAACAGCCGATTATTCTAACATTGCATAGAATCATGGAAACAGAGATTCTTTGTTAGAAAAGACCTTTAAGATCATTGAGCCCAACCATTGCTCCTCAGTTCAAGAGGGATGTGGAGCTGCTGGAGAGGGTCCAGCATAGGGCAAGAAAGATGATAAAGGAGGTGGAGCACCTCCCTTACGAGGAGAGGCTGAGGGAGCTGGGTCTCTTTAGCTTGGAGAAGAGGAGACTGAGGGGTGACCTCATTAATGTCTACAAATATTTGAGGGGTGGGTGTCGGAAGGATGGAGCTGGGCTGTTCTTGGTGTCATGTAGTGATAGGACGAGGGGCAATGGTTGTAAGCTGAAACATAGAAGGTTCCACATCAACCTGAGGAGGAACTTCTTTGCAGTGAGGGTGACGAAGCACTGGAACAGGCTGCTCAGGGAGATGTTCAAGACCCACCTGGATGTGTTCCTGTGTGAGTTGGTCTAGGTGATCCTGCTGTGTCAGGGGGATTGGACTAGATGATCTTTCGAGGTCCCTTCCAATCCGTAGTGATTCTATGATTAACCTACTCTAGCAAGCCCATTTATTACAGTATGTACAGCCTGACATACTAACCGAGGTTCAGCCTCAGATACTTGTACTGTTTGATTGAACAAGTGCAGTAAACAAAATGGAACACAGTGAGACCTGACAGCTCAGTGAGACTGGGGCAGTGTCACCCATCTGATGACCAGAATAGTCTCTGCTTCTGTTGTCTACAGGTGTGAGTTTCAACACATGCTGGCTGCAGGAGAGGTGATTGAAAGACTTATTAGCAGTGGCCAGACATGGCCTTGGTGACTGTGCCATTTTTTTATGCACTTACCTGCCCTGAAATGCAGTTCTCCTGAGATTTAACAGTTTTAAAGGACAGCTAACTGTTGTATTATTTTTTTTTCCCTAGGAATAAAAAAACTGGAGCTTAAGAAATAGGTGGTAGTGAACGAGAAGTTAGGATTTAGCTTGTTGAAGTAGAACCAGTCTTTGACATTTGTGCAGCTTGCCCAATGCATTTAGGAATTGGAGGCCCCCACCAGAACCAGCCTATATTGAGTGTTATAGCCAGAGCCCTCTCTTCACTTTCTGGAAGTATAATGTCTTCATTGCTGTAAATGTGTAGGATCTTGGTGAAGTAATGGTGAGAGTTCCTCGCCAAGCTGGCCGCTGTGGTGCTGTGCTTGTTTAGCTTTTCTGGTCTGGTGTACTTCTTCATAAAACAGAATACATAAGCCGAGCACGCAAACCTATTAGGCTTACTGCATAGTAAATATTATTTATCAGTGAGCTTTCCTAGTGGTTTTCTGTGACAAGATATCCAGTATGTCAATTCCAAAAGCAGAGTCCTATTTTGGTCTGAAGTCTCTTGTCAGTTGGCATTTCAGACCTTCAGCAGTTAATATCTCCGTGAAATTTTCCCATGCTGCTCATTTGGCATTGGGTACTCTTGCTCAATTCAATCTGCTCCTTATCTCTGCCTTGTGACCAGTTCAGTTTCCTTGAAGGAATCCATTATATTGGAAGTCTTTGCATTTCTCAACATCTTTCTGCCAAACAAAAAGAGGCTAAACTTAGTAGGAAAACAGATGTTTGGGAGTTGTGCTGTTTGATGTGTGAGTTTAGGGACTTTGTGCTCTCTGGACTTGCCAGTCCTCCTGTCAGCATCTCTTTTAGTGCTTCTTTTTCTAATTTTGTTCTGTGGGTCAGAATCAGGCCACGCTTTGTTTTATGCTGGCATTTAAAGGAAAATCATTTTCCGTGTGTTCTTACCAGTCAATGTGTTTGAAGTTGGCGTTTGACTTGAAGAGTTGACAAAATGGTCTTGAATATGGTTTTTAAAAAAGCAACTGCAGAGGAGGAAAAGCATTTGTGTTCATCTAGAAATTTATAAATCAGAGAACTGGAAGACTTTAGATTCATAAACTACAAGTTCCAAATAAAGCTTTTCCCACAGCTGTACGGAAGCAGCAGATTGATAGCTAAGTTTCACCTATCTGAACACTTACGGGTTTTCACTTCCCGTCTTGCTAATATCCCTTTCTTTTACAATAACCGTAAAGTGTTAAGTCCAGAGCTCATAAGTGAGTTTCCTTCTGTCTAGCCACAGATGTTCAGCAGTGACAGTCAAGTCTTGGGCAATCTCTAAAACCTAGATTAACTTCATTAGTTGCTTTCCTTGCTCACTGATGGCATTTCTCTTAAGCTCTGACTCTCGTTCTCATTTCTTGTGTGCTGGTTTCAGTCTATTTAATTGTCTCTTCAGTGTCATCATTACCTGTTTTATGCTTGCTGCTGAAACCTTAGCTGAAGCTTTGCTTACTTCCCCGATCTGAAATAATCCGAATTTCTTTATTAATGAGAACTGGAAGCTTCTTTCAGTTCAGCACCGATGTGTCTGTTTCTTAAGATACTGTTATGCCAAGGCATTACTCTGCAGTCTTTTGGAAGTAGACAAAGAACAGGTAACCTGTAATTCAAATTATGTATCGGAATTCATATTTGCCTTTCA
This sequence comes from Rhinopomastus cyanomelas, assembly GCA_013400115.1. Lineage (NCBI taxonomy): Eukaryota > Metazoa > Chordata > Aves > Bucerotiformes > Rhinopomastidae > Rhinopomastus > Rhinopomastus cyanomelas. Next base: position 53,078 of record VXBP01000405.1, read on the forward strand.
GGTCATGTAGGATTTCTTTGGGTGGTCATTGTTTTTTGGGTTGGTGGTGCTGCTTTTTTTAATTTAGTTGTGGGGTGGGGGTGTTTTTTTTTTGTGGTTTTGAATAAGAATTTCATCTATGTACTGTTGTGTTGTTGTGAGAATGGTTTCTTTGGGATCTCTGCATTTGATGGGGATACAGAGAGGCTGTCCCCATTGTCCCCTCGGGCAAGGTGGGTGGTGAAGTGTGGATTTGTGATTCAGAACCTCTGTCCTTGCTCAGCTGATGTTGGCAAAGACACAAAATGGTATAAGCAGTGAGTTGCAGTGATTTTTGTCTTTTGTTTCTGGAAGTAACAGTTGGCATCAGAAATAAATTTCCTTATCTGTTTGGTCTCCATGGAGAATTCTGTACTAAAAGTATAGAACTGATCTACAAGAAAATACGTTTAATTGCCTGTACTTGTTTTGGGCTTAGCAAGGGAAGATAGAAGATAACAAAGACCATGTACAAGAAGGTTTGTGTGTTTGGGATGCGAGGCGTTTGGCTTCCTTTGTTCTATTGGTGGACAGACTTTTATAACTGAGAAATGAACTGGGTCTCGTTTCTTCATTCTGCTTCTTGATTTGTATCCGTAGTGCTTGAGGCAACTGTAAAGCAGTGAAAGAAGTTTATATTTCAGGTGTCAGTTAACATGGAGGGAGGACTGGGGAATACTTTTCTTTTGTAAAGAGCCAGGCGTTTCTCTTAGGTATTCTGCAACTGGGTTTTCTCCTTCGTGTGCTCCAGCTTTTCAAGATGGTTTGCGCTTGTTAAGCTACAAGATGAGCAAGGAAATGACTGAAAACAGGTTTTAAATTTAACCTGGGGTATTCTTCATCTGTTTCTCTGTTAACACTTTGTGTGCTGACCTGGAAGAATAATAGTACTGTAATTCAACAGCGTTATTTATTTTCTTGTCGGCGTGTCAGTTGCGCTTAGTCCTGGTGAATGAATGAAACGGCCATGTTCTGTAGGCCTTTCCCCTCCATCATTTAGACTTGTATGGCCCTGCTATCTTCATGTGGGGATTTACAAATTTAAAGGCTAGAAAGTATTTAATAACTAAAAACCTGTTATGTGCTAAACCAGACTGAAAGCAGCAGGTAAAACTGCCTGGACATGTTCCTGTGCGACTTGGTCTAGGTCATCCTATTCTGGCAGGGGGATTAGACTGCATCATCTGTCGACGTCCCTTCCAATCCCTAATGTTCTGTGATTCTGTGGTTTTTGCTATTGAAAACTTTGCTATTGCATGGAATAGACAGGGAAAGCTGGTGCTGCATAGATTGCAGGTACTCTGTTTAGGACACTGGTAGTTGTGTGTTATTTACCGTAGCATGTGAGTAGTATTTTTGCATGGTAGTATACCCTTACACCTTCTTTACCACATCTCTCACAACTTCTTCTAATGCTACAACTTCAATAGTAAGGACATTTTTCATCGAGAGAGAGAGAAAATTGTGTGAAAGAATGCAAACTGTTCTTCTTTGTTCCTGGACTGATGCAAATAATAAACTAAAACTTGTTTGAGGAATAGGTTTTAATTCTTGACTTTCTAGAGCCTTTTTAAAATGTGGATGTGCTATGCTTCGGCAGTTATATACATATGGTGTTCACATCAAGTGTGGACATACATCTGGTTTTGTGCTTTCTGAGATGCTGTCTCTTAGAGGTGCTGTATTTGTTTCATTTAAATACAGAGATCTTAATTTCTCAGATGTTTTCTCATTTTCAATTCACAGAAACCATCTTAAAGCATGGACACCAGTAAGAAGACAGAACCCCCTTTATCTGTAGAAATGGTACAACAGAGAGCCAATCCTGATCGCAGTCCTTCAACATCGATTTATGTTCCAGAGCAAGGTGGCTACAAAGAGAAATTTGTGAATGCAGTGGAAGATAAGTATAAATGTGAAAAGTGTCACCTCATCTTATGCAATCCTAAACAGACTGAATGTGGACACCGATTCTGTGAGACCTGCATGAATGCCTTGCTAAGGTGTGTTTCTTTGTTGTGATAGAACATGTGAATGCAATCAAATCTTGTGAACCACCACAACTACACTACTGTAGTTTTAGGAATGCAGTGTGCTAATGCCCTGACTCAAAGCTGGCTGCTCTTGTTGCTTACTTGTGTGTTATCCATAGAATGCTTTTGGCTGGAAGGTACCTTTGAAAGGTCACCTAGTCCAACCTTCCTGCAGTGAGCGGGAACATCTTCAACTATATCAGGTTACTCAGCCTCATCCAGCCTAACCTTGAATGTCTTCAGCGATGGGGCTTCCACCGCTTCTCTGAGTAACCTGTTCCAGTGTTTAACCACCCTCGTTTCCATTCTGGGTCAGGATGAGCCAGTTAAGCTTTCTGTCAATATTGAAACTGTTGTTAAAATGGGTTGATCTCATGTAGTGATATCTTAGGCAAGAATTTAATTGCGTGTGAAGCCTAGACTGAGTAGCTATTTCACTTCGCTGCTAAAATAGCCAGTTTGGTATAGAATATACATGGCACAAGGAGGTGAGCTGGCAGAAGTGCTTAGAGTGATAGTACCTAACCTAGCACTTAGACTTGAGTAAGTATGACATGGATAAATGTAACTGATTGTGGGGATTCCTTTCCCAGTAACCCTTCTAGCTGTATGTCCTGGGGCTTATATGTTTTATGGATTCCAGTTGTATCAGGAAGGTTGGTTTCTCTGTAACTGGGATGCTTGGACTAGTGTGCAAAGTGGGTGAGTGAATACTATAGACGTAAAATGAATGCCGAGAGATGCATTTCCCAGTCTAGGTAACAATAAAAGTGCAATCATTCAAGGAGTGCCTAGCTTTTAAGAAGTATCTGTGCGTCAGTAGAAGTATATTGCTTTGCCTCTTAACTTTGATGCATTGCTATTAGTTTTGAAAGAGCACTGCTGAGTACAACTTGGTCTAATATTTGGAGACCATTCTGTAACCTTTAATCTCCTGGAGTAAATAAGCAGTTCCATTTGCTCATTGGAAACCAGATCTTTCGATGTCCCTTCCAATCCCTAATGATTCTATGATTGGACTACTAATAAAGACTTGACTTTGGAAGGTCTTGGTAATCTGTTTGCTTTTGTGACCGTCGTGCCCCTAGGTATTAGTTTATAATTCACTTGGAAATACTGTCATCTCAGATGGGTATGAATTGAGACTGCATGCATTATGGCAAAAGTGGTTGCAGGGTATTACGTTACTCAGTCTCATGATAAAGAGTAACCTCTGTACTGGACAAATACAGGGTCCACAGCTCACTAAGCCTCTTCTATGTTTTGCGTTTCAGTTGGTGTCAAGTTCAAAACAATAAAAAAAACTCCCGCCAACTGTTTGATCAGGGCATGCTTTCAGGTGCAATTTGTATGTAAGAAATGGTGTGATTTCTTTCTGAATGTCTGTTTTTGGAAGACTCTTACACGGTTAATAACAGCGACTTACAGAAAAACAAAGGCCTGCTATGCCTGGATATGTGCAGATGGACAGAACAGATCCTTAACAGTCTAAGCTATGCTACAGTTGTAGCATTGCTGGAATCTGGGCAGTCTTCCTTCCCTGCTGTGAAACATGCTCATGTGTTTATTACAGTGGAGCTAAAATATGTGCAATTTTTACCTTCCTGGCTTTTCAGCAGGCTGTTATTGAAAAGAACACATGAGTAAGACCATCTACCACATGACTCTTTCATTCAAGTTATTTCACTATATTTGAGGGCTTGCTGCAAACCAATCTAGTCAAATTAAATTTACAGCTCCTTTTTTTGAGAAATAGCGTGCCATAAAACTGGAAGCAAAATAAGCTTACGTTGTTCTTGAATTTGGCACTAAAATTTTCATTCAGTATTGATGGGATGCTGCACACACACTGATTATAAGCTAACACCTTCTGTTCTAGTGTTATCTGAGGACAAAGAATTGGGAGTCAGCGTAGGTAATGCAGTAGAGACATCTGCTCAGTATGCAGCACTAGTTTAAAAAGCAAGTGGGATGCCTGAGTGAATTCTGCAAAGGTGAGGAAAGCTTGACATTGTATTAAGTACTATATGCCCTCAAGTAGATTAGTTCCCCCCTCCTTTTTTCCCTCCAACTTAAGAAAATTATTAAAGATATTGAAGCAGCAAGGTAGTTAAGATGCTCAGAAATATGAAGAGATACAGAATGGTCAGGAGCAGAAGCCAGCGAGATTATTTGAAATAACCATGCTGATTATATAGCATAATGGAACTTACTCAGTCTTTTTCATTGATTTCCACTGCTGCTGGCAGCCACAACTCACATAGCCTGTCTATGAGTTGCTTTAACAAAAGGATTTACCTAGCTTTTACTTAGCGCTTTTCATCCACAGATCTTGATGTTTTACAAGGGAGATCAATATGAGTATCCCCATTGTACATGGGGGGGAAAAGAGGCTAAAAAGGAATGAAGGGATTTACACTACTACACCTAGAGATCAGAGCCAGTAACAGCTTTAGAAACCCAGGTTTCCTACTTGTATTCACAGCCTGATCTGCTCCTTAACCTATCTGTTGTTTAAGAGATCCACAAGTTCAATGATTAGATTCTTACTACAGGGAGATAATTCAGGTAAGTGAGGGAGCAAGGATCTGTAACCGTTGCTAAAACCAGAATAGACCCAAAGGCAATAAATACTTTTTTGCATAAATAATTTTCACCCTAAGAAGCTATACGACTGGCTGCCAGAGACGGTAAAGTTTAATTAGGTGTTGTTTGAAAAAGGACTGGATAATTGAAGAGACAATGCTTTGCCTGTTTGCACAGATTGAGCAATGATGAAAATTGTGCATCAGGTGCAGACTACAACAGAGGATAAATTTTGCTGCCTTGAAGAAAACCACTGGAGTTGACTGGAGGCTTTATTCCTTGGGAATGCCACATACTGTCCACTAAAAACTCAGTGCTGAAGTTTTTTAAATAACAATATGTTAACTCATAGTGAACTATATCCTTGTTTAATGTATTTAAAATAGATTGAGTAATCATCAGTGCCCCGTAAATGAAAATTTTCAAACTGCAAAAGTTCAGGTGAGTTAAAAGAATTTTTGTTTTCTCTCCAGTTCTTCTAGCCCAAAATGTACTGCGTGTCAAGAAAACATAGTAAAAGATAAGGTATAGTTAAAATTGTTTCTTACTCGAGTGTTGAATTGTGTGATGTGCATAAGATGTGTTACTGCTTTTGCATAATTATTTCATAAGCCTAATAAGCTACCTGAGGAAGATAGTTCTGTTATAAAACCAAAGCCATGTATTTTATATAGAAAGACAGCACGTCTTTACTGTTATCCACGTGGTAGAAAACATGTCAGCTTCACATCTAGAGGTGCTGCCAGGTATCATGCCTTATTTTCACAGCTGGCAGCTTCGGCAACATACTTCTGTTGTCCTCCCATCAGCTCTGAGAATTATAAGAAATAGTGTGTCTCTTTTAAATGCAGAGATGTGATAGATCTAGGTGAAACTTGCCCCAGAACAGTATCTACAGTTTCACTGACCTGTTTTTACAGTGTGGTATTCTGTGAGCCACACTGGAGCCAGAACAGTACAGAGTTACAGTAGCTGTAATAGAATCAGACTCTATATGGAAATGTTATTTCACTTACACGCTCTTCAGTGTGTATTTCCTTTGAAAGGTTGAGGGTCAAGAACAGTGTTTTTGACTATGTGGTTTGTGTGGTTTTTACGTTAGATTTTTCTAAACTGTTGAGTAAATTATTTGTGTTAGTAGCGTCCCCCCCGCTTCAATGAATGCTTGTAATAGTAAACATCTTCAGGAAAAGCTTAGTGGGTACGTTTGAGCTCTTCTTGTCTTAACTCAACGTAGTTGTGTGAGCAGTGCTCAGCATAATTCAGTGTTAGACCGGTGATCACAGTGCCCATTTATTTGTCTTTTTAACTTTGACTTTTTAGTTCCTAATATATGTAAATATGGGTATTTGTTATGAAACTTCTGAAATCTCCAAAACAGGAGTAGGACACGATAGGTAGTGTGTATTGAATACATGTTAGACTAACTGTGCTAGCCAGTGGCTTTCATGGAACCTCTCGCTTCTCATACACTGCTGATGTCCAAAGTCAGAGCATTTAGACAGTCTTTGGAAATAACGGTTCTAAAATGACCTGCAGCCCTTACCTTTGGTCAAGAAAAATGTATCTAGTAACTCTTTGAATTACTTTGGAAAAAAATACTGGGAAATGATTGTTCGATGTTGATTCATTGAATTTAATGTATGCATCTGAGAAGTAAGTGGAAACCAGTGACCTGTGTCAGATGAGATTGGAGGAGAATGGTTCCGGTACCACCTCCTTCACTGATAACTTGAGTTGGGGTCATAGTCGCTGTTTACAGATCTGATTGTAATTCTTTGTGGTTGTTAAATGCTAGCACACAGAACTGCTCTGTAATTAGTATCCCTGCAGTGTATGCAGCATCACAGAAAACTTGTCACACAGGTAGTGGTAGGTTGCTCTTGGCTCTTTGGTATTGCTTAATGGTTAGGAAAGCGATTGCAAAATAATTAGATGTTTCAATCCCTTTGTTTTGGACTTCAAAACAGGGACTGGAGACTATAACTACTATCTCCAGTTCCTGCCTTTAGCAATGGGGCTTCTTGAGAGTGTAGTTGTGTTGTCTCTTATCTTTTAGGGGTTTCACCCATAAAAGGTGAAAAGTCCAAACACTGAACTCTATTTCTAACTTACAGTAGTTCTAATATAGAAAACAATATGCTGGAAAGGCTTATAGAGGTTAAAATGGAGAGTCAGTTAAAGCTTGCTTATCTATGACACAATACACATTCTCCAATCTAAGGCCTTAGGAATTGCTTTTAATTGTATGTTACCACGGAAGTGCAAATATGTGTTGCAGCTAACCAGTCTAGCCATTGTGGGGTTGCCTTCCATGAAAACCTTCCTGTCTGAAATACAGTGTTTTGGCTCTTTTTGTCTTTGGTATTGAGCCTAGTACATCAGCTACCCAAGCGATGTAAAGAACTTGAGTTTATGCAGGCCTATTATTGGCAAGCAAATAGCAAAATATTTAGTCCTTTCTTGTACTTTTCCCTTTATTGTATTTGCAGTAATAGTGAAATGGTGGGAGACATCTGTACAAATCTGGATTAATTTGTAGTGAATGAATCTCAGCAATGTGCACATCCCAGCAATAAAATCTCACCATTCAGTTTTTCATGCACATAAAGCTAGAATTACATGATGCTGCTGTAGCCAGATTGTGGCTTCTGCTTTATTTGAACTTGTGTATCCTTGAGTGGTTTTAAATTTCCAAACTGAAGTGATTTTTTATTTTTTTCAGGTATTTAAAGATAATTGTTGCAGGAGAGAGCTCCTTGCCCTTCAAATATACTGCAGAAATGAAAACAAGGGCTGTAAAGAACAGCTGTCTTTGGGTCAGTTACTGGTAAGTAATCTGACACAATCAAGCTCCCTTTTGAAGTAAAGAATGAGAAGAAAAATCTGGCAAATTAAAACGCAAGTCTATTTCTTGACCTGCTCACACTACTGATTAATCTGATTTATAAATGATAGAGTAAGTTGACTCAGATGAGTTTCAGAATAGTTTATAAGTTATAACTCAGATGAGGTATAAGGAATCACAGTGATTGTGTGGCACTGAAGCTCAGAAATGCATGAAGCAGATGAGAACTGGAGGGAGAACTGAAATTAAGAACAATCTTAATGTGTACCTTACAGATGTGAGAAATTTGAAATCCTTTTTGATGTTTTTGTTTGTATTGACCAGTCAGGTGACAGTTTATGCATGGAATTAAAGATTTAGTTCTTGTAGACCTGGATGAAATCACCTGTAGCTTTGAGTCACCTGAAGCTTTGTTTCATGAAGGTGTACCATAGCAGTAATCCAGGAGTTTAACAGTTGTGAGGTGTGGCCTCACAGTAGTTTGCTGTAGTGAGATGTGTAGGTAGTTACTTTGAATTAACAATCTAAAGCAGCATCTGTGTTTATGTGGAATAAAATACTTTGAAAAGGAATGCTTCCCTTATCTTTAAATAGCCTGTGTGGAATTTGAGACTTTGCTAGAGTTCTTTTAATAGCAAAGTATCCCTGTGTGCATCTGTACAGTGAAATGTGCTGTCTGAGTATAAAGTCAAAATCTTTCCCAGAGTAGATTAGTTAGTGCTTGCTTTTACACAGTGCAGTGCACAAAATAACGTCTACTTTGGTTCTGAGGTCATTTAATCTGGGAATTTGTTAAAGGAGATACATGCACGTAACTTAATTGGCTTGACTTCTTTCTTATTGGTTTGCGTCTTTCAGATGCATTTGAAAACCGACTGTCAGTTTGAAGAACTGCCATGTCCCCGTGCTGATTGCAAAGAAAAAATACTGAGAAGAGATTTGCCAGACCATGTAGAGAAGACCTGTAAATACCGGGAGACAACCTGTAAATATTGTAAAAGCCAAGTCCCAATGATTATGTTGCAGGTGCGGTATTTTCCTACCTTTGTAGGACAAGAGCCCTTACGTTATTTTGGAATAATAACTCTTCTGCTTCTATATAGCTGCCTCTCAAACAGAATTAGTAAGTCAAAAAAGAAAATAGGATGACTTTCAAAACCTTTTTTTTTCCCCCTGTGGAAACAACAGTTACTGCATTGACTGAGAAACATTCTCTTTCTACTGGTGTGCAAATACTGCATGAAAAATGCAGATGCACCAGAAAGTTGGTATTCGTTTATGTTTTGTTTAAATAGATACAAGAAATGCAACTACAATGAGAACAATTAAATGTCATGCAGGAAAGCAAGTATAGTGTAGCAATTTGGAGTATTAGCATCTTTCTGAATGATCCTTCTTTGGTACTGTGCGATCTCTTCAGAGAGCAATAGAGGAAGCATGAAAACACAAAGTGGGTCTTGGCAAAACCAGCCAAGGTTGGTGGGTGACAGGCTGAGGCAGTCACCTGTTCTTGGTAATAGCAGCTGCTGCTCTGGTAAACAGCATGTTGTGAGGTAAAAATACAGAGCAGGGGTTGAGCAAGTCATGTGTACTTTTACACATAGAATTCTACATTGCCTCTATTCTTTTGCATTGAACTATGTCATGCTGACTCAATTTCTGTAATGCTAACGCTGTTTTAGAAAATCTTTTTGCATAATTTCCCATAGCTTTACGGTCATGGATTTTGGACTGTCTTAGTAGAGACAATAGCAATGATGGGAATTCAATCTTAATTTGTATTCTTGTGTATTGTTTGTTAGATCCAGTCTGTTCAGAGGTGTGTCATTACAAAAAGGCATAGGTACAACTTCACCAAGTTCTGATTTAGATGTAGCTTTCAGTTGTAGGTATATCTGTGCAAGGGCTGTGCTTTACCTAGCATCACATGGCCGAGATGTTAAAATGCAGAGCAAACTAAGTTTACACTGTGTTTATTCTTGCACATTCTGTTAGAGGTGAAACCATGTTCAGTTAGATTGTGAGGGCTGTTCTCCCAGAATTTTCTGTAGGATGGGAACTGATGTAGGGCAAAAAGTGATATTTAAAATGTGCCTTGACAAACAAAATCAGTGAGTATTAAATATCTCTTGTTGTGCAGACTAGATTTCCATATCTAAGTAACGTGTTCAACTTTCTTTGTGGGCAGTTTCTTTTTATAGGAAGAACGTAGCTAACTTTTTCGAGTCTGAAATCATCCTTATGTTTTGGGGAACATAGAACTCTTAAGAGCTTTCTCTTTTATCAGATATTGATGGATTTAACATTTATGAAGCCTTTGAACTAGCAGTAGCTTTCAGGATACTCAGGAGAGGAGACAGGATTTAGCGTAATGTTTTTATTTCACAGCAGAACCTGCTTCAGACATTTGTGTTGGAAACAAGAATGGTGTGTTACTGTGAAGTGCTGAAAATACAGTTTGTAAATAAGGTAGTTGTTCCCTAAGATAGCAAGTGGTGAACTCGTGAGTCGATTTAAGTAGTAATAGGACTGGCTTATCCAGAGAGCAAAGAGGTTTGTTAGAATGCAGCCTTATGTTGAGATGGCGCTATTCTGTGTGGATTGAAGTCAGTACTACTGTTCACCTGCCCTCGAAGTTAAAAACACAGTTTGTATTTCTAAACTGAAACATTCCCAAGCAGTGTTACATGGTGTCATGTTGTGGTTGGCTTCTATGTTTCAGGATATAAGAAAAGGATAGTTTTGCTTCTGTGCTGCTTTAAGGGTGCAGAAAGCCTGCAACTGGCTGCTATTGTAAACTCTGTCTGCCTGGGTTGAGAAGTTCAGTGCTTCTAGAAAGGCATGTGGCCTGATAAAATGTTACGCCACTGCACTTCAGTAATGAGAACCAAAGCTTAATGAGACTGTACATTTGAATGAAAGGTTCCTTTTGACTTCTCATTTGAGTTTTGTCATCCAGAGCTTGAGTTCACCTCCAGCTTTGTAGCTGAAAATTTTCTGTCCTGTAATAAATGACTGAAACAGGTCTCAGTGACTTGAACTGAAAATGGCAATAGAGGGATCATTCTGAGAAAGAAGACACAAATGGAAACAAATAATTTTACCGGAGTATGTATGGTTCATGATGTCATAGAATCCTGTGACCGATGGGGTAGGAAATCCCCATTTTGGAGTCAGTGTCTTTACTTAGCAGTTAGTACTCGATTTGTCTTGCCAGGCTGACTGGGGCAGATATTGTCATTTTGCCCCCTTTTCGCTGCTGTGGAAGCAGACGTGTTCCTAATGCGGCTTTGGTTTCTCTGGGGAGCCATGTCAACGTTGTGCCTTCACATCGTCAGTGTCAGGTGGCCTGCATGTGTTGTCACCCATGTTTGACTCGGCGTTTGGCTTTTGGTTTTGTGCTCAACTGAGTGGATTTTGCTGGTCACTAGGAAGAGGATCCTGCACTGGAATGTGATTACTTTGGCGTATGCTGAAGCCACTGGAAACATTCCCCTTTGCTTCAGTGGGTGGGCCCTGGGACGCAGAGCGAAGAGGATTGCTGGAGAGGAGAGCTGAGAAGTTGCATGTTGCTTTTTTATCAGGAACTGAGAGACAGTGTCGTTCTCTTTGCCAGCTACTTTGGGTAGGTTAGAGAGTAAGGTAATTAGAAATCAGGGGGATGTTAGACTCAAGTAGTATTTTTCCAGTTTTGCAGTTGGAGAAGTTTGTAAACTTGTAAAGCTGTGTGATAGTGTGTGATGTCTTCAGTGCGATTACAGATGGGTTCAGAAGACGGCCCCGGTCTAGTTCTTGAGTCTGAGCAGAAATGGTTGTATGGGCTATTACTTATCAGAAGAGTACAGCAGTCAGCAACTGAGGACATGTATTGTCACTGCCTGAGCATTGCTCTTGGTTGGGTATCCATGTCTTTGTGAGAAGGGACTTTAGCTAGTTCCTACCCCCACATTTTGGGAGGCTGTTCCAGCTCTCTGACTGAGGAGCAACTTTGGTTTCCTGGTTTTCTGTTGCTGAGACTGCACATACTACACAAAGTGAACTAGTGCAAATGACTACCACAGGATAGACTTGCTTCAGAATGGCATGCCTGATTGATCAGATTTTAAAAGGGAGACAGTTTAACATTAGCAAACCTTTGCTGATTTATGGCAGAGTTCTGAATCATAGCCTTTCACATCTTAGAACTTAAGTCTCCTTTACTTCTTGGTTTTGTTTCAAAAAAATAGACATCATGACTTGGCAAGAAGGGCATGCTGTTTGTTCTTCTTTTCTAACAGGCTAATAAATCTAGACCTTTGTCTCCTTTGCTTTTCTTAACCACTAAAAATGAAACAGTTTGTTACAAGTTGAGTGGAATGTGTCACTTGACATAAAATGAAATGTGTTTTTTCCAAATTTTTCATATTGTTGAGGAAAGCTAAAAGAAATGTAAATTCAATTAACTTGAGTCTAATTTTCTTATCTTCTCTGTGGTGATTTTTTTTTTTTAATGACAGCTATAATGAATTATCTGCCATCACCTAGGTTCAGAACAAAACACCTGCCCAGCATCGTGATAAAACTTCAGTGTATCTCTGATCTTTGGGTATATGATGGTGAGACTTAGTATGAAGGAAAATTAGGAAATATTTGGGGAATATCCGTATGAGGAAAGAGAGATTGTCTGTGTGGGCAATTTCTGAAGAGGGTTTCCTGTATACCTTTATTCAAAAAGGAAATGTGCAGTGGTTCTTCTTGCTCTTAAAGTTGCCTGGTTTTGAGAGCAATTTTTGGGGAAGAAAACTTGCGTCATAGCATTGTTTCATTTCTCTAAGTAAAAGCAATAAATCAAAAGCAAATAGATTCACTCCATGGTGATAAAACTAGAAAACACTTATTTTTGCTTATTGAAAGCATAAACTGATGTTTGAGCAATTGCAGTTCTGCAACAAGCTAGGATAAACATTTTTTTGAAAAGCTTGTATTTTTTGGTCGTTATTGTAGGATGCTTTCCTTTGCAGGTAAGTTGTCTCTGATTTCAGAGTAAGAGTTGATTTGTTGTTTTGTTTGGTTTTTCCTCCGTAGAAACATGAAGATACAGACTGCCCATGTGTCATGGTTTCGTGTCCCCATAAATGTAGTGTTAAAACACTCATGAGGAGCGAGGTAAGAAGTCATGCCCAGTGCTATGCTGAAAAATCAAATGTTTTTTTAGTACGATCTCGCAAGAATTTTGCCAGAAGCCATTTCCACATTGAAATGTGAGATCTAAAGAAAAGCTTTTTCTACCACACAGTTAAGTGTGATAACACTAACCTTTCTTATTATTTCTTCAAAAACTATTTTAAAAGAAATAGTTTCTTAGTTTTGTGTTGTTATTACACCTGGCTTGCCTAAGATTATCATGTGTCTTTTCTATTTTAAGTTTTATTAACTCTTTTGCTGCCCTTCCTGCATTTGAAGCATTCGTTGAGCACAACAGGGCAGCATCTTAGAGTAGTTAGCTTGTAAAAAACAAAAAAAAGTAGTTTAAAATTTAGGGCACATTGACAAGAATTGGTAAAGACTATAAAAATCATATAAATATGTGGAATCATTCCATGGGAAAACTTAAATTATTGCTAAGTCTGTTCAATTTGAGAAAAAATAACTGGCACTTAAAGAATTTGTGAGAGATACATGGCAATACGAGCACAACATGACAACAGCGGATGCGACAATGCATAAAAATTTATCTTAAGCAGTAGATAGGCCAGAGCAGTAAAACCCGACCCTACACGTATTATTTGAGCAGCTCCATGTTCTTGTATGTTAAAAGACGTAAGTAGCATCTGTCAAAGTCAATGTGCATTATTTTTTCCTAAAAATATTGTACCACAGATGAGGAAGAGCACTCTGTAAGATTTAAGGAAAGTTAAGCTTCTGATCTGAAGAGAAGCTTTTCACTTGTCACTGATACTTTCTTCCCCATTTCGATTCGTACTGTTTTTCAGTTACAGTTGTAAATTATTAATGGCCACAGTGCACAAGGCATGTAAGGCACCTGCCAAACACAGGGGCAGCCTTTTTCCCAGATAGTGAAACATAACATGTGTGATAGTTACTGTACCAGTGATGAGCAGTTGAGTTGCAATGAAAAGAGAATGTCTACTGAGCCAATTCTGTCTGTGCTTGCTTCTGAGTTTAGGTCCTGGTTCTGGAGCACTTAAGGCATATTCTTAAATGTTGACCTCAGCAGTTATTTTACAAAGAGGCCTATCTGAGTGCTAGTAAGAATTGTCCCATTAAAGCCCAGGCCACACACAAACAGTCAGAACTGGGTTCTGAAAGAATTGGTAGAAACAGAACTTTGAGCAGTCGTCTTGTCCTGCATCATCTGTTGCTGTATATTGCCTAACTTTTTTCTGAGTCTGTGAAAACGTATGTTACTTAGCTGCATGGCTAGGGACAATGGCTGATGCAGAAAATGGAAAAATGCCTGCCTAACAGTTTGGGAAAACTCCTGTAGCATACCAGTGAAAATCTTACTGTAGCATAAAAGGCAATTTTTCGTGCCTAATTCATAACTTGGGCAGACTTCTAGTTTTGAGAAGTTGAAATGTGGCATTCTTCTAAAGCCCAGTTGTATGACTTTCTTGTTTGGTCTTACTTTTTTCTGAGAACCATGAACCTACACTGTGAATATGTACAGATAAGATTTAGAACACAGAAGGAGTGTATTGGAGATGAGTGACCAGTTGCTGCTCAGTATCAGGTTTTAAAGATGGCCCTGTCTGTTCCGGAGCTGCACATGTGAAACAGCATGAGTTTCCCACTTCTTTCCATGGGGGGTGGATGAGATAGATAAATCACGTGGGGCTGTTGGTGTGGGAATTTCAAATAAGATTTTGAGACTTGAAACAGTGATGCCAGTTGAGGAGCTAGGCTCTAGCTCCTGTCTGCTTTGTGGGAAATAAATACAGATTGCAGATCCTGTTTTTGAAGAGGCAGTGTTTGTTGCACTAGTCTTCCCAAAAGTGGCTCTTTGCACGAGCTTGAGGCAGGTTGCATGCAGCTGCTGCCCTCTGTGCTGCAGTGGCTGCTGTCTGTATATATGTATATGCTTCTGTGAATTGGTTTCTTTTTAAAAGAAAAGTGGTCTGTGCTCATAATAATCCAAGAAACCAGAATAAATCTCAGTCTGGGAAAAATGCAGGCATTTTACTGATCAGTTATAATCACGTGTACTGCATTATTTTGAAGTTACTTAAATGTACCGATTCCGAAATCTTGTCTGTTTCCTGCAGTGCTTGTTTAGTCCTTTTTCTGTAATTTAAATTTAGGCACAAAGTATTGCATGTTGTGCTTTGAAAAGTTGGTTCCTTGTGAAATTAGGATTAGAAAAAATGTACTACAGTGAAATTGATCTTAAGACTTGCTCAGAATACAGGCAAAAAAAATCACTTATTGAGGAAAGATTAGTCACTCATTAAATTAAAATGCAATGATGTAAATAACTGTAGAATGTGTTTTTCTGTTTTAAATTGGGCTGCCTATTGGAAGAGTCTTCAGTAGAAGTTTCACTGTACTTTAAATGTATCACTGTATACTGTATTGGCATGTGCGTGTGGTTTACATATGTGTATATAGAGTATTTGTACTTTAAACCAGACTGGACAAAATATACACATGTGTATTGTGTGTTCTGCAAACGGCACACAGTACAAACCTGGTAACCTGTGCCCGTTATGTTTTGAGCATTATCGTGCGAGCGTCTTTTGCCAAAACTCACATTTTTTTCCTATTGCAGTTGAATGCACATTTGTCAGAATGTATTAATGCCCCAAGTACCTGTAGTTTTAAGCGTTATGGCTGCACTTTTCAGGTCAGTATATAACAATTATACTTCCCACTTGATGAAAGTCTGCAAATAGAACCTAACTCTTTGACGTTAACGTTCTGGACTTACCTAGTCTTGGTTAAGAAAAAGTAATCCAATTGCACCAAGTAATTACACAGCAGATGTTTGGTTTTGCATTTTAAAAACAAGCAGTTTTAAAAAGCCCACATATTCCTGCAGTGGTTTGGGACTTCATTTGCTAGGCACATCTCATTGAAGTAGCAAGGTGACAGATTTGAAGAACTTCTAAAGTTAGAGGAAAGTCACTTTTGTTCTTCAGAAAACAGACTAGTAACTGCAGTGTTTGCTATGAAAGTATTTATTCTCTTGATCTAAGTATGTTTGCATTTTCTCATTTGTGTGCCTTAATATTTTTATTAAGTTTAAACATAGATTAGCCCACTTAAAACTTATATGTGCATTCATATGTCTGCATGCACACAGGTGTACAATCAAAGCAAAGCATGAAAATTTCAGATTTTAACCTAACAACTCCTGCAATATTTCAGAAAATCAAAGCCAAAAGTCAGGGTTCAGTATCAGCAGTATTATTCCAGTCTCTTCCAATACTCTGCTTCCCTTACTGTAGATCTTGGGGAATTTGGATGGTTATATAATAGATTAGTCAGGAAATTTCAGAAACTGCTGACAGGAAAAAATGGAGTTTATTAGATGGTGTGATTTGTTTGCTAGCCCATGACAACCAAGAGACAAACTTTAAGCAGCAATACTTCTCAGTAAACTACTTCCTGCAGGTATGCTCAGGTTCTTCAGCAATGAGCATTCGTCATACTAAGTGTTAACAGAAATGCTCTTAGTGGTAGAACTGGTCAGAGCTCTAACCCTGCCCACTGTTATGTCGTATGTATTGCCATTCATTTTATGTATGTATATGTGTGCATATATGTACATATATCCACATATATATTTTTAGTATTTTATATAGAGTACATACCTTGAGGATCATTGAAACCTTTCCAGTGTTTTTTCTTACCCACCATCAAAGGTAATACACTCCACATTGCATTACACCTACTTCAGTGTTCTGCAACAACGTGCAAATCAAGCAATATGGTCTGCATCTTATGTACTCTGTATATGATTTATGTGTGTTCTGTAAACTTCTATATAGTGGTTATTTGTAACAGCATTTATGGGTTGTGCAGAGGCAGCGTCTCCGAGTATCAAAGACGAATCAGGGTAACGTCTTAGATTGACAAACCTGGCATTGTAACATCTCTCAAAGTAGTTTATAAAGCTGGCAGTTTTTGGTCATGATAAGTTTATCTTAAATATTTGTTTGTAGTACTCAATCTAGGGAAAATTTAGTGCTTATGAAGCTGATCATGAAATATAACAGAAGCTTTAAATTACGGATTGGGGAACTGGATGTTTTAGATTTGGTATGACTCAAGAGTTTTATTGTGCTTTATTTACTGTAAAGCTACTGTAAAGACTCTAAAATACAATTCATTTTGTAAAACTTGTTCATCTTTATTGTCCTGATGCATCAAACACTCTGGATGAAGATACATGGCAGTTGTATGAAGCACTGTGAATTTCCAAGTAGATTCTCCCTTCTCTCTACAGTTCTGCGATATGCATCTGTGAACCAAAATATATAGTGTTGGTTCGATGTCTTGATATACTCTTTCTTTATAGGTTTAAAAGAAGTGGAATTGGCTAAAATGTATAAATTCTTTGTTGCCACAGGGAACAAACCAACAAATTAAAGCACATGAAGCCAGCTCAGCAGTGCAGCATGTTAACTTATTGAAAGAGTGGAGCAATGCTCTAGAAAATAAGGTATATCTTCTACTCACTTCTAATTTTCATTGATTTCTTTAAATCATAAAAAAATACTGGAATAAGTGGTGGTTTGGGGTTCTGGTTTTTTTCCTCAGTTCAGCAACTGTCCAGGAGTACAGCTAAAGCACTAGTAAGCTCCAAAAGCAGTCAAGCTTTTTAGCATATCTGGTACTTTGTTGTAATAAAATGCTGTGAGAAACTTGGCTTCGCAGCTCCATATGCAATTTTCCTCCTTGGTAATTTAATTAAGCACTTTATTCACAGAGATAAACAGTCCAGAATTGAATTTCCTCTCTGAGCTGCCTTCTTACAAAAGGCAGCGTTCAGTAAGCACAGCAGCCTTATGAACTGTATTTTTGCTACTTCAGTATTTTTCCAGAGATAACGTTCTTAGAAATGCCATACAATAAATCAGTCATTATTTTAATTTTTTGTTAATGACCTGTAAAGGTTAATTAAATGAAACCTATTGTAACTCATGGGCATGCTGATTTCTACTTTAGTGCTAGACCAGAATGAAGTACGTGTCGCAGAGCTTCCTTTGGGACTCCTGGCTATATATTCTTTGGGATTTGGGAGATGATGGAAATCATATCAGTATCAGCTGTGATCTTGCAAGTAGTTTGAATGACTTAACCATCTGTTCTACAAATGCAGAAGAAATCCCATAAGACTTAAGAATAAATCACTGTTTTCTTAAATCTTTTTCAAAAAGTTTTACATAGTTTACATTACTGTTTCTGCTTTTTTTTTCAATCCCAGAATTACCAAACTATTCCACAAATGTAGGCAGAAGAGTCAAGAGCCCCCTCAGAGTTTTCTAGAATGAGTTAAGGAAGAGTAATAATACCAGTGTAAGCTCAGGGACAGTTTTGTGTGGCTTGTGCAGTCTGTCATTTTACAGCAGAAAACTAGCTCAAATATAGAAAATGCTGTCTAGAAAGTGTATTCCGTTCTTGGCCTGCAGTCATCTCTCATGCATGGGTTCCCAGCAGTGGTTTGCAGAAGTGGTAGTTTTAAAACAGAATTTAACAAGAACTGCAAAATATGATTTTGTCCCCAGCACACTTGTCCCATGACTGTTTGTTTTTGAACTTGAAGCCCTGTAATGAAACCACTGAACCTGGAAAAGGTTAAGTGTAGCCTGGGGGTTTTTTTTACATAGAATTTTAAATGCAAAGATAGATTTAGTTTGATGATCAGTGACAACAGACAAGTTTGCTTTTACACTTGGATCTCTTCTGTAATGTAGGAACTGTACATTTTTCAGTTTTAACCAATACAAATTCATATCCTTAGTTCTTTTTTGGTACACTTGATTTTACACCATAGTAAGAAAGTGCATTCTGTATGACTTCCAGAATAGATCATGTTCTGCCTTTTGTCAGTGTCCTGAGAGGTGCTTTGTCATTTAAAAAATGCCTGGCAGTTCTATGTTTGTCACCTACAGAGCAAAGAGAATATACTCTTTACTCCTTTTTTGTTCAGTTTTGAACTTTTACGTTAATTTTTTTTCATTCAGGACATAACTGCTTCTCATTGTTTGTCCATTTCTTTTTTTCTTTTCACTTCCTGCTTTGTAGGTTTCTTCCTATTTGTAATAAAGAGTTGAATCATTGGAAATCCCAAGACCATGCCAAGTTACCAAAATAGCTAACCCCATATCATATGTCAATGACTTCATTCTAGAGAAGGGTAGTAAAATGGTTCGTAACTTCGGTGTTCCCTTCTTTGAGGAGGAAAAATTAATTGATGCACTGAAGAACGGCAGGGCAATGTTAACTTGGTTGATGACTATCACTGGAATCATGGCACTGCTGAAATCGATGGAAGTCTTGGTGGTTTGTGTAGGGTCAAGATTTCATTTGGGGTATTCGCTTTGTGATATGTGTGGAGGGAAAAGGAGAAATTGCCTACTCGCACTCACCACATTCTTTAACAGTACTGGTAGAGTATGCAAACTGAAAGTCTTGTGAGAAGTAACAAATATGCTATTGTAATGGGGCTGTTGGCAAAGGATAGTAAGAGAAGGTAAGATTTTAAAATCCTGAATCAAAACTTTGTGGGGTGAATTAAAATTTGGTGCTTTATTCACTCTGTGATGGGACAGACTTGTATGTTGAACTTCCATGGGTTTTGTGATCTTGGAAATAATGAGCTGAACGTAATTCTGTGGCTTCATTCGTAAAGTAATCTGGTATGAATTTATCTTTTTTGATATGTGCCTTAAATATGGGGCCTGCTTTAATCCAGGTCTTTGCAGCATAAAAGAGTTCTTCCATTGTTTTGTTGTAAGCAGTTTTGGAAAAGTGCTAAATAAGGGCATGCTTTATCCTAGGAATGTTTCAAATATGACAAGGAAGTAAGGGAAGCTGATAGATACAGTCTGTAAATAGATCCTGCATTTCCTTTACTCTTTTTGACTGAAGTTCCATGGACTTAATGCCAAATGCAGTTACCAAGCCTCACTGAGTATTAAAAGATTTCTTAGTCACAAGTTACAACCAAACTGCAGTTACTGACTTGGCAATGACAGTTCTGTATGATTAAGGGCTGCAGGACATAATCCTGTTTTTCTTGTGTTCTGTAAAATTGTGTGGAAAATGTCAGTGCAAGACAGGCTCACATTCTGTAACTGGTACAAAAATGGAAATGTAATGCCGATGACACAGAGTGTAACTGCCTTGTGATTGGGAGGCCTGGGGAGGAAACAATGACAAAAGACGATGGAAAGATCACCATTAACTAAAAGACTCTGATTCATTAAGGAAAAGAAGGATGGGAAGCTTTAAAGTGGCTACCCAGCAGATAGGAGCACGTGGGAGGCAGGGGTGGGTGCCAGCTGAAACTTGAGCATTTTCTCTAGTACCTAGACATCCTTCTCTGGACATGTTTTAAACCCGCCTGGGTATGTTCCTGTGCAGCTTGGTCTTGATCCTGCTCTGGGAGGGGGATTAGACCTAGATGATCTTCCAAGGTCCCTTCCGATCCCTGATGTTCTGTGATTCTGTGATTGTTTCTCTCTCTGCACTGGCAAAATTAGCTTTGTGTCATTTCTTTTGAGCCTCTCCTGCCAGTTTTTCCATCTGTACAATGCAGAACTAATGGATGTGTGTTATATGCACACATACTGTGTCATGTTTTGAAATAGATCTGCACGCACAGTATGTTATCTCTGGTTTTTGGACCACTGTCTGATGGACCTGTGTAGGCCTGTGGGCTTTGGCAGCCCCTTGTCTCATTTCGGTTTGTGTAGAGGCTGAAATTCTTTACCTTTTTATACAGGCTGGCTTCTTGAGTCTAGGAATCCAGTGATGCCAAATAAATGATCTGTGTCTGATTAGAGGGCAGTTAAGGTGCTACCCATATCAGGAAAACATGACCTCAGACTAGCATCTTTGTGGACATGGTGCTAGTGTACTTTCTTTGGAAACATAAAGCATCCAAGTAATTGGTCTTAGTGTGGAACATTTATCAAGATTTTCTTACATCAAAAGTGGTGCTGCTTCTTATACACATAAAGCTCCATCTGTAGAATTAGTTAGGGCATGTCCAAATATTTATTTTCTGTGGTTTTGCTGCTGAATAATATTGATTTTTTTGCCTTGGCTAAAATGAGACTTTTTTGCAAAAAAACCCCAAACAACAGCAACTCACCTCCACAAAGCAACCCCTCCCCCAGACTCTCCCAAACCACATTAATGAATTAATGTGACAGGGAATGTTTACTGCATTACTTCCATTCCCAAGGAGATTTAATAGATGATATTCTTCTAACAAGGCTTGTGTTTTAAAATGAGAATGAGTCACTAGTGAATGAACTCATATAATGTCAGTACAGAGAGAGAATATAATCTGCTTGTAGCTCTCGAGCGTCTTCTAGTAGTAGGCATCACTGGACTTTTCTTAAAATGCATGGATCCCATCTGTATTCACTCATTTCAGGAGTTCTCATCACCATCACATTCTGTGAAGCCAAACCAATCCCTCACAGATGATGTTTTTCCTCAAAGTCGTTATAGATGAGCGTAAATTGGAGTGGATGGGGAAGATGAATGTTCCCTTTCCCAACTAGCTTCTCAGCTGCTCAGTCCCTCTCTGGAATCCCTTCTTTGCAGGGCCCCAGTTCTTATCTACAGCTAAACAGATTGTTTCTTCCAAACTCAAAGCAACTACCAAGTCAGTCAGTGAAAACCAGGAAACCAAAACATTAAATAACAAACTGTAAAGATTGTGCTTAGACACAAGTTCTTACTTTGCTGTTTGTGTGTCCCATCTGCACTTTTCATTAGCCGAAGTGGTACGGGCAGCACACTGTGAAAGTGCAAAAGTAGCTGTCAGAAGGTTGGGGGTTGTTTATTTGCAAGATATGGACAAAGACTCTGCTGGCATCTCATCCCTTTCATGTGTGTAAGGTAGTGTAAAGCTAACAAAGTTATAGGTATTTTTAATAAACTTTGGCAGGAGTAATTGTAGAATTTTTTCCAGGTGGCCTTGCTCCAGAATGAAAGTTTGGAAAAGAACAAGAGTATACAAACTTTACATAATCAGATTTGTAGCTTTGAAATAGAAATTGAAAGACAGAAGGAAATGCTGCGGAATAATGAATCTAAAATACTTCATTTACAGGTAAGAAATTTAGATTCTCCCCATTAAAGCGGACATGGTAGTAGCTTCTTTTCTGTGCCATTACACTTGTGAAGTGAGGTGCTGGTTTGTTGGAGTAGGTTACTTCACTAAAACACAACAGTTGCCTAGCGTGTGCCAAAACAGCACTCCCTATTCAAAAAAGGAAAAGATTGGAAACAAACTTACCTCCTTTTGATTTGGATGACAAGATTAGCATCTTAGAACTGTCATTTATGTATAACGTGTATTTACTTGCTAGTGTTTGATCTCACTCATTATTAATATTTTTTTAAGTCTGGTGTGGATTTAGTTCAAGCATACACAATGCATTTGAATTAACTTTTTAAAAACCTTGCTTCTGTTGTCCTTCTGAGGAAAGTGTATCTAATTATTCCTCTATCAGTAGATCTGAGATTCTTATTCTGTGGTCTGAATCACCTGAACAACAAGCTATTGTCAAACTAGAAATCCTCTGGGTGCTTTAGCTTGGTGCTTGGCCCAGCTGAAATTCTTTGTATTCAGTGCTGACTTGGAGTGTGGATGCTGGGCATTTATGATACTCACCACAGTTAGGGAAACCTCAGGAAACAGCAATTGTGGAGGTATCATTTACACGTTATTTTAGTCTGTCTGCTGCTGGAATGTCAGCATCCAGCTTAAAGGAATGTAAATAAAACTGTCCTTTTCACTTAGTCAGTTATTTCCACTTCACGCGATAAACTGCAGACGTTGATAGCCAAAGAAGATGCACGTATCCAAACTAAAGTATGGCTGAAGCGAGAAGCTAGCAAGTTCAAGAACTCGAAGCCTTGAGACCCTCAGTGTTAGTTAATAAGGAAACCTTTAAGTTTGACAACAGCAATGTTTCTCCTTATAGCACACACTTCTTTCCATGTTCTGCCCATGTAGTAACTGGTTTAGCCTGCCCTAGTGTCATTTGGTCTGATGATAGGCTGGGTTATGGCTGCATGCTGACACTATTGCATTCAACACTAGGAAGCTCATCCTTGTATGTATTGATATTGCTGATTGAATCTGCCAGGAGGTAAGTTAATTTATAAGCCTGGGGCATTTACAGGTGCTGTCTCAATAACCAGTCATGAGAGGGGAAATGGAAAAAACAGAGCAGAGGTTTTCATTATTTTCTTGATGGCAGA
The DNA here is from genome assembly GCA_013400115.1 of Rhinopomastus cyanomelas. NCBI lineage: Eukaryota > Metazoa > Chordata > Aves > Bucerotiformes > Rhinopomastidae > Rhinopomastus > Rhinopomastus cyanomelas. Next base: position 76,016 of record VXBP01000405.1, read on the forward strand.
TTGCAACATCTTTGATTTTCTCAAGCTGTTAGTGCTAGAAAAATCAGTTATAAGAGAGTTTGTCTAGAAAAAAATCCCCACAAAACACTGTGGTGGGCAGGTTCTAACAGGTGGCTTTTTATTTTTATTCCTTCCTGGATGATATGATTAGCCTCTCGCTGTTGCCTACCAACAGTTGAAGGAACTAGATACATGTTATGAACCTTCTGGGTTGTGTTGAGCATCCATGGCTGTACAAGAGCCATAGGTATTTATAGTGTAGAGTTAGCCAGTTCAGGACTGGACAAGCAACATTTGTGTAGTCGTCCAAATCGTACAAACACTAGTAATTTTTAGTACAGTTTCAGTGTCAGTGGCCAAATTGACTTGGGAACAGTTGTTCCCTGACTGGCATCATCTGCATTGGGAGATGTTTAACACACATAGTGTACATGCATCAAAGGTGTCTGGACACTGGCAGGAACCTCAGCCTTGATGCATTGATTCAGAGTAGATTTCTAGATGTCTAGGAAGAGTGCGCTTACCAAGAGATTGCATGATACTTTTCCAACTGCTGTCCTGTGGCAAGGAACTTTACCATCCAGTATCCAGTCTTTCTGATGAGTACATATTGATAAGACAAGTCTTAAGCTGAGTGTGGACGTGAGGTACTTAAAAGCATAAGAAACTATGACCTTGGAAATATGAACCTATTAGATTGGTAATCATTCCTTCAGAGGAGGACGATGTATGGTTGGTTTCTCCTGTAAAGGAGTACTTTCAGTTCCTTTTCTAGAGTATTCTTTAGCTTTTTGCTATTGCACTATCAAGTTGCAATGGAGAAGCCCATTAGGAGCGTCTGAGAGAGAACTGCAGATGCAGCTTTCTTCAGTTCCTTATGACAATTTCTAAGTTCTTTTAGTAATAATAGTACTAGAGTGCTGGGAATTGTTTATTAGAAGTACCAAGCAAATCCCAGAAGAAAAATAACATCAAGACGACCCCTGAATGGCTTGCCAGGCATATAACTCTGGATTAATGATGTGGAGAGGTCAGTAACTGGAATAAAAAGTGCGTTCAGAAAATTGATATCTAATTGAAAATTTATGAGTACGGTGCGAAACATCTGTGTGCTTTCTAATGGAATAATTTGAGTGAAAATCTCCACTCCTGTGTTAAATTCAGATTTAGTACATCAGTATCTCATAGCATGAGGGAAGTTGACTCCCTGTAGGGTAAAAAAGGTAAGAGATCCCGCTGCTTTTTAAGAAAGACATACACATCTATTTTAATTATTCTGTATTGCTTGAGTTCTCATGAAAATGTACAGGAGATAAAATACTACCTGTTGGCCAACATGCAGCAGAAGCAGCTAAGAAGCAGAATTGGCTCTACATCTATAAAGGTAGAATGTTGCACACAGGTTAATGGAGAAAAATTGGTTCCTGGTAACAAACTTTGTTAAACTTCTCCCAGAAGAATACCATACAATTCTTCTGTGTCTCTACCACTGTGCAGGTTCCTCTAAACACTAACATGTGTTAGTGCCAAGAGGTCCTAGTTGGAAATGAGAGCGTGTCTTTGTGAGGTGCTGTATGAGCCCAGGGCCGTTTTATTGTTCTTACCTTGGAGAGTTATTTTGTGTGAGCAGGGGGGAAAGGTCAGACTTGGGCACTTTCGGTTTACTTCTCCTTGTTAATTGTGAATTAATGGATTAGTCTTGTGGCTCTGCTCTTACAACATTCATTCAGGCCATTCCATGGTGCATTTTCTTTCACACGCGCAGCTAACAACCCTTCCCTGTTTCATCTTCTGATTACATCAGTCCAGGTGAAAGGCTGCGACACTGTTGGTAGCTGATGATTAGTATGTCCAGCCTGGCATTTAAGATTCAGTACACATCTTTCCCTCACAAAGTCATAATTTTGCCAGTGAGAGATATAACCTTACTCTTAAACATCAACATAGAAAAAAATAGTTAATCTTGGAGTATGTTAAATGATTCAGCGGGTTTGAGACACAGTGAAATAAAACATTTTTAACAAGGTTTTGCTAGCTGGATGATCAGTTAGACAGGCTTCAATTACTTGTTGCAGACTTAAACTATTAATGAATCCTCATGATTAAAAGCAAATGCCAAAAAGGGGAAATGAAGGTTGCATCAGGCAGAAACGTTTTCCCCATCATTGGGGAATAGTGAAGCCATATGGCTAGACCAGAAGGCAAATGCAAAATAACTTGAATAACTTGATTTTTCTCTTTCTGTACTCCGCTCCTACTTTTTCTTCTGGAGTGAAAACTCATTTTTACACGTGTTGGCACTGTATGATGCTAAACTATAGCTTTGGAGTTTTAACTGTAGGTGGTAGCAAAAGTAGTTTCTTGTCTCGTGTGTGTGTGTTACCACTTGGACTTCACAACCGGTTTTGGGGTTCTGGCTAAAATTCCTGCTAGTCCAGATTAGCCACTAATGTAAAGTGTTATGTATCTTGTGTCAGATTTGAGGTAGACTGGGAAATACGTTGGCCTTTACGCTGGTAATATACTGAGGTGTTTGCAGGGTCCATTTTCAGAGAATACAGGCTTCTCTAAATAGTCTTTGCTTGAGTGCTGCATTTTGCGCCTTTCCAAAATCAACAGGTTTCTGAAAGGGTGGCAATTTTAAAAATGCTTAACAGGACAGAAGTGGTAGTTCTGATTATACTCTTGAGGGCTTCAGCTATGGCTGTGGGCACATGAGAAGTTAGGCTGTGATAACTGATTTATGTGAGCTTGGAGCTTGCTGATGACCTCGTGTCTGCTTATGTACCTACTCCTGTTCCATGTGTGGTAGAGTACTGATGTATTTCAGAAGGAGTAAGTTATTTTGCCTTTACCCAAAATTAAACACGTGCACATGGGCAGCCACTCGATTCACACCATGGTAAGTTTTTGTGCCCAGACTTTGTTGCTTAAGTACTCTGACATGAAAACCAACAAATATCACCCTGTAATATCAACAGAGATCACAACTAGTGTTCCTACATTAAAAGGTGTGGTTTTTTACAAAAAATAAATTGGACAAGAACACGCTAGCAGTTCCTTGTTTAAAATGTGTTGACAGCTCCGATAGTGCTCCAGTGTCTATCTCTGCAGCACTGAAGGTGTCTGCAAGCGTTTGATATGTACTCGGGCTATTTCTATGAACTTTCAAGGTTTGCTTTATTAAACTGTTTCACGAGGGAAGCTTGTGTGTATTGGAAATGCGTCTCGTTGTCAATATATAATCCTTGTTTCATTTGCCTAAACTCCTGTCATTTTGTTATTTTAACTTGTAACTTACTGTTTTATAAAGCGAGTGATAGACAGTCAAGCGGAGAAACTAAAAGAGCTGGACAAAGAAATCCGTCCCTTCCGGCAGAACTGGGAGGAGGCTGATAGCATGAAGAGCAGTGTGGAATCCCTTCAGAACAGAGTGACAGAGCTGGAAAGTGTTGATAAAACTGCAGGGCAAGGAGCTCGAAATACAAGTAAGTGTAAGCATGGCAGACTGAAATACCCAGCAGACTTGTCAGGAGAACAACGTTGTCCTCTGAATGGCAGTCCCATTGTGATATTTACGTGGAAGTATCAACAATGTTGGTTTTTCTGTTTTGTTTGTTTTTTTGTGAAAAGGAAATGTGTAATCCCTGTGGTGGTGATGTAGCTTTGCTTCCACACAGTTTCTTCAGACTGATTCCTGTCCTTCATTTCGTTTTCCACACCCTTGTCTTGATTACGGTGTTAATTCATTAGTTTCTCAGTTGATCTTTGTCAGCTAACAGCTTTCAGCAGCTTCTCTGTAGTCTCAATATATTAACAAGTAATCCTCTATTACTCTTGCCCCTCCATGAACAGCTCACCAGTATGGTTATCCACCTGAAACCACCTGTACCAATACCTGTTAGAGGTGTATTGGATCCAGTGAAACCTTAAGTCTGCTAGTGTCATGCGTTCTGAATAAAAGAACACGGTGAAAACTGGAGTGTAGCAAGATAGTGTAGGTGCTATGTAGGTGTTTGTAATTAATTACCCTGTGATAATACAGACCATTTAAACAGGTCTGTATAAAACAATCCTGCCTTATTCATTTATCTGCTCCTCAGTGTTTTATATTGATCAATCTTGCCAGTGTGCAAAGGTAAACATTTTCATGTGAGGGAAAGGAGTCGTTAGAAACAGCCCTTCCCCCTAAAGCTCCAAACTAAGAAACCATATAATATATAGAGCTAAGCTTGAATTTTCTGTTCTTTACTGATGAACTTCAGTCCTGGTAACAGCACTGCACTGCTGAGACTTGTGTCTAAGAATATTCTGAGCGATCAGTGGAGCCTCTGAATTTCAGAGGCATTATGTAGGAATTGTGACCACTTCCAAGGTCTTCACTGCTAATAGCAATCTACAGATAGTGCTGCCAGGCAAGACTTGTATTGATGATTTGAATATCTGACTTGTACTGCGCGTGTGCTTAACACCTATGTTTGTAAAACAAAAATTCCAGGTAACCTAGATCAGGGGTCCTCAAACTTTTTAAACATGGGGCTGATTCCCTGTGCTCAGACCGTGTCGGGGGCCGGAGACTGGTCCTGCAGTAGGCAGGAAGCGGCAAACTGCGGCCGCTCAGTGGGGGGTGGGGGGGTGTGTACCGACGGACCCACAGGCCGGATTGGGTGCCCTGGTGGGCCATATACGGCCCACGGGCCGGGGTTTGAGGACCCGTGACCTAGATGCTGGCTGGCAAACTGTTTTCTGTTGAAATTGCTTCATAGTGGCTGAACGCGCCCTGGTTCTCAAGCAAAGTGGTTTAGTTTGTGGTAGCATCTCTGGCAACTGATTTTTATGATGTTACGATTTTGATTTATTGATTTTAGAAAAAGACCCACGTTTCTCACCCCCATGTTTCTGATTTTCTAACAGGCTTACTAGAGACACAGTTGAGCAGGCATGATCAGATGCTGAGCGTTCATGATATTCGTCTGGCTGACATGGACCTCCGGTTCCAAGTTCTAGAAACTGCCAGTTACAACGGAGTATTAATTTGGAAAATTCGAGACTATAAACGTCGGAAGCAAGAGGCAGTCATGGGAAAGACTCTGTCCTTGTACAGCCAACCCTTTTATACTGGATACTTTGGCTACAAGATGTGTGCCAGAGTTTACCTTAACGGAGATGGCATGGGAAAGGGGACGCACTTGTCGCTGTTTTTTGTCATAATGCGTGGAGAATACGATGCGTTGCTTCCTTGGCCGTTTAAACAGAAAGTGACTCTCATGCTGATGGATCAGGGACCGTCTCGACGCCACTTGGGAGATGCTTTCAAGCCAGATCCAAACAGCAGCAGTTTCAAGAAGCCAACTGGAGAAATGAACATAGCGTCTGGCTGCCCGGTCTTTGTGGCTCAAACTGTTCTAGAGAATGGAACGTATATTAAAGACGATACTATTTTTATTAAAGTGATAGTGGATACTTCGGATCTACCAGACCCCTGACATACGATGTGGGAGGCAGATTAAACAGAAGACAACTCCGTTTGGGGGTTTTGTATCAGTTTGTCTTCAATCAGAGGTCCTAAAGCTCACAGAACCAACCACCTTGTGGAACAGATGGAAGAGTTTTGAAGGCATAACTGCATAGGGTCCAATTGCGAAAGTAGCAACACATTAAGAAATCATACCATGGTATATTTTTTTAATAGAACTAGCAACACTTAAGCTCTGATGAATCACTTACCCGCCATGAGGGTAATGATTGTGGTCAGAGAGGATTTTTTTTTAACTTATTAACGATCTAGTCAATTGGAGGTGAAAAGACATATACAGTATGTGCTGAATAAACGAATGACTTCTCTTTCTTTAAGCTAGAATGCAAAAACAAAAGAAAACCAATTTCACACGTGGGCTAGCTGGAAATTGTCAGCATGCTAAAAGAAGAAATGATGAAGTAATGTTGCAATTATGATATTATTTGAAAAACTGAGGTGCAATCTTGTCTGAAATATAGTATATTGTCTTTTTAAGGCCTCATCTGGTCTCTGTTTTAATAATTACTTTGTCAGAAGATTTTGGAGCAGTATCCATGTCTTCTCAAAAGTATCTGAATCAAAATCATGTTTTTATTTAAAGTTCTATTGCAAGAAAACATTTTATTTTAAAACTGTTGATAGACTGATATTTCTTGGAAGAAAAATAGAAGATATCAAACACTGGTTATCACTTGTGATAGGAAAACAAACTATTCAATTCTGTTATTTCTCTTTAGAAATGTAAACCTACAATATATGTCGTAGTTAATGACACTATTTCAAAATTAAGGAAAAATCACTCATGGATGCTGTGCATCATTATCAGATTTATAATTGTTTTCACCCTAAAATAGGGCATTTGTTGAACTTTGGAGTTCTAAACGGAATCCTGTACATTTTTTAAAGTTCTGCCCCATGCTTTCCAACCAAGCTATATATGTTGCACATTCTGCTGTCAGCAGTATATAGTATTTTCAGTATTGGGGAGGAGGATTAGTGCTGAAAAAAGCCTCTGTGTTTGTTCTGTACTAGCAGCCATTGCTTCTTAAGGACAAATCAGCAATGTCTTAATATAGTGATGGTCGCTTGCATGCATACATGTGCCTTAGATGTGCTGTGCTGCTTACAAACCATAGCTTTTTATTCAGATTAATTCTGATATCTGAAATGGTAGTTTAATTGGACTTTAGGCATAATGTTTAGCCTTTTCTTCAGAGCCCTTAGGTACTTTGCAATGTACAAACTGGAAGCCAAAGCCCATTTGTTTCTATGGCTTGGCCGTGGTGGAATCCATCTTATTCAGGTGCCAAAACGTTATGCTCGGTGCTCCTATGGAGCTTGGACTAGACAGTCTCCGTGGCCACCATGAGAGCAGGTGACATTTCTGCTCTAATGCCTGTGGTTGTAAGGTGGCATCACTTGAAATGGACCCATCCGAGAACTGTATGGGCTGTTAATGGACGTGCTTATGCCAGCTTTTCATAGCAGAGAACATCCTAAGAGGGAATGCATGGGCTTCTTTCTTCTAACAGCCTGAACTGCAGTGGAAAGCATTTGCTAGCCCTGAAACATGCTGCTTGCAACCTGCTGTGTACATCTGCTTCGGTTTAATAGCTTGTGACAAGCAAGTCTAGAGACGAAGCCTGACCGTGGTGCTCTTTAAAATCCAAGAGCCGCTTAAGCCGGAGCGGTCTTGCACCACTGTGTTCTCAGCCTTCATGGGCTTGAAAGAAAATGTTGCATCTTAGCCTTTAACGTCAGGTTGTCTCAGTTTTCTGCTTTTTGAGGCATAGTCACAATTCTGTGCAGTTGACTTCATGCGTTTGTATTTCAGCTTGTCTTTGCTGTTGTCTTTTTTGGCTGTGCCTTCACACACAGTGCCTGCAAAAAGTATTTATGAATACACAATGCATGCTAAGTGGTCTTCATGGGTTTTCCAGGCTCCTGCTAGAATACTGCCTGCTGCTGGCTGTCGCAACCGTCAGCAGCAACCCGTCTTCCTTTTCTTGCCTTCCATCGTCCAGGTACTGTACTCCCTTGATGGTACATGGCTGTCAACAGGTGCGAGCTCAACTGTGGAGGCACGTGCTAGCGTTTGGTTTCTAGCACGGAAGGAGGACATTCTGCGCAAGAGAAAATATCTATAGATATACCCACATCTGTATATCTCTAGATATAATTACATGGCACTTGCAGTTTTATGCAGGCTGCATAAGCAAACCCATCACTTACGCTTTAGGGAGAAGGTTCGCTCCACTAGTGTCATTTCAATAATTGTGAATGTGGGCAGCTGAGCTTTTGTGTTTGTGCATCACAGAATTTTACTGAAAACAGGATTCCCAAGTGGAAATGTCCAAAGGACTCTCCTCCCATTGCTAATGCATGTCTTGCAAAGTTCAATGAAACTGTTTGGCCATCTCAAAACAAGTTTATATCCTGTTTTAATCTGGGACTTGGAGGAGATTTCTGCAGATTTGTGACTACAGTTTCCAACTCCTGTGACAAATTGCTCTTCTCAATCCAGGCTCTCTAAAAGAAGAGAAAAATGTGTTTCCAGCCTTTGTGATTGAAAGAGGACTTTGAAACATGTGGAAGGTGTAAACTAATAGGGAAGTCTTCCTGAGTCTGCACACAGCCTAAACCTAGTAGCTTTAAGAGATCTGAATATCTCCTCTTAGTGGGATATTGACTCAGAAACTTCATAGGGAAGTTTAATTATGAACACTGCTAACTGTATTAATGCCGATCACTGTAGCAGAAACATCAGTCACTGTTGTATTTCACAGATCTCTATGCTGCTTTCCACATCTCCCAAGTGCCAAAAGCACCAGCTGCCAGGATCTTCAGCTTCACATGGGCAGCTTTTATAATGCAGTAATGTGCTATCGATATAAAAATATTTTTGCATATATGCTTTTTAATCACAGTTAATAAGACAGAGGCCTACTGCACTTATTTTTTAAAACTACGTGAAGCTGCCACAGACTTTCCAGTTGCTAACCCTGCGTACTGTGAAATCCAAAATCTTGCTACACAAACGTAGACACCGCCTGCTGTGGAATACCTGAAGCCTTGACTGTAACACCCCTTTCTCCGCAGAGCTCACGGGCCATCTCTGTAGAGTTCTTACTGTGTACATAGAAAACAGTTTCTTCTGCTTTCCAGCAAGGAGTATGTAGCATTTTGTGACAACAAGGCCACTGTATAGTCTCTAAATCTAAAGGAAAAGATACCTGGTGCTTTACTCAACACTTAGATAATTTAAACTTTTTTCTCTCATCACTGACATGCCCTACATATGTTCCTGACCCAGAGAGCCAAAGTTTTCTAGGGACTGTCTAAGGTGATTCATGGGGCAACAGTCTGCCCCCAGACACACTCTTGAGTCCTGGCCCGCTCCTGTGGCGTGCTGTTGCTGCAGGGGGGTCCCAGAGTATTTGCATTACGTTGAACAGTTTCGTCAATGCAGCCTTTTTTGTCTGTGTTTAGCAATTCTCAGCAGTGCACAGACGAAGACTCTTGCTGGTGTTCTTTCTTGATGATGACTCTCAGTTACGTACAAGCCTCTTCTGTTTCCAGCTTTCTCTAGGGAGATTCCAGTGCGTGACAATCTGGATATTGCCCTTTCTGTATGCTCTTCAGCACAGGGTTAGTGCACCTGTTGCCTAGAAAGTCTTGAATTCCAAACAGGATGAAGCTGTTTGGCTGTTTAAAGACAAGCCTGTGATTACAATGCACAACCACGTCTGCATTGCCTCTCCGATCTGGTTAAAGGGGTCTTGTTTCAGTTCCTGTCTACATGGTACACCTTCGGCTGCTGACTTACAATATGCAATGTTGCTTTCAGCCTTGTACTGTAAATGTGATTCTTCACAAAGAGAATGTGCAATAGGAAAAGGGAGTGATGGGTGGCATAATTCTGATGGGGAAAAACCACCTTGTGGGTAACAACGCTAGCTTTCTTATAACTCTGAAATGCAGTTTATTTCCTTTTCCCATGGGTCTTCCTACTTGGAAAAGGAAACTTGAAGATACGTGCCTGTTTCTGTGCCTGGTGAATTTCTCAAATGCAAAGGTAATAGAGATTTGTGTTAGTTGTAATTTAAATGTTGAACCCGTGAATGTTGGGTTGCGATTGTCTGACGCGTGTTTCTCTGCTTGCCACGACTACGGCTTGCTGAGATGGGGTTCAAAAGCTACCACCTGTTTGTATCTGTGTTCCAGCGTTTTGCCAACATTGCAGAGTTTCTGCTGTTGTTTTGTTTTGCTTTTACAATACTGGTGCTGTTCGGTCCAAGACAGAGAAGGCTGTAGGGAGCAACAAGGAAAGTTGCCTGCACCACAGAAGTTAAAAATGTGACTGCGGTATCGATGCCTTGATAAGCTTAAACTATGCAAATACACGAATAGGTGAGGGGGAAAGTTCCCGAGTTGCATACCTAATCCCTTAGTGCTTGCTCCGTAAGTTACTCGTACGTGTGGGGGTACATACGTGTGCATACGGACACGCATCCATGTACATATGGCAAGTCTTTATGTAGAAGTGGTGAAACAAAACCCTTTCCTCCAAGTTGTACTTGATCAGCTGGTGCAAATATAACTTGCTGCTGCTAAAGGAGGATTTTGGTTAAGGGCAAACTTTGGATTCGCATCTTCCAGTTTCAGAGACCTGTATATAGCAAACAAATTGTTTGTTTGGCCTTTCTGAAGACCTTGGGATGTCACCTAATATACATGTCCTTCCTCATACTCCAGTAAATTGGAGGTTCTTGTATTTTAAACACACGTAGTGATGGGCAACTTGTTAATTGCAAATTCTTTCCTTTAATTTGGGAACAGAAGACGATAAAAAGCTGCTGGATCTCTTCCTGGAATTCCTGTCCTGTTCAGTCAGTATCTCTGTATTCTGGTTGACCTAGAAATCAGCGCTACTGCAATAAGTGATTAGTTTATGAATTCAGTCTGTCTGAGAAGAATTTTCAGTGCTGTGTAGAGGCTATGTATAGTGTAGGAAGCACTTTGCATCTGCAGATGTGTTTGTATAGCAGGTGCTGTTTGTCTTTTCTGTAAAATGGAAATGAAGGATAAGATGTGAAGTGACTTACCTGGAGTAATGAAAAGAATATTCCCAAGCCAGGACTGAATGAGAGGTTCCCTAGTGTTCTCTTCAAATCACTGGGTTTTACTCTTTTAATATGTTTGTCTCTTAAAGGAACTGAAAACCAAGCTGACATACCTGAAAGACCCACGTCAGGACAGTAAGGGCTAGAATTAAACATACAAGCTGTCGTGATTTGGGGTTGTACGTGTACTGTAGCCCAGATGTTGCTCGGTACCTGGCAGTGTTTTGCACGGCCTGCTCAGAGCAGCGTGTGACTTATAGCAGCAAATGTGTGTCCTGCTCTTTGTTCAGAATCACCCAGCAAAGCATTTGATGCTTCTCTTCGCTGCAGAGGGAGAATACCACTTGAAAGTGGGTTCATCCTTCTACCAGCCTGTAGTGTGACTGACCATTTCTTTCTTGTTGGGCTTTCTCTGTTTTTCTTCAAACCAAAATATGGAGGGCTTACTTATTCTTTCTTGCCTCTTAATCCAGGCCTTTGCTGAGAAGCACCAGATAGGAAGGTCGTGGAAAACTATGGACTGCTGATTCAGGGACATCCTCTTAACGTTTAGAAGAGTAGAGATACACAACATGTAAGGGATCTGACTATTCCTGTTTCTCTCCTAATACATGATCAAGACTGCAGCTTCTGTCTTCCATTTCATGATGTTAGTGTAGATACTAGGCTGTGTTTAATTTTTCTTCTCTCCAAGTTAGGATTAGTTCCTTAGGGTTCAAATAAGTTCTAAATTTCACAGAGAAGCACCTGAACCAAAATTCTGGATCCAAACATCCCAGATTTAATGTGGAATTCAAATCTGGATCCCAACTCTGTGGTTTACTGACCTATCCATGTAGGGAAGAGTTTGTTGTCTCTATGTGGTGTTTGTGTTTCTGGTCCTTTGGAACTAAGCCTTTAATTTGGTTGCCAGTTCTGCAAGGACTTTTTAACTTCTTAGTGATGCCGGTGTTCACACGCTCCATTGCTGGCAGTGTGATGCGTAGTGATAAAATTTGACTCTGTCTAAGGGTTACTGAGATAAACCAGCATTATCATTCGTAAAGGTCATTTTCTTGCATAGTGTTCTGAGCTTGGGACTTGAATATAGCTCACATCTGAAAGGACACATCTTCCAACTATGACCTGCGTCACTGGCAGAGAGTTGTATAATCTGTACTTGTGGAATGGGAAGGTACAGGCTTCCACCGTTGCTGAAGCATCATGTGATCCACCTGTTTAATTTCTCTTAAGAGCTGTTCTTTGGTTTATGAATATTTTTTTTTTTCAGTTTTATAGGAAAAAAAAAAAACACATGGGAAGTTCAGGATTTTTTCTACGAGATGTAAAAACTCCAATGATTTCAGTGGTGACTAGAGAGCTGTGGAAAATATCCCATTAGGAGATGATGGGCTAAACATAGGTCCATTTCTCTTAGACAAGTAGGATAACCTTTAAGACGCATGGAACATAATAATTGGGAAAACTAAAACCAACATTTGTTTCCAAGAAATTCCATAAGAAATATCTGTGGAAAAAACTATCAGTGATTGAGAATAATGTACAAATTAATGTGTTTGAAACTCGTGTATCCATTTCCTTAATCTCATCCTCTTCAGTGAACGGTACACTTGTGTTCAGTTTTATGATCAAAAACAAAGACCAAAGAAGGCCAACCTCATTTGATTGTGTATATTCTGCCTGTCTTAATTATCAGTAGCTGTAAGGATACAGTGCAAGTGATCTGGTAACCAGTGGTTCGCGTCCTTTTCTAGGGGGGAAAAACAACTTTAAAAATGTATAATTTATTGCTCAGCAATAACCATGTTGTTAAAATAATAATTAAGAAGAAAGGAATTAGCAACATGTCTTAATTTCCCAATAGCATTATTATATGTCGTATTTCAGTTTACTGTATATTGTGTTTCTGTATTTATTTGTGTTTGGAGGTCTTGCTATGTCTTTTTGTGTTTAAATACTAATAAAGGACAGTGTGTAAGAGTGTAGAATGCCAAACTCTGAAATGCTAAACTGTGTTATTAAAGGAAAAATAAATCTAAGTAGGAAATGATATTTTTAAAAAAACCCAGTGTGTTGAATGACTGCTCTCGACTTGCAAATGGCCACGGAGCATCCTTTCGCCTCTCCAAACCTGCTGTACGTTGGCTGTTTGGTGCTTTACGCTTATGCGCCTAAGAAGCTTTTACTGTGGCGTTTCCCTTCGGAGGAAACTTGCCATCGTTTTTATCAGAGTTCTGTTTTCCATGTGATAACCACTAGAATAAGGCAGTTTATCCCAGTGTTAGTGTCGAGAGTCCTTGTGCAAATGGAGCACAAATAATTGAAATGGCTTTGTTTTGTGAACCACTTTCCCAGAGGTGCTGGCAGGGCCAGACATTGTGGCTTGGAAGTCTGGAAATGTAATTTACTCTTTTTCCCCTCCAGTGTCATTAGTTATTCCAATCCTGGAATACGACACAGCAGTCTGTGAGAGCGGCCTGAGGGTTTGTAGCAGGTGAAGCGATAGTAGTGCCACCATGTTTTAAATTCAGCCCAGGGATGAAGAACCCCAGTCCCCAGGGTGGTCTGTGAATCACGGCACTTCTGCCCAGCACTACGCTGAACTGCCTGTGCTCTTATTCCATCCTACTCCTTCTTCCTGAAATTCCCGTTTCCCCTCCTTCACGTCATTGCAGGGGTAGTAGTGGGTGCAGCAACGTGGGAATGTCCTGCTGTGCACAGAGCCAAGACTAGAGTCTTGGCAAGAGCTGCTGCTGCTACGCCAGGACTCAAGCGTGAGTATAACCCGGGCAGTTGATCCAGTGTCAGCAGTGGATTGTCTGAAAGTGCTGGGTACCTGAGTGCCTTGATAAAATGGAAAAGGCAGTTTGGGAAGGCAGGCACAGTGAGAGGGGAGGGTAATGAAGAAATGCCCTCGCTGCGTGCAGGATGTCCTGAGGTGGATATTCCCGTTATTCCTTGGAAGCGGTCACTGGTCGGCTCTTGACATCCCCCATCCTGCTCTTCACGCTTTCCGCTGATACTCCCACGGCTGGTGCTTGACACTGCACTGCCTAAAGCTCTTTGCATCTCGCTGTGGAGTGCAAAAAGATGGTGAGCTGCTTGTTGTCTTGATGAAGTGGGTTTCCTTGGAGCAGAAGCCTTTCAAGGAAGAGCAGCCTCTCCTATTGCTGAAGTTGCTCTTCCTTCCCTTTTTTTTTTTTTTGCTTGCTGCTGCTGCAGTGTGACACTGGTGGTGCAGCAGGACAGGTGAGATGAAACAAACTGCTTTAAATGCAGAGCCAACCCCAATTCTTTCCTCACCTCCCTGCTCATCCTCCTCCAGCAATGACTAGTACTGGAAGTGCTATGTGGTGCTGTTCCTGGCAGGACTGGGCGAGTCTTTACAAAAGGTCTTTGTGACAAGTCCTGGGGAGGTAGAGGCAGCTCTGTGGTGTGGGCTTTCTCCCAGTGGGCAATTCATTATACGGGGTGATGGGAGCACAGTGCCAGCTTGGGGAGAGCAGGATGAGAAGCTTTCCTGGATGACAGAGGTAAGTGTGCAGACATGTATGTTGCCCAAGCCTGGACCTGCTGCCGGGCCATCTCTTGAAAGAATTGCAGGGGGATTTTGAAATTGTTGAAGTTTTGTAGTGCATCAAGCCTTGGGTTTTGTTGCTGTCTGGTAAGGAGCAGTACTTTCAAAAACTGATTTGTTAGTCCTGCAGGTGGACCTATGTCCTGCCTTCTGGGACAGCATGTTTTGATGTGACCAGATCCAGAATTGTTTGAGGAAGGGGGAAATATCCGTTGTCCAGAATATGATTTCCCCGTCCTTCCCCAAAGCTGCTTTTCCATGAGTCAGTTGTGTGGTTCCTTCCTGCACGCCTGGGCTGAGCCCTGAAAGCTGTTATCATCAAGTAACACATCTGGTTTTCCTCTGTTGTTTGGCCAGAAGAGGTGATAACCCACGTGTCTTCCCTTGCCCACTTCAGCAAACCTAGCACCTAGGGAGGGTGAGCTCACCCAGCCTTACTCCTTCAGGATGCCCTTGGTGTGTGACCCTGTGTTTTCCCATAAGTTGCCAAAGAACGGAGAGAATGTCTGGGAGCTGTATTCCCCCAGACTGGGCTGGTGATCACAGAAGACAGTCTGGGGACCGAGTTCCACTCTGCGGGCTGCAAATTGGGCTAAGTGGTGTTTGGCTACAGCTCACAGTACTGGTTGCAGCAGGTGGAAGTGTGTGTTTTGACAGCATCGCTGTGCTGATCAGAGGCCGGAGGTGTTTGCAGACATTGTTTTGGACACTCCACGGCTGCTTTGTGCCAAGAGAGAAGCACCTGCAGAGATTTGGATCTGCCCTGGCTGGTAGAAATGTTACCAATCTCAGCATATGACACCAAGCTAGCTGGGTGAGAGCGTTGATTTGCTTGAAGGGAAGGTCTAGAGAGACATCGGGACAGGCTGGATTGATTTGCTGAAGCCAGTGGCACAGGGTTCAAGGCCAAGTGCCAGATCCTGCATTTGGGTCACAACAACCCAATGCAATGCTCCAGGCTTGGGGAAGAGTGGCTGGAAAGCTGCCTGTCAGAAAAGGACCTGGGGATGTTGGTCAATAGCCAGCTAAACATGAGCCAGCAGCGTGCCCAGATGGCTGAGAAGGCCAATGGCATCGTGGCTTGTATCAGAAATAGTGTGGCCAGCAGAAGCAGGGAAGAGTTTGTCTCCCTATACCTAGCACCGCTGAGGCCATACCTTGAATATTGCGTTCAGTTTTGGGTGCCTTGATGCAAAGAAGACATTCAGGTGCTGGAGCAGGTCCAAAAAAGGGCAACAAAGAAAAGGAGACTGAAGGGAGGCCTTATCACGCTCTACAACTACCTGAGAGAGGAGGTTGTAGTGAGGGGAGTGCTGGGTCTGTTCTCCCTGCTAAAAAGCCATAGAATGAGAGAAAACAGCCTCAGGTTGCACCAGGGGAGATTTAGATCAGGTATCAGGAAACATTTCTTAAAAAGGCTTTTCAAGCATTGGAGTGGGCTGACTGGGGTAGTGCAGTCATCATCCCTGGAGGCATTTAAAAGATGTACAGATGTGATGCTTGATGACGCAGGTTCGTGGTAGACCTGGCTGTGCTGGTGTAATGGTCAGAGACTATGATCTTAAGTCTTTTCCAACCTTAATTTCCAACAATCTTCATTTCTTTAGGAAATGATTCTGTGATTTATATATACCCTACACCATCAGCCAGTGGGAACGCAGATGAGGTGTGTGCGAGCCTCTCCCCTGTCATTGCACCTTTAGCAGGTGTTCCAGGGGTAGACAGTTGTGGCTGGTAAGTGGCACCCAGTTGTGCCTTGTGCCAGGCCTCTGCCCTCTCTGACTGAGGCTGTGGGACTTAGTACAGCAACTGCAGAACAGTTTTTCTCTGTGCTTTCTGAGGGCACTGCTGTTGTGGTTTGGGGTTTCTTGGGCTCTACTTCTCACAGCTGTCAGGGCTTCCTGCTAGTGGGTTCAGTGCTGGGGTCCCTTTCCAGCTGCAGAGCGCTGGGACTGGTGTGGGAGATGTCCCTTGTGCTGCAGGCTGCAACCGGTTTAAACGTTGAGAAGAGATGCAGCTGCACAACAGGGAAAGCAGAGAGGTGCAGTGTCCCTGCAGGGCTTTGGGAAGTGGCTTTGCCTGCTGGCTACAGGAAGAGTGTTTCTAGCCTTGATGTTACACAGTTTATGCCCCTGTGTGGGAGAGGGGCGTGTGCTGGGTGCTGTTTTCCCTCCGGTGTTGATGTGCTCACCCTCTACAGGGTGCTGTGGGCCACCAGCACTGGGGGAGCTGCTGAGGAGCAGAAAGTTGGGCTGGTGGCAAAGAGTAAAATGTGCTGATCTTGTTAGTGCAGCCGTCTTCGTTTTAGGGAACTGATTTCTGCTCCCTTTTGTCTTTATTTCTGTCTTCCTGTAACCACCTGATCCGCACCTCGCTCTCATGCCAGCCTGGCCAGCCTGGTCACAGGGCACAGCAGTGTCTTGGGATGGTGGCGCAGGCAGAACTGGGCTAGAGGAGAGCACACCTGGACCTCGGGGAGAGACCCACAGCAAGGGCCAGGTTACTCTGTGCCCTGACTCCTAGCAGTGATGTTGCAGAGAGAAGCTCTCTCCAGCAGCACAGGGGCTGGGGACTGTCCCTCCACAGGCAGGGTTTCCCAGGCTCTTTGATGAACGCAGAACAAGATGCAGTATTTCAGACCTCTGCCTGCTAGTGAGGGGAATCCTGGCTAGCTGAAAATCAAGCAGCTGGCGACTTTGGTGGGACTGTGGGTGCTGTGAGGTGGAGGCTACAGAAAAGCCCACACCCTGTATGGGTTCTGCTCGCCTTTCTCCAGGCTGTTATTGCTGACTACCCATGATTTATGTTTTTCTTCCCTGTCTATTAACATACAGGACATGTTACTGGAGCCAGCGCTCACCCTCAGAGTCTCCCAGGAGAGATCTGTGAGCAGTTGTGAGAGCACAGGAGCCTTTCACCTCGATGACATCTCTGGGCATCCAGCTTCCCGTGCAGAAAGTGCTGACTGGGCTTTGGCTGCCGCCCAGGCTGAGTGGCTGCTCAGGAACTTGCTCCCTTGGCAGTTCATGGGTCACACTCACACCACCAGTGGGCACAAAGCTCTAGGCAGGGGCACCTCCAGGTCCTTTGCGGGGCACGGTGCAACTTCCAGGGCTAAGCTGGGCTGCAGTGGGGGCAGGAGCCCTGCAGCTCTTCTCCTGTGCTAGCAGCACAGCAGGGAAATGGCACCAAGTGGGAAAAGTTTTAGGAGACAGAGGTTTACTCAGGACTTCTGGGTCCCTGGTCCTCTCCTCTCCCCCAGTCTGCTTAGTTGGAAGCTGGGGAATGATGGGAGCATGAAGTGTGGGGTGGGGCTGGCCTGTACCCCTTCGGTGGTCCTACATCCCTGCTGATGTCAGTGCAGAGCTTCTTGTGGTGACCCCTCCACTGATGTCCCTTCTGGCACTTTTTCTGTCTTCTCCTGGGCTCCTGTAAAACCCTGTGTTCACAGGTCTTTGCCCTTGCCCTGCTTGTACCAGCATCTGCCAAGAGGTTTGTGCCGGAGGGGTACTGAGCACCCAGCAATCCCCACGACATGGGCCTCCACTGCCATCCACACATCACCCTGTCCCAGATGTCACTGCTCTCCTCCTGTCCTTTTCTGCTCCTAACACACCCGTGTAAATCCATGGGCCTGGCTCTGCCTGTCGCATTGGTCTGCTCTGGGGCAGAGGACAGGGATGATGGGATCATTCCTCCTCCTGCAGCTGCACGTGCAGGTGCTGCTGCTAGCCACCCCTGTCCACCACTGGCAGCCTCAGCAGGAGCAGCATAGGGTTGTGGCCTGTGCTGGCTACTGAGCGTGTCAGCTGGTGGCCAAAGTGCAGTCACAAGTTGTGACTGGGAGCTGCTCCCTTCCAAAGGGGCTCACTGAAAATACACCGAGGCCAATATTGGTAACTACGACGTGTTCTGCTGGGAAGTGGGGCGTGGGACATGCACATGGTGCTTTAGCACTCACCACACTTTACCAGGACCCAGCTGGGTGGAGGGAGTGTGGGTGATGGGGTCTGCTGAGCTGAGCTGGGGGACTACTCTCACCTTCCTGCCTCCTTCCCCAGCAGCTCTCTCAGGCTCCCAGTGGGTGCCAAGGAAATGGGGAGCTCGGGAAGGAGCTGAAAGCAGCTTGGCTTCTGAGACTGAGCAAGACTCTGGTTATTGCTGGGGGAAAACTGCCTCCCTCACAGGTTTGTTCCCTTCTTTTTACAGCCTCCTTTGAGAAGAGCCCATCACGTGCCCCTGGGGAGAGTCCAAGGTCCAGTGGGGCAGGGGCTGTGGCGGTCAGGGCTGGCAGCCTGCTGCGAAATGAACGGCCTGTTCTTCCTCCTCAGTGTCCTGCAGCTCCTTGGTGAGTATGGCCAGGGATGTCCACCACGGCAAGTTTGGGGTGGCCACTGGGCAGTTCCCCGTTTGGGGTGTGCAACCCTGGTTTGGAGCAGAGCTCTGTCCCTTCAGGTGTATCTTTAAAGCAATTGTGAAAAGTTCCAACAGGACATGGAGAAGGCAGGGGAAGGAGGTTGGGATGAGTGTACTGTGCCCACTGCAATGCCACAGCTCGAGCTTCCCTGCTCTGGCTGAGGCTGGCAGCTCTGCACCGCAGGACAAGCTCTCTGTTGAATGTGCGTGTCGCTGTGATGCCCCAGAACTGACTGCACTCCCTGCAAGACAGAGCTGATTCAACAGCACTGTGGGATCTCCAGGGCTGTGGGAGGGTGCAGGAAGGCACCAGGGCAGCTGCAAGAGGGAGAAGGATTTGCACCAGAAGGATTCCACCTTGGTGGCCCCAGAGCCCTCAGTTGGGGGAGAATGCCAATACAGTGGGTTGGCACACAGGGCCGTGGTATGCCATGACCTCACCTGCTACAGCCCCTACTACTGCAGGNTGCTGGGGCTGTCACCTCTGCTCTGTGGATGCTGCTCAGCCACAGCACAGACAGGACCCACTTCCATTTCCCATCTGGGGGCTTTTTTCTTTAGGGTGTTCTCAGCTTCAAGACAGCAGATTGTTTGTGTCCATAATTCTGCAAGCAGCTGCCTGGGACCTGCTCTTACCACTGCTACAGTCTCGTCTCCTCTCAGAGCCTTATAAAGTGCCAAACGGGTATGGGGAGGGGCTTGTTCTGCATAAGGGCTTCTCCAGGCAGCTGAGAGGGGTGGCTGCAGCTTGGCACAGGGCTGGGAGAGCCTTTCTGCATCCTGCACCCAGGCTCCAGTCCTGGTTCCCATATTAAGGCTTTCATTTGGGTTAAAAAGACGTCGCTGCCCCTTCACCTAGACAGGGAATGGCCTCGGCAGAAGGCTGTCAGGGTGAAACAGTGCAAATTAGGTTCCAAGATGATTGTCTGTGCTGATAAAGCTGCCGTAGAGCCCGATGAGCGCAACTGGCTGCATCCCTCCCCATCATTTGGACTAGCAGGGCTTTCTGCAGTGTGCCTCCCTCAATGAGCTAGAGTCATTCACAGTCCCTTCCATTCCCAGACTGGGCATGGAGGTTCCTGCACCCCTCCTGTCACCCTCTCCACCTGACCTCCAGCACCCAACAGTCACTGTACTGTGTGGTCCCTTCCTCCACTGACTTTCTGCGTATCGTATGGTTTTGTGGGGTTTTCCCCTAAAGGAAAGATGATCCCTACGAGCAGCAAATGGGTTTTACTTTTCTTTTTCTGTTTCTCTTCTTTTCTGTCTTGTAACTCACTTGCCTGAAGCCGTTTAATTCAGGCTGCTGGAGATTCATCTTCAGCAGGCCCCTCATCTCCCCACGTCAGGTTGAGGGATGTGCAGCTCCGCCACTTTGGTGCAAACGGAGCGGCTTAGAGTGGAAACCCATCCCTGCCACAGCCCATCCCTGCTCAGCAGGACCACTCCTGCAGTGACCCGCAGGCAGGAGTGCGGCTGGCAAAGCGAGCCCCACAGGGAAGAACTCCGCTTCCCAACACACCAGTGCCTCAGGCAGATGGACGTGGGTGAACGCTCCCCTCCAGCTTCAAACACAGGAAACCAGCCCGTGTTCTGTGCTACATGTCTCATAGCAGACGCCCTTTCTCCTCTCTCCCTGTCTTCGTAGCCCTGCTGGATCTGTCCCTGCCCTGTAACTACTGGAACCACCAAAGTTGACGGGTATCTGCAAGTTTTATTAGTCCAAGTGACAACAAACCCAGTTGCAGGGAAGGGTTTGGTACCAGTGTTTGTCTTGCCCGTTGCCTGTGGCACTTCCCTGCCTTCTCTCTCTGTGACCAGTATGTGTTCCTCACTCCTCTGCCTGGGGTGGGTAACGTCCAGCGCCTGGGCAGAGTGTGGCTGGGACAACTTCACCGGGAAGGGGCTGCTTCTGGGTGGAAAAACCCCAAATCTGACTTCAAAAGGCCTGCCTCTCCTGCAGCGCACCGTGGAGAGGTTACCCAGTGCCTCCCACAGACTGGGTTACACTGGTTTCTGTGCTTTTCCCAGCCACTGCCACAGGCGAGTACAAGCAGTGGATCCCCAACACCAATTTTGAAACCTCCTCCAACTGGGACAAAGGCAGAGTGCCCTGTGCCAGCAACGTGGTTCATTTTGAGAAGAACAAGGTACTGGCCATTTACAATGTATTTGTGTTTTATTGTTTTTATTTAATGCTTTGCCAAATGCTGTCGGGTGCTCACAGAAGCCCTTCATGTGCTGGGGAAAAACCTGGTTTACTTCTGCCTTTTCTTGCAGGTGGTCTCGGTGTTTGTCAGGTCTCCCCATGTGCTGGCAGGCATGGTAAGGTTCCTGGGAGGGTGGGCGAGGGAAGGCTGATGCTGGGGTGCTGCCAGCAGGGTGGCACATCCCCATGTCCCCCTTTCCAGGGGCTTTGGCATTTTGCTGGGGCCAAACTTGCCTAGGGTGCCTTGGCTGGGGCAAGGAGCAAGAGCTCTGGCATCCTGGGAGACTTTTTTGGGGGGGAATTTTTTTGTTCTTGAGGTGGGGCCACTGAAAAAAACCGCTCAGAAACAACTTCCACTTGCAAGAAAGAAGTTTTAGCCCCTGAAAAGAAGGACAAAATCAAGCCTTCATTGCCTTGACATGCTGGCATGGGGTGGGTCAGTGGTGATCCCCATCCCAGTGCTGGGGTGGCACAAAATGGGCTCGATCCAATTTGCAAAGCCTTCTGCCCTGGATGGGGTGAGCTCGTGGCCAAGTTTTCTCTCTCGATTATAGGGCAGCTTTGCTCTGTTACTGGCCATCACATCCGAACAAGCCCTTGAAATTCATGTGGTGCAATTTGTTCAGGCTGTCTCTGCCACTGATAGTTTTGATGCTTTAATAATGCCATGTGCCATGTTTAATTCCTCTGCAAATATTTGGGGAGTTACTTTATTTATATGGCATTTTAAATATGAATTTTTGAAGGAAAGAATGTACTGGGGAAATATGTACAAATATAATGTAATAAATGATGTGGAATTTACCCAGAGAAGAAAAGAGCAAAATACCACTCCAGTAGATTTTATTTTACTTACAGATGAATGTGTAATATTTCTAAAGTGCTTCCATCAGAGGCCTGAAAAGTACATAATTGCGAAGCAGCATCAGTCATTATGGCAAGAGCCCCTCCCAGCCGAGCAGCCGAGCTACAGAGCCCAGCACCCCTGCAGCTGGCTGAGCAAGGGGAAGCACAACACCACCTTTGCACAGCCAATTGCGTCTCCGGCCGTGCTGCCACTCTGACCAGGGGTGGATGTTTGCAGTCAGGGCTGAGTGATGGGTGCAGGGTGCTGCAGTGGCCTCCAGCTCGTTTTAGTCAAATGCACCAGGGGTGGATGTTTGCAGTCAGGGCTGAGTGATGGGTGCAGGGTGCTGCAGTGGCCTCCAGCTCGTTCTAGTCAAATACACCAGGGGTGGATGTTTGCAGTCAGGGCTGAGTGATGGGTGCAGGGTGCTGCAGTGGCCTCCAGCTCGTTCTAGTCAAATGCTCCAGTGGTTCTCATGGGAGGCCCTGCAGAACCTTGGCTGCCCCAGGGTTTCTCTGGGACCCCACTGCTGGTAGGCAGCTGCACAAGCTCCAAGGTTACAGTGAATATTGCAACTCCCGTTGTGCAGGAGGACAGAAGGTCTGGGGGGCCCATGAGAGGATTTACCCTCATGGCACCACATGCTGTGAGAGCTTGGCACCATCCCCTTCCAGGTGGGCCTCATCCAACTGCTGTCCATGGGCAGCCCAGTTAACCCAGGGCTAGAATCTGTGCTGCAGCCCACTCTGTCCTGAGCATCACCACCCCAGCCGCTCAAGATTAGCTGTCCCAGCACGCTTCCTAGTGCTGTGGTTAATATTTCTTTTCAATATCAGCTCAGCCACTTCCTTTCCCTGTGCCACCAAGCTCTGCTGTCACCAGTGACACAGGAGCTGCTGGGATTAGGGATGGGAAAGGAGTGAAACCCAGCACCTGAGCCCCTCTGCCACTTGTGGGGATGACGTGAAATTTGGCAACTGGGTGGTGCGACAATGAATGGATTGTGAGGGAGGCTGGGCTGCACCTGTCTGGCTGCTGGCCCTGCCACGCCAGAGCATTAATCACTTAAATCAGCAGGAATACATTAAGCTTCAGAGTCACCATGGAGATACTATACAGTCCTTGGCTAAAAAATAACCAGTGCGTTGCTTGCTGTGGGAGGGCAGGAGGAGGCTGGGCTCTCGGTGACTTTCACGAGGATGGTGCCTGGTGTGCAGCAGGTGAGGTGAGCTGGGTGCTCGGTTCTGGTGGCCCACTGACGGGGAGAGGCTACAGGAGACTTCCCATTCCAACCGCTCAGCTGAGTGGAGTAAGACCTGGGGTGGCAAGGGGACCTCATGCGTACAATGTCAGCCCCCCTCCCAGACATTTCCATCAAAGGAAAGACTTTCCATATGGAACAGCCTCCAAGCCTCCAGCTCCTCTCCTCATCCATCCCCTGTGGGTACCAGCTAAGCATCAGGAGCTGTTTTCTTGGGAGGTGGCTGGAGCTGTTTGGGCACTCGGCCCAGTGCCCTCACTGGGGGAAGCCCATTTATCACCTAGCCTGGAGGCTCCTTGCTCTGAAGTTTCAGGTGGGTTCCCAGTTCAGCCACACACTAAATCAAATCCAGCTTAAGTGTAAATGACTTTGAAACACAACCTCTGTGATTAGGCTGGATTTTCTATGGTACTTAGCTGCCTAAAGATGCGGATCAGTACTCAGCTGGCTTCTAGAGGTGCCTGGGCATAAATCTGGAAAAAAAGGGTGTCAGTGTCTGAGATGGGTGCTGCAGGGCAAGTGGGCTTTGGCTTCACTGTTCTTCTTGCTGGGGAAGAAAGGCTGCTCTCAGGGATTTGGAGCCTCTGGCTGTGGCTGCGCTTCCGAGGGGAGCCAGGCCAGGGCACGGCTGCAGCTGTAAGACCGGAGTTTGCCCCAGCAACATCAGCTCTGTTGCAGCTGGTGCCCAGTCTGGCCAGCACCGGTGCAAGCCAGGGAGGGGTGATGACACTTGCTATTTTGGGGGCAGCAGGAGTCAGGTTTAGTGACGCAGGCAGAGCACTCTCTCTCAGCCCCCATGGTGCTAGGGCCAGAGCACTGGCCAGGGTTACTCATCAGCATCAATGTCACCCTTCCAGTTTTGCCCCTGCACCGGTGTCATCTTTATAGTTGTAGCCTGTGAATGGGCTCTGCCATGCTGGTTTCCACTGCTTGTGCTACCTCCCAGAGAGAGGCTGCAAAGGCTGAGCAGGGGTCAAGAGGGTGTGGGGCCCTGGGTCTAAGCAGGGCTGCCTCACCTCGCCTTGTATTTTTAGCTGCCTAATCGTAAGAGCAGAATGTACCCGGCTCTGCTGCAGGATGCTCCTGCTCAGCTCCTGGCAGAGATTGATCTTGAAATGCCAATTGCTCTCCAGGGGCGCGCTGGCTCTAATGAATTGCTGTGGTTCACTCTCGTCCCAGGCAGTGAGGCTGCCTCCCCACTGCTTCCTGAACCCTTGGGTAATGAGGCACCCAGAAAAGACATTATTTTTCCTTCTCCTGAGATCAAGGCAAAAAAGGGTTGTGTGTGTGTGTGTATGTGGGTGTGCTGGCACAGAACTACAAGCCAGAGTGCTGCAGGCTGTGCTCCGGCAGCGTCTCCACTGCAGGTTAGCCCTGGGAAAGCAGCATGGTGAGGCAGCCTTTTCCAGTCACCTCCCTGGGCCTATTTACTCCTTGGAGGCTGTTTTCCAGTGGGAGGGGTTATTAAAGCATGTGATGAGCAGAGCAGCTTGACAGCATCCCAGGCTGAAGCGGGTGCTTGGGCAGCTGCTCTGTGGGCCAGCTGCCATCCGTTGTCTCTGGGATTGGACCCCTACCCACACCTTGAGGGACAGTCAGGAGAATGAACTGAACTGGCCCCAAGTAGTATCGGCACATTTGCCTTCAGCATCCACGACTCATGTGCCATGGGCTGGTTTACATTAAGGCACTTCCCAAGGGTCTTCCCAATGTCCCTGCGTCTCCCTTGATTTCTCCATGCAGCTGGGACCTCTTTGGTTTCAGTTCTGGAGGTGTGAGCTGGGGAGCTGCAGTCAAGTTAACGGCCTTTTTCATGCCATCGCTTTTCTTATGGCTTTTATTCGAGGCTGCGCTGTGGTTTAGTAGACCTGTGCCAGCCAGGACCCTGTGTGGCCTGGCCCAGAACTGTGGCTCCTTTGGAGAGGAGCACAATGTTTTGAGAACCTGATATGCCAGGCTGCTCTGTGCCAGGGGATGGGGTGGCAAGTCTTGGGCAGGCAATATTCATAGAATCATAGAATCATTATGGTTGTAAAAGATTGCTAAACCCAACCATCAAGCTAACCCCACCACCCAGTCTAACGATGTCCTGAAGTGTCTTGTCACTCTGCTCAGCTCACCCAGAGTTCTCCGCGTGGTCCCAGTAACCCTGCCTCACTGTCCCCTCTCTCAGGGGTCTGGAGTAGCTGGTGCCATGGCAGGGTCAGGCTGGATCGGCTGTGGGCTGAGGGTGGGAGGCTATGTGCGTGGCTGGGGGAAAAGATTCCAGCGCAGGGATGTAAGTGGGAGCTCTGTCTGGGCAGCAAGACAGCTGATGAACTCTCTGCTGATGAACTCCAGGAATCCAGTGGTGAGGGAGCCCCTGTCCAAGCTCCAGGGCTGTCCAAGGGGTTCAGCTACAGACAAACCTGGCCCTGGGCCTTTCTGGGGCCTTCAGCCAGCACCTGGCTCGCACGCAAACACCCGCTGCTCATCTGTGCCCCGATAGCTCCCACTGGCCTAAATGGGCACTGGGCAAAACCCCGCTGCTCCCACCCATGGGTGGCAATGGGCAGGGTCTGGCTCAGCCTGCCCCAGCAGAGCAGGACTGGCAGAGGTGATGGGGGAACTGTTCTGCGCATTAACAGCTGTAGTGGGTGGCAGCACTCCGCACTGGAGAAATGACCACCCAGCACCTCCCCTGGCGATGTTCCTCCAGCACTGGCCCTGTCTGGGTGCCAAGCAAGGGGCTATGCCCAGGAGCCATGGGCATCCCCAGCAGCTGCAGACCTGCTTGCTGGGGCAGTCCTGGGTGCAGAGCTGAGGGAAGCTAGCTGACTGCCCAGGCGGTCTCAGCTTTCACAGTGTGGATGGTGACACCATCACACCTGAGTAAAAAACCCAGAGGTGCTGGTGCTGCAGTCCCAGCGCTGCTCACCTGGGTTGAAAGCTGCATCTCCCTGCACTGCTGATGACACCATCGCTCTGCTGCCGTCAGTCACCTTGGCCTGGTGCCCACAGCCAGAGCAGAGCTGCCCACATCACGAGCTGCCTTTCAGGCCTTTGCTATTGGTTTCTATTTTGCATTTTGGAAATGAATCTTAACCTCATTTACATGTCGAAACAGTGGGATTTCTCCTCAGTGGTGTGACGCTGGGGTCACCATGCTGGTCGCTCTGGGCTGGAGGCCACATGAGGTCTTTCCTCTTTGGTTTATTTGCTGACTTTGATGAGAAAAATGACAACTGTGTTTGGGCTGTCATTTCGCTCGATAGCAGTGACCGAGAAGAGAAGTTGTTTGCCAGTACCAGGGATGGGAAGTGACTAATGGGACTCTAAGCTCGCTGTATTAATGGCCCTGGAGTACAGGCTGGCAGGAGTGAGGGAAAGCAGATGAAGCCACCAGCTCTTTGGCTCTGGTCCGCTGCTACATGTCATTGCTCAGTTCAAAATGTACTTGGACATGGGCCCAGCCTATACACAATTTCTATACTGAATTCCCAAATGCAGGAAGCCGCTGCCCAGCCAGAGTCTCCACTTGTCCTCTGCAGTGAGTCAAGATGCTCTACCTCTGGTAGGGAAAAAGAAGAAAGTGGGAATTATTTACAAACTAGGACTTATGGGACAACAGAGCCACTTACGCACAACCCCAGGTACCAGTATAGGCTGGGGACTGACCTGTTGGAGAGCAGTGCAGGAGAAAGGGACCTGGGGATCCTAGCGGGCAGCAGGATGACTGTGAGCCAGCAATGTGCTCTTGTGGCCAAGAGAGCGAACGGCGTCCTGGGGTGGATCGGAAGGAGGGCTTATCTCAAAAGCCATACAAAGCCAGGGAGCGTGGTGGCATGGTTTCCAGTTCGGCATGAAACATGCAGTGGCCTCATGGAGCTGTGTCCCTAGGTGAAGGCTTCTTCCTGGCTGATGAAGAGACTCCATACCCTTGGGGCAGACATTGTCTCCACCTCAGCAGTTCACCTTATCCTCCCTTCTCGTACAGCCCCAAACACAGCATTGCTGGATCTTAAGCAGACGGAGCAGCCACCTTCTGCTCTCCATCCTAGTTTCTCACAGTTTCTTAAACAAGAGGAAGACCTGGGCTATGGCCTTCAAAGTTCTGCACCTCCTAATCAGCTGCCTACAGCATGGGGCAAGGAGATTTCTGCTATGCCCACCCCAGTCCCTGGGAGTCCCTGTGTGCAAGACAGCCCGAAAGACAGGGAACAATTACAGCCACCAGCAGCAGTCATTCATGAGCCTTGCTTTCTCTAGCCTACATGCATATTTAAAGACCAATTAAGTCGATGAAACCTTAAAAATCCCGTCTAACCTGCTGCTGCCTGAGCACAGGTTCCAACGCATCGGCATAACGTTCTGCTTCCTCCCGGAGGGCTTCCAGCTGCTCTCTGGAGAGAGAGAGAGCAGAGCGCTAAAATAGACTGAGATAGAGGAGAAGGGAGCCTTCAGCATCACTCACTCCCTGACACATGGAAATATTGGGGGGGGGACCTGACTTTCTCTCTGATAGTTCCTAAATGTAAAAGAAGATGGACTGGTCTGATCAGATTAGCCTGTGTGCTGAGAACAAGTCTCCTGACACAGCTGGTTCCATGGCCTGTCCCAGAGGTGACAGTGCCAGAAAGGGCTCCCATGGCAGAGCTGGGCCTAATGAAGTCTGTCCCTGTGCCCCCAAGTGGAAACCTGGCCGGGCTGAGCCTAGGCAAGTGCAGTGGCCCTGGTGATGTCCTGCCCAACAAGAAGAGGGTTCAGCCATGGCAAGCTGCATCAGATGCCGTTGTGTGCCTCACCAAGCATCGCCCAGCCTCCTGAGTTTAATTTTGTTGGGCAAGTGCAGCACCCAAAAGTGGGAACTCATTAACAGGGGGGACCTCTGGGCCCTTGCAGAGCAAGGTTGGATTTTTTTATGACGTGCCAACTCACAAATCATTCCTGAACAGCTGGGACTGTGTGCAAGAGAGCGATGAGCTGTCGTAAGGGCTTCTTTTATTCCTGGTTCTTGTGTCCTCGAACGCTTTAAGCTTTTCTGTGCTACTGGGAGATAATGTCAAACCACCTCTCTCCTCTCCTGTTCCCTGGCTGCCAAAACAGGAGCTGATACTTCCCCGTTAGTGTGGGACGTGGTGAGGGTAACTCCTGATGACTGCAGAGTGCCTCAGAGAGAGAGTGAATGCCATAGGCAGCTTAATAATTAGTACAGTTACTTGATTACAAGCCTGGGTGCCTGGCGGAGGGACTGTTCACTCACACTCTGAATCTCTTATCTAGTACCTGCCCCTGAACGGAGAATTCATTCTGGCATCTGGAGCAGGATTCGCAGCTTCTGACGGCAGCTGGGATCCAGGCTGTGACTCAGGTACTTTGTGCCCAACCAGTCAGCCCATCAGCCCACGATTGTCCATGCAAATTCGGTCCAAACACTTCTGCAAAGCGTTTTGCTGTCCCACCTCAGAGCAAAGTGAATCACTCCTCTTCTAATGCCTGCCTTTTCTTTGATGACCTCTCATATCAGATCTTTTTTTTGCTGCTAGATCACCTGTCTTCTGACAGAGTAATTGTAGTGGGGGAGCCTTTGAAGTCATAGCAGAGAGGCAAACGTTGTTTGTATTTTACCTTGCCTGTTAAGCATGCAGCCACATCAAAGCCCTTGTTTGCTTTGCCGTGGCATTTCTAAAGAAAACTGGTTAGGAATTACCCATCAGTGGGCTGAGCTGCAGCCATCACAGCGAGCTGGCCTTTGGACCAGTGTGGCAGGCACTTTGAGGGCAGCACAGCCTTCCCTCCCTTCCCCTCCAAGCACCCAAGCCAGCTCTTTGCCCTGTCAGAGAGAGGCAGTGCATTTCATCAGAGCCTGGTACTGGTTTGGAAGCTGTTTGTTGGGGAGAGGTCCTCTGGCTATCTAAGAGCTACCCAATCACAGAATCACAGAACATTAGAGATTAAAAGGAACCTCAGAAGATCATCTAGTCCAATCCCCCCGCCATAGCAGGATCACCCAGATCAAGTCGCACAGGAACCTTTCCAGGTAGGTTTTAAATGTCTCCAGAGAAGGAGACTCCACAACCTCCCTGGGCAGCCCCTTCCACTGCTCCATCACTCTCCCAGTGGTGAAGAGCTTTTTGTGGCTGCAGGGAAAGGGTCCAAGTAGAGTGCCTGTGCCTACACTGATTGGCCAGAAATAAAATCAGAAAATAGAGAGAATAAACCCAAATGGATCTGCCCAGAGGAAGGACTGCAGCATCATTCCAGCTGGAGCTGTGCTAAAAGCCTTCATCCCCATCTTTTTTCTGCTCTGGTGCTGTTTGCCTGTGTCAGGGATGCTCTGGCGGCTAGGACTTGTACTGCTCTGTCCTTCTAACCACCTGCTGCTTCCCTGAAATCGATGGGACAGCTATCACAAATTGATTGATTTTAAAGCATGGATTTAAAATGAACGCAGGCAACTCAGTCACTGAACACCTGCACGCTGACCAAACTGGTAACTGCTCAGCCAGTGGGGAAAGGTGAAAAGGATGCAAGCACTGTCTGATGATGCTGTGACCAGCAGGGAAATGGTTAATGATTAAATAGTCACTGGCTAAATGAGCCACTGGTTTTGAGGTTACCTGCTGCAGGGAACAGGGCTGGCTGTGTCTCTGCAGGCTTCCAAGCCTGTTTGGAAACTCGGATGTGAATTCCCACACTAATTTTTTTCTGGTTTAGCTATTATTTAGCATTTAGGAGACTGTTTGCCTCCCTGAACAAAAATAAAAGTGAGTTTGAAGAAAGCAAAGGGAACTGTCCTCTGGCATCTGAAGCTATTAATCAGAAGTAGGATCCAGGCTGCGCTGCAGGGATCCCATCCCTGAACTCTGCGAAGGTTCCCCTCAGCAGCTGCCCAGAAGGGTGAGACCAGGGCCAGCCCTGCCCACAGGGCGAGCTCCTCCACTTTGAGCCGAGCACTGCCTGGCCTTCCCAAACCAGATGCCTCCGCTGGGGCTGTGAATGTGTCCTTGGGCCATGCTCAACCCTTCCTGTTGCTTTTCCAGGCGGAACAGTGAGGTTTTCCGACACGGAGCAGCACGCGTGGTTTGACCCTGCGTTGTGGCAGGCTGTGTCCCCAGGCGGGGAGCACGAGCTGAGCAGGCGCCTCTTTTCTGTGGATGAGGAGCGCATCCCGTGCCAGTACGACGACGTTATCTTCCCGCCAGAAACCTCCTTCCGGGTAGACATTGACTCATCGCAACAAGTGATTCGCCTCCGCAGCATCTCTCTTATGGGCCAGGTAGTGTGGCAGCTCAGTGGGTCCTCACCGCTGCCCCAAGTACATCAGGAGAGGAAGGACCACCTAGGGTGTGGTGTGCTGGGAGATGAGACATTCCATGGGTGGCTGCTGCTGCTGTAGATGGTCTTGAATGCTTCCTCAGGCAGTTGGTTATCACCCCCCTGGCTGCAGTGTGGGAGAACAGGCTGTCTGCCTCACGCTGAAAAACATGGCCAGAGTGTGAAGGTCAAACCACCAGCAAACAGCACCTTCTCCTGCACCACGGGCTGCCCTTTCCCAGGCATGTGTCCACAGCCCGGTTGCTCCGGGACCCAGTGGGGACACCTCCTTCCCCCTCCTGACTGTAGCACGGCCTGGCAATCGCCTGGCAGCCCTGCATTGACCCTGCTCGTTAGTTGATTGGGAGGGATAATGATCGAATCACTGGCAGCCTGCGTGGCCTCAGCCAGGGAACAGGCGCAGGGCACGACCCATCGTCCTTCCCTGGTCGGAGGAGCGAAGGGTCCCAAGGCGCCGCAGTAGCGGCCACAGGCTTCTTCCCAGAGCGGGAGGTGCGGCAGGCGCCTGCGAGCTGCCATTTCAGGGCCGGGCTCTCCGTGTCTGCGTTTGCTTAAGCAGCTCTGTGGCCAGCGGCTCTGTGGGCAAGGCAGGACCCAGCAGAGCTCATCTCAGGCAGGGCCGGGGGCACTCGGGTGCTTGGAGTAACGCTGGTCCCGCTGATGCTTCAGAACTATGCCAGGGACTCCAAGGACTGACCTGGGTCTCTGGACGGAGGCTGCGGCCCAGTGATGAGACAGAAGAAGGTGCTTTTTATTTGTGATCGTAGAGTATGTCCAAAAACCTGACCTTGGCCCTTTGTAGCCATCACACTCCTTGCTCTGTGTGGGGTGTTTACATGCCAGGGCTTGAGAAACCCTTCTGTTGTGCTGGGGCATGGTGAAGCCTCCTGCAGAAGAGAGCTGGTAGGGGATCACTGGTGGCTTGGCAGGACCAGGCTGGTCAGTCCAGCTCAGCAGCTGCTGATGCCCAGCCCACGGAAACACCTGCCAGGCTGAAGGACAAAAGGGGCAGGTCAGCCCCTTCATCCTGGTAATTAAAAGCTGGTAATGAATTCTCTGGGCCTGCAGGAAGAGAGGATGCAAGGGTGCTTTGAAGCTCATGATTTATTTGTGGCTTTTTTATTTAGGTTTTAAACTAGATAGGGTTTTTCTGGTGGTCCCACAGCAAAGCCCAGACGGGTGCAGGGGCAGGATTTTCCTGCTGCTCTCACTGCCTGTGATGGGGCTGTCAGACACAGTGGTGGTTATCCAGGTGGCACTGTCAGGTACTTGAGGACAGTACTGGGACCTGCCTGGAGATACCCAACCACTTTGCTGCTCTTCTCCGTGCAGGAGTTCAGCAGCCCTGAGGCCTGGACTGGGTACCTGCGGGGTCCCTCGGCCTCGCTGCAGTTCCATGGCAATGGCACTCTCCAGGTGACCGGTTCTGGCTGCCCTGACAAGTCTGGCTGTGCCTGTGGGAACACCCTGGTGAGTGCCCCACTGTCATTTACGGGGGGACCATGGCAATTTGCAGGGTGAGGCACTAACGCTTCCTTGCTCCCCTTTAGGATGGCCACCGCATCTGCACAGCCCTACTGAAGGCATCAGGGGGACAGTGCCCAGCACCATCCTGCCAGAGTCCTCTGCAGCCCCTTGGCCACTGCTGCAGGATCTGTGGTGAGTGAAGGGCACAGCCCTCGGCTCCACAGGGAAAGCTGGCTCTGGGGGAGCTGCTGGTCCTGGGTTGAGGTTATGCTGTGGTCCATCTGCAGTCCATCCTTGTCCCACGTGCCACCCTCCCAGGGAGCCTCTCTGAAGCATCAGCCTGGTTTTGGGGAGCCTGTTATGAGCTGCAGCCTTTTGTCCCTGTCTCTGGTTTGTCCTGTCAGGGTGTCACTGCTCGTCAAGCTAATGGGGCTCTGCTGAGTTTATGCAGTGGAAAACAGGCAGGGGAAATGCACCTTTTCCACCCTAATGTCACTTCTCCAGCAGCAGGTTTGTTTCATTTCATGTAAAATCAAACCTGGTGAGTCAGCTCGTGTCTGACAGCCTTCCCTTGGTGATGGGCACCTCTCCACCAATCTGCCTAGAAAGGTGCTAAGGGGAGGTTTTCATGTGCAACCGTTCCTGGGTATTCGGTGTCTTGTCTCTGCTGTATCCTACCCAGCCCGTTAAAACAGAATCCTGTGTATCTCCAAGCCCTCTGAAGCCTTTAGGAGGATGTAATGTTTCAAGAATTGCTTGTGTGTGTTTTCCTCAAGGAAAACCTTTGCCCTTGTCCCTGCAGTGCAGTGGTGTGGGGAGCACAGGGATCCTCTTGTAGCTGCCTTCCCTCCAAAGCCACAGTAGAGCTCCCGAGTCACAGCCCTCTAGCCCCCCAGGGCAGGCACCTGCGGAGCTTCCCAGAGGGAAGTGTGTGAGACAGCTTTCCAGGGAAAGCTTCTCTCTGGAATATGGTGGGAACCAAAAGCCTTGCATCAAACCCAGTTGATACAACGACCAGTGCAGGAGCAGGAGGCTTCTCGAGGCAGGGCTGTGGGGCTGCCTCTACAGTAGCCCAGCCAGACCAGCTGCATGGAGGTCCTCAGTGCCTTTCACAGTGGTCCGAGCCGGGCTGCCATGGCAGCTCTCTTCCCCAGCTCAGTGGCAATGTTGTGTCTGTCTGTTTTTGGGCTGCAGGAGCCATTGTTAACCTGGATTTCACTCCTGATTTTGAGCTGCAGAAATACCGGGACAGGCTGGTCCAAACCTTCCTGAGCCAGGTAAAGCAGCCTGCTGAGTTGGGAGGGGCTAATGGCAACATGAGCCACTGGCCACATGCTGGTGACTGTACAGCCTCCCCTGCTCCCTACTGCAGCCACACTGTCCTTCTCAGTGTAGAGCAGGAACAGCTGCCAGCAGGCAGGTGGGGAAGGATGCAGGGGGCTCACTGGAGACCCTGGTCTGGAAAACACAAGAAGTCAGCCAGAAGGTCAGGTTTAGATAACGTGGGAGGTCAGCTCATGCAGCTGGAATCACGGAAACCTACAAGAATCCTGTAATTTCGGGGTCTTGTGGCCTTTGGGAGATGGCACCAACACTGAGCTGCTCTCTTATTCCCCAGTAGATAAGTGCTGGGTGGGTAGCTGGCACTAGCAGCACTCAGATGCTGGCTCTGCGAGGTACCACTTCACACTGCTGCTTGTCAGACACAACCTGGTGAGATCCTACTCCTGGCTGGGAGCTGCAGGGGGAGCGGGAAAGGACTGAAGGCTCTGAGTTGCGCTGGAAGGATCCACAGCCGAGCACTGCTCTTCTGATGCTGAGCTGAAAGGCTGCTGCCTGCCCTCTGTGCAGCCACACATGGTTAACGCGGCGCTTAAGGGATGAGCTACATGAAGTTGCTGCCTCAGAGTGCTCGCCTTGCAGGGGGATGCTGCGTGCTGGGTGCTGGCCACAGCTTGGAAGAGAAGGAGATATTTACCTCTCCTCAGGGAAATGCAACAGCCTTCTGGTGCCCCAGGGTGGCAGCTCACGGGAGGATCTGCAGGTGTGCCCTGCCGGTGGCCGGCTGCGCAGCTGGTTGATTGCTGCCTGTTGCTCTCGTGGCCTTTGTGTGTTCCTTTGTTTCAAAAAGCCCAGGTACGGCAGTGTGCAGATGGCCATCTCCAAGGTGCACCAAGCACAGACTTTGCTGGGAGTTATACCCCGAGGCTCGTCTCCACTCATCCAAATTGTGCTGACTGACCATGGAGAAGGAGTGCAGACTGGAACCACGGCAGCACAGCTGGCAGCAGGCATCATGGAGGACATAGCACACCATGGTAGGGCAGCTGTCCTCAGCAGCTCCTGCAGGGGCATCTAAACCCACTGCTGACTGCAGCCCCTGGTGCCCCACCGGCAGCCCATGTGGCCAATTGGGTTTTGAATGTTTTCAGTGATGGAAACTCCACAGCATCTCTAGGAAGCCTGTCCTCACAACCTTTGCTGCAAAATGCTTTTTCCTTGTATTTAATTGGCATCTACCTTACTTCAGTTAGCCCCACTGTCTTGTGCCCTTCCACTGGGCTCCATTGAAAAGATTTTCGTTCAGCATCCCACCCGTGTCTCACCAGGGTGGAGGGGAAGGGTCACCTGCCTTTACCTGCTGGCTGTCCAGTCCTAACAAACCCCTGTGTCTTCTCACCCTTTTCCAGGTGAAACACTTGGTATTTCTCGTGGCAAGGTGGAGGTGGCCACTGGCAGCACGTTCAGCGGGCAAGTGGGGAGCCGCACACTGAGGATGACCACAGTGGGGATGGTCATGGGGCTGCTTTTCGGTCTCCTGTTCCTTGGTGGGATCTTCTTTGTCTACAGAAGGGGAAAGCTAAGGTAGGGATGGGGCTTCTGCTTGCAGCACATTGCCAGGCTTCTCCCTCAGTGGCGGGCATGGCCAGACAGCCTTCTGCACCCAACAGTACTGTTCACAGAACCACAGAATGGTTTGGGTTGAAGGGGTTACTTTAAGTTCTAGTCTACCTCCCCTGCCGTGGACAGGGACATCTTTCTCTAGATCACATTGCCTAAAGCACCCAGCCTTGTCTTGAACAGTTCCAGCAATGGGGAAGCCACGACTTGTCTGGGCAGTCTGGCCCAGTGTCTCACCACTTTCATGCTAAATATTTCCTATTGCTATATTACAATTTCCTATTTCTATATAAGAATTTCTTGTATCTCATCTAAATCTATCCCATTTTAGTTTGAAACCATTGTCCTTGATGTTCCTCAGAGATTATTGGAAGAGTGGTGGCTGAAAGGCTCTTCTGTGCCCTCGGACTGGTCCTTGGCTAGGAGGACTTGCTTCTTGCTGCCACATGGCATGCCACTTGCTCTGGCAGGACTGGGGCTGCTGTGGCTCTGTTGGAGCTCTGCACAGCCAGGTCGTACTGCCTGAAAACATCTCCCATTCCTCGTAGCTGTTTGTAGTCCAGTGGAGGACTGAAACTGACAGCCACTAACAAGAAATGCATCAAAGTAATTTAAAGCCCATGTCCCACAGCTCTGCCGCCGTGACAAGGCAGTGGCAGCACCCAGAAATAAATGCAGCTTCTGGTGCGTTACCTGCTTACGTTGTGTGAGTGTGGTGTGCAGCTCCCAGGGTGGTGTGTGGCACCTGGCCTCACTGTAGCTGGGAGCTGGTGAGAAATCACAGAAGCAGAGAGCATTAGAGATTGGAAGAGACCTTGAAAGCTCATCTAGTCTGATCCCCCTGCCAGAGCAGGATCACCTAGATCAAGTTGCACAGGAACACGCCCAGGTGGGTTTTAAATGTCACCAGAGAAGGAGACTCCACAACACCCCTAGGCAGCCCGTTCCAGTGCTCTGTCACCCTCACTGTGAAGAAGTTCCTTCTCATCTTGATGCGGAACCTCCTATGTTCCAGATTATACCCGCTCCCCCTTGTCTTATCATTGGACGACCCTGAGCAGAGCCTGGCTGCTTCTCCATCATCTTTTCCCTCTAACTGTGAAAAACGTTTCCCAGCAGTGCCCACAGCTGCTGCTTGAGGCACCCTCCTCTGCTCCTCAGTCGTGCATCCACCTTCCTGAAAAGCCCTGCATCTCTCAAGTAGGGCTTTGCAGGATTTACTGGTAGCAGACGTTGTGTGTGGGGTGTCCCATGACACCTCATCTCCCCTACTTGGACTCAGGCAAGCAGGATGGACCCTATACTTTTTATAACCCAGAGGTGGGAACTGCCTTTATTGGTGTGTGCAGGGTGCAGTGGTGCCTGCCGGGCGCACTGGCCACGCTGCAGGCTCACCAGTCAGGTTGGTCCATCCTCCTGTTTTCTTGGCGGGGGTTTCCTCTGTGCACAGCTGCAGCCGTGGCCAGGGGCGCCTGCCCTGCCGCTCAGCACATGCTGACATGGCACTTCCTAGCAATAAACCTACGCCTTCATTTAATTTCTAAATAAAACTCCCAGCTCCATAATTGCTACTTGACGATTTATACTCTGCTGACACTCCTTTGGATGCTGGACAGGCCTTTGAAAGCGGCTCCATCGGCAGCAGGACGGTAGTTCACGTAGCCACAGGAGCTGGAGATGAACCTTAGCCCAGGCTATGTCTCCAGCTGATGCCCACTGCTGCGTGTCCCTGGGTACCTTCAGGTCACGGCCCTTTTGAGCAGCGCTGTCAAGCATTGTAGAGGTATCTGACAGTATCAGGGAGGGACCCTGATAATGAGGCAGCAGGCTCTGAACTTGCAGTCTGACCTCCATGTAGAGGAGCCATCCTGACCACCAGCAAATTCAGCTGGTTTCCAGCACAAAGGGCCTGGCAGAAGTTTCTTGCAGGGGCACAACTCCCCTAAGCCTGTGGTCATAGGGTTTACATATCAGTGGGTTCTAGGACCTGTGGTGATGTGTGTGGAGCCACCGATGATCCCACCTGCCCCAGGTGCAGGGGATGATGGCAGGTGACTGGGGATCTTAGGAAAAGAGTAATGAAGAAAATATTATAAGTGGTGACGGTGATTAAGATGATAAAATGATAACATGACAAAAGTAATGATAAAAGTAATTAGTGCTTGTTGAGACTACAGTGGGAACAGATGTCTGCTCTGTGGCAATTTGCTTCAGGCCACAAGAGGAAAGTGATGTCTCCACAGCAAAGCCTGCGCTAAGTCCACCTGCCTATGCTTTCCCTCCAAGATGCAGGTCCCAGCCCTCCAGGCTCACTGGCTTCTGTGGGATAAGGCAGATTTTCCCTGGAAAGGGCACCAGTTGTCATTTCAGAGACAGCCTGGAACTCTGCCCCGTGTTTTCCTCTCCACATCTTGCAGACGCAGGGTTTTGGCGGTGGGTGCTGCTGGGATGGATGGGTGAGATGTGGGTGGATGATGCCCAGGTTTCTCCCCAGGTTGCCCACCCTGCGCATCCCCCATCTCTGGGACAGAGCCAAGGACCCCTTGTCCCCTGAGCCAGCTGGTGACAAAGGCTTCAACAACCCCATGTTCAATGTGGTGAGTTGCTGCTGCCTGGGGATATGGGGGTTGCTGGGGTGTGGGCATAAGGTGGTGGGGTGTCAGCCAGACCCTCTAGTGCCTGTGGTGGTGCAACATGAGGTGGAATGAACTTGGCAGGGGTTCCCCTTTCCCCAGGTTGGGAGGGGTTTATGGGATAATTCCATCCTCCTGCAGGTCACCAGCTCCTCAGCTGCCAAAGGACTTAGCATTGGGTGGGTTTGCAAAGGGTTTTGCTTCCCTTCCACACGGGTTGCTTTTCCTTTTGTTGCTGCTTCAGGAGCCACCAAACACTTTCCCTGGAGAGGAGACGCCGCAGGAGATGGTTCCTAAAGACCTCCGAGTCTTCTACCTCAACCCTCTGTATGATGAAAGCCAGACAGACATCTGATGGTATGGCCCTGTGCTGGGGGCAGCCACCCTCTCCCTGGGCACACCACAGCCTCTCCATCCGTCACAGCCCCTCACATCACTCCTGCTGGGATCTAAATGCCAAGTGGATCCCACCTCAATAAAAATGACTGGAGAGTGAAGGAAACCACAGCAAGCCCCAGCCATTTGGGTTCCCTGATGTTGCTTCTGAGTTTTAAACAATCTTTTTTAGGTCTTGTTCTTTTTTAGATGGTAACAGAGAGATCTGGGTCTCGGGTGATATCGGGAATGTTGGGGGCTGACTTGCACCCCACACTTTGCTGTGCTGGCTCTGCACAGGGCATGCAGCAGCCTGAAGATGCATCCCTGAATGCATGATGGACATTCAGTTCTCAGATGCATTTCAGAATGTGGCCCAGAGCCTTCAGGGCTTGGAGCCATTAGCTGGATTTTAAAGGAGATTATTTTTCTTTCTGGCAGCGTGCTTGTTGCTGGGAAGTCTCTGCTCAAGGTCCTCTGTTCCTCCTGTTGGGGCCCCCAGTCTTATTCCCTGGGTGCTGACACAAGGTGCAGTCCTGAGCAAACATTCATCTCCCCATCTCCTCCACTGAGCTGCCTGAGCTTGTTCCTTCCCTCTGCACCCAGGCTGAACTGTCAGACCTTCTTGGACCTACCTGGGACAGAATCATTAGGGATTGGAAGGGACCTCGAAAGATCATCTAGTCCAATCCCCCTGCCACAGCAGGATCACCCAGACCAAGTCACACAGTCAGTCTGGGATTTATCACCCCGCAGTGAGAGGGGACAGGGGAAAGAGGTCTGGTGCTGTTGCTTCCAGGGAGAGCTGCAGGCAGGAGCCCAGTGGCTGGGCAGCAGTGGCAGAAGGGACATTGTTAGTGGTGATGTTTGTGGCCTGGCCCGTGTCAGATACCCTCAGCTGCCCGCAGTGTCAGGCAGCACTTCATTACAGGAGCAGATCTGATGGGTGAGGCTGACATTATGGAAATGTATGTAAATTAATGCAAATTTGCACTCTGCTGGGTTTTCAGTAGGGCTTGTTGGCATATTCCATAAGGAAGCAGATATTTTAAGTTTATTATATTTTGTTCTAGTCTCTGGGAGAGATAATCCCTTCTCAAAGACCCGGCGATTTGTCATTGAGCACGTCAGAGCCCTGCCCAAGGTTGACAGGCAGCACAAGGCTCTGAAACTGGCCCTGCCACCCCCTGCCCCGTAACCACAGAACCAGTCCAGGCAGGGAACAAGATCTACTCCACACCTCTGGTTCCTGTGTTCATGTTGCAGGAGGGGCAGAACTGGGTCTGGGAAGAGATCTGTGGTTGGGGGAGGGTGCAGCATTGGGATGTCATTGTGTGCAGCTCTTCTGAAAGTGCCTCTTGGGATAGAAGCAACTTGCCCAGGCAGAAGCTTCTGCTGCGAGGTGACCTTATTGTGGCCTTCCAGTATCTGAAGGGGGCCTACAGAAAAGCTGGAGATGGACTTTTTAGGGTATCAGCTAATGACAGGACTAGGGGGAATGGAGCAAAGCTGGAGATCGGTAGACTGGATGTGAGGAGGAAGTTCTTCACGGTGAGAGTGGTGAGAGTCTGGAATGGGTTGCCCAGGGAGGTGGTTGAGGCCCCATCCTTGGAGATGTTTAAGGCTGGGCTGGATGAGGCTCTGGCCAGCCTGATCTAGGGTGGGGTGTCCCTGCCCATGGTGGGGGAGTTGGAACTGGATGATCCTGTGGTCCCTTCTAACCCTGACTGACTGTATGACTTGGTCTAGGTGATCCTGCTGTGGGAGGGGGATTGGACTGGATGATCTTTTGAGGTCCCTTCCAATCCCTAATGATTCTGTGATTCCATGATTCTATAACTGCCAGGCACTTGGTGCTGAATGAAGCAGTCACCAAACGGGTCAAAAAGCAGAGGAAGTCACCAGCTGCTGTGATGGTGGCTGACAGGCAGGTTGGGGGATACCCAAGTCTTACCACTCCATGGTCCTGCAGCAAGTGGATCTCTATGTAGAACAGTGACCCAAGGCCAGGTCCTCAAAGCTCATGCCACAGCACACAGGCACTCCCATAATATGAACACAGTGGGGACCCCCTCACCCCAAGCCCTCATCTGGACCCCATGAGGCAGGACCCCTAATGGTCAACACTGACACAGTGTGGCACAGCCCGTATTCTCACTGCAGAGAGAGAGAGAGCTGTTTTACCTGTGCAGGCATTTTACCTGTTGCCCCTGAGAGCCTCTTCGTGCTCCTTTCCCCTTTTAAATCAGTTCGTTGCAAGTGACTGAATCTCCTCTGGCTTACAAGCCTTTAACTACACGTATACACATGATTTATGTTTCTGCAGCTGAGGCCAATGCAGCACTGCTCACTGGAGCTGTTGCAGCAGAGAGTGACCACCCCAGCACTGCCCTGCACCAGGAGAGGGTACCGAGCCATCCCCCAAGGATACTGCTCACCCCCGAGTGAATCACTTCCCTCCTTGTGCTATTTTTGAGCCCTTCACTTGAGGATCACGAGTGGTTTCGTTAGCTGCATCCCTTGTGAGCAGCTAAGGACGTCAGCATTGTGTCCAGCCTGGGCATGCAGGATGTGAGCCATGGGCAAGCGG
Organism: Rhinopomastus cyanomelas; assembly: GCA_013400115.1. Classification (NCBI taxonomy): domain Eukaryota; kingdom Metazoa; phylum Chordata; class Aves; order Bucerotiformes; family Rhinopomastidae; genus Rhinopomastus; species Rhinopomastus cyanomelas. The sequence continues at coordinate 116,250 of VXBP01000405.1, forward strand.
GTGCCTGGGAGGTGGGGTGGTCTCAGGGGACGGTGGCATGGAAGGAGGCAGACACTGCTCACAGTCTGGTCACCCCTGGGTGTAGGGATTTGCTGCTGGCAAGGCTTAATTTTGAAAATGCATTAGCAGCTCGAGGTCACGTGCAATAGCAGCTTTAATTAAAGTAGAGATCAATTTTTGTCAGCACACGAGCACAGCACATTCTGTACTTTTCCTTCAGGAGCCTGGTCTGCTTGCCCGTACAGGAAGCATTGCAGGGAAGGGGGAGCTCTGCAGAAAAAAAAAGCCATGAAGCACCGGCGTCAGGCGTCATTTTGTGATGCTGGGGGCCAACAGCTGCTGGAAAACCAGCTGGCAAATGATCACTGGTGCATGCAGACAGCCCATGGCGCAGGCAGGGTAGTGCAAAGAGTTTCGGTACGTAAAATTCTCTTTGGGGATTTTGCCAAAAGAAGGAATTTAATTCACAGACACCTTTAGTGAGTGCTTGTGCCTGAGAGGGGTGGTTTATGCTGGCCTGGCTGTGCCAAGCATGGGCACCAGATGGCTTTGCTTTACTCTTGGTCCTGAGAGTCGAGGGTCTCCTGCTGTGCCAGAGTGCTGCAAAATGCATTACTGTTAGTAGTGAGATCTTAGGTGCCTTTGCTTCCCAGCGTCTTGAGAGAAAAAGCAACCTGCTTGCCAAGCCCTATCACTGTGCCTCCCCTCCTCACACAGCCGCCCTCGGGCTGTGCAGATCCAGATTCAGACAGTGGAGCAGGGCTAAAAGTGCCCCTGAGCCCACGAATAGACCTGGCCCCGTATATTTCGCTAAACTACTTTTTTCATCAGGAGGTAGGAGCAGCAAAGGGGGTGGATCTGGCAGAGGCTGGCACTAGCTGATGTGGCCCGGGCACTGCGGGGTAGCCGCAGAGCCGTCCCCATCTCCATTCAGCGTCTCACTGCTCTCCCTCACGGGACCACAGAGCCAGGACTGCGTAAGGAACTGGAGCGCAGTCGGTGCTGCAGAAGCTCTGAGGGCTTTATCTGTGAGAAAGCAGCCAATAAAACTGCCAGTCAGGTGACAGCAAACGTGCTGCAGCTTATTGGGGAGCAAGGGAAGTGTTTGCTGCAAGGACAGGGATCGGCCGATTGCTGAGCCCGAGTTCCTCCTCCGGCTGAGCGCAGCACTGCAGCGCCCGCCGAGCACGTCCCGCTGCCTCCTGCTCCTGTCCTCAGCTGACCCCGCTGCGCCAGTCCTTGCCGGGACACCGGCCTCGTTCGCCCTGCCCTGGCACCCCCCGCCAGGCGCGATGCCGATGGTCGGGCTCCTCACCCGACGCCCTCAGTAATACGTTCGGGGCTTTGCTTCTCCCCACCTCACAGATGAGAGATGCATTTAGGTTGGCTTGAAGACCTTTAAGATCGAGTCCAACTATTAACCTAAATGTACAAAGTCCTCCACTAAACCATGTCCCTAAGCTCTAGGTCTACACAACTTTTAAACACATCCAGTGTTGGAGATTCAATCCCCCTCCCTGTGCAACCGGTTCCAATACCTGATGACCCTTTCAAAACAAGCTTTTCCAAATACTCATGCCCATGGTCCCCCTCCCCCTGAACCACATCTTCTCTGACCCCACACTGCTCTGACACCCCACTGACCTGTGGGTGGTGAGCACAGGCCCTGGGGCAACAGCTCTCAACCTCCAGGAAAAGGGCTGCACACTCCACTGGATCAGGGTGGCAGCAGCTGCAGCTCTTGCCCCACAGTCTGTGATGAGCTCAAGGCTCCCAAGGCAGGATGTAAAGGGGAAATTGAGAGGGGAATCACACTTGGAGCTGCAGTGCTCAAGGGCATGGTTTAGCTTGGTACATTTAAGTGAATAGTTGGACCTGATGACCAACTGTTCATGACTACTATGTCTTTTTCAATATAAACTATCTGACAATTCTAAGCAGACAGAAGGTGGCCCAGACCTTGTCCCTGCACAAAGGAAGGCAAGGGCTGGACAGGGGACCGCTATTTTTTGGTATTGCATCCTCACTGCTGCCTACAGGAGTTGCTTTGTAGAGCAAGAAGGGTGCAAACTGGAACACGAGATGCTCCAGCATGTAGGAATACCTCTTTTTCCCTTTTAAAACCAGCTGAACTCAGCAGCAGTACAAGTTAATAGTCACAATGTGGCATCTTTCTTTGTTACATCACTTATTGCTATCTCCCAGGGGTGCCAAATCTGATGTTGTGCAGAGCTGCAAGCGTGCCTGGAGCGCTTATATCCATGCTGAAGTCCCTTCCCTGAGACGTAGCCCACAAGCACTTACCTCGCAAGCCAAAGGTGAGTTGTTCATGCTCCATACCCCACCCAGCAGGCTGCATCCACACAGGAAGCTGTCTGATCTGAGCACATCTGTTTTGTAGACAAAGACGCTGGCAGATGAGCTCAGTTCTTGGGCAGCGAGTGACACCAGGATGTACTCCAAGATACAGTCTTCTGGGACAGATCTGTGTAAGAAGGGACCAGCATGTTCTGGTCAGAACACCCTTCACTCTGGCTTCAGGACACAATGCTTCTGTGAAAATGGAATGAGCAGAACAAGCAGAGATCAAGCTATCCTCACTCCTTGCATAACTTAATTCCTCCCTTCCAATTCTAGACTGGCAGCCTTCAGGGAGAAGAAAGTGCACTGGAGGAACACTTCACAGAGAGTTATGATTTTCTACATTTCTGAAAGTTCTGAGGGCTTAAGATGACTCTTGAGGTAACCAGAATCAGAAGCCTTAAGGGAGTAGAAGCTTTGCAGTGGGCTGTGGTGAAGGACTGAGCAGGAATTCTGCTTGGCCAGACTTGAGGGGAGAAAAAAAAGAGAAAAGAATAATATATTCATACTAAGCAATTAATTTATTTTTCTAGAAATGTTCTCCTGCTTAAATTATAACCAAGCCCTGGCACTGCTGTGTGCTATGATTTAATCCCCCCGTAATTAAAGACTTTGTTGTCATTTGAAGTCCTCACTGTGCAGAGAAAAATCAGCTCAAGAGCAGCAGAAATGTTTTCTAAAAGTCAAAGGCTGATTAGCATGAGTACTTGTGAGAAACCTTCCCAGCACACAGCCCTGAAACCTCCTGTCAGCCATCGCCCCCAGCCCCATGGCAGAGTGAGGGTGCACCCTTCCCAAGCTGACCCACTCCAGCCTGCTAGTCTTGTCCAGGTAAGACCGGTCAAGCAAGGAACAGCAGGATCCAAAATATGCATCTCGCACCTCCCCATTAAGACAGCCAGAAGTATGATGGTTGAGACAAACTGAGAAGTAATCCAGGTGCACACTTAGGACCTCCAAGTGCTCACACACAGAACACTAGAGATGTTGGCTCTGTTCTAGCTACAGTGAGCTCTGCAGTGCTCAAATATTGGAGCATGACAGGAGTTTTAAAAGAAAAAAAATCACTATATTAGGGGCTGCCCCACTGACACACAAAGTCACTAAATGTTCCCAAATGCTTCTTAGGGACAACTGCTTTGACCACAGGGCAAAGGTCTTGATTGTCTTACCCACTCAAGATGCCTGAACAGATCCTGCAGCCTCCTTTCTAAGCTGTGGCCATAAGGAAACACCCATGCAAACAATTTAAAAGTGAGTTGATAAGGCAAACCACTTGACGAAATGACAACTCTAATACAAACTGAGCGCACAAACTTTCAACACTACTCCACCAAAAGGGCTTTCATGGCTCCTAAACATGTGCTTATGTGCAGAAGCATCCCTTTCCTACAGCACTCAGGTGTAGAGCTTCACAATGCCTTTTAGTTTATGTAAAACGTCCATGTGCACAAAGTGAATTTAACACGAAACTGAAGTAGGTGTCAGTGGCAGACTGTTTTCACATGTCAAGACAGACGACTATGAACTTTAAAACCTCCCTCTTCTGCTTTATTGACAGGTAAATTGTTCAAAAATGTTCTCACAATTCAATAATTACAAAGACTTAGACTTACATTAAAAAAGTAAAAACCAGAAAACCCCCAAAGCAGTAGTGTCCAGCTCTCACCGAGCCCCTTTATCAAGAATCTGAGAAAAAGAGCAAGTACTGTCGAACACTTAACGTAACAGGATTAAATGTTGACTAGAACACTCAGTTTAAACTAAAGATAAGTGCACATCCTATACAGTGTTTCAGAAAAGAACATTAGCCATTGGTATATCATTAGCCCATTTAAACCAGATTTTAAATAAGTGACATCCAATTGTCATAAAATTGGCACAGAAGGCACACTAGTGTGACAATGACAAACTGGATATGCCAGCCACTGAATTAATTACAAGCTTTTAATGAAACATGGTCACAAACCTTTGATTACTAAAATGTATAATACATGGAAGTATGAGATTAAATATACACGCAAAACATCACCACTGCACGTGGGCCATAACAAAATATACAGGAGTGTGTTGTGCATTTTTCTACATGATCGATACTTGATTAATAATCATGGGGTCTTCATGCAGGTGAGGATACAATTAATGAGAAAAGCAGCACCCTCAGTTACACATCCTTCACGTTCCACTTTGGTCACCGACAAATCAGACTGGTGTTGTAGTGCGACACGGTCCCTTAGATCAAGCAGACTTTGACGGCAATGTGTCCACGCAAAAGCTTGCTAGCCAAACCATGTAGTGTGTGTGTCCTTACACCAAAAAATACCCAGGAGAAACAACTTCTTAGAAGCAGATAGGCAGGAACTAGGGGTAATTTTTTTTTCACAGCAGTAATTACCAGTACTTTAAAAGCCCTGACTAATGACCGATTGAGGAGGACTAAAAAGCAAGGTATAGGTAAAGGTAACTGGCAGAAGTCTTATGTACAAGACTAAAAAGTTGGTAGAAGGAAAGACAGTTATGCAGCTGTACATGTAATGGCTAACTGAATTAAAAGGCCACAATACTATAACCAACTTTATTTGACTTCCTGGAAAGTCTATTGATGTTGGAAACAACCTGCAGCTTCCCAGCATTCTCCTTAAGATTTTGGAAACCATTATGGGAAAAAGGGAAAAGTGTATTCATCTGAGGATGTAACTAGACCTGCTGATATTTCCTATGTAGAGGTCCAAATTGTGTCTAAAGGCATTTCCTGCTAATGAGACATGACATCACTCTATAGAAAAATAATATTCCTGATATTGCAGCAACATTATCATTATCTCTATTTCTTTTCCAGCATAAGAATAAGACTATTTACTGGTGGCCTTAAACGCTCCTATGCAATAAAACCGTGTCACAGCTGTGCAGAAAGGAAACAACCGTAACTGAGCAGGGAACAATTCCGCATAAAAAGCTCAATCACTATTTAGTAAAGAATTTTCTTCATTTCAATAGTTTGTATCTACAATCTGGATATATAATAATTCTTGTACAATACTAGAGATTCAGTCTTGGCACTAGCATCTGAGACAGCTTTGCTCTGCTCATGAATACTCCATGGAGTAGTGTAAGATTGAAGCCAATGGTGAGAGCAGTAGTGTTATGCATCACAAGTTGACTGGTCCAGTCCATCTAGTGTGAGCTGGTTCCTATGAGGAGAGTTGGGACTTGGGGGACCACTTGGATTTGAGCTGTTGGATGGAGTAGAGTGCTTGGTAGAGTCTGAATCAGGCTGTTAATGAGAAACATTAAAAAAATAAATTATGCTTACTTAAAATCAATTCCTTACATGCAAAAGCTCTCAAAAATTAGGTGAGCAACACCTACGAAGCAGTGAGTATTGGATTAATTCCACAGCTGAACATTCACACAAATACTTCCCTTATCATCAATAGGCTGTAGAGCAGTCCCGGAGGAGATCCTGACTTAAAAGGAATTACAGCAAACTACACGGAAATCTCTGCATCCCAGGCTCTGCTCCTTTAGCCACTGTGAAGTTTTCCTGATGAAACGCATCTATCTGTCCACTGTGGTTTTGGATTCACCAGTCTGGGTTTTTAATCAATTGTTACAGCTCAGTAGATTTATCTGACTACATAAACATGTAAACAATTATGGTCAAATCATCTTCAGTTTGGCAAGAAGGAAGGAAACAAGCACACAAACCGTTGACACAATCGAGACAGACATGTGAAGTGCCTGGCAAAAAAGTGCAGGTTGCCAAGTACTAGGCTGGAGACCTGAAAACAGAATATACTTACTGGAGACAGCCTATGTCACTAAGGACAAACTATCCACAGCCATTTCCCCAGCGCTAGAATGGTTGCTGGGTATTTGTCTTCACGGGCTGGTCTCACTTCAACAGCACGGCTGGCAGGTTTCCCACCACTTTGGTGAGCTGCATCTCTGAGCACTGCACATATTCACAGCTAATGAAACACGGCACAGGAAAAACTGGTGCCATCAGAGCAGGTTATTTCCAAGAAAGGAAATGTATATTTAGTGAATAAATTGGAAAGTAATATCCTTCCAGAATGTAGTTCACAAGGTTTGCATGGATCAAATGATAAGGATATAATCTATAATAAGATTACACAGAATCACAGAACACCAGGGATTGGAAGGGACCTCGAAAGATCATCTAGTCTAATCCTCCTGCCACAGCAGCATCACCCAGACCAAGCTCAGGCAGGCTTCAAACATCCCCAGAGAAGGAGACCCCACAACCCCCCTGGGCAGTCTGTTCCAGGGCTCTGTCACCCTCACCGTGAAGAAGTTCCTTCTGATTTATACGGAACCTCCAGTTTACCAGCTCACACCCGTAACTCACAGAACATTAGGCACTGGAAGGGACCACGAAAGATCATCCAGTCCAATCCCCCCGCCACAGCAGGATGCCCCAGATCAAGTTGCGCAGCAACATGTCCAGGCAGGCTCCAAACCTCTCCAGAGAAGGAGACTCCACAAAACCCCTGGGCAGCCGCCTGCACTGCTCCGTTACCCTCACTGGGAAGAAGTTATGGAATCATAGAATCAGTCAGGGTTGGAAGGGACCATAGGATCATCCTGTTTCAACTCCCCTGCCATGGGCAGGGACACCCCACCCTACATCAGGCCGGCCAGAGCCTCATCCAGCC
>VXBP01000406.1:0-18273 GCA_013400115.1 Rhinopomastus cyanomelas
GGAGGGAAGAGGCTGGGGAGGAACGCGAGAGAGAGAGAAAGAAGAGGAAGAGGAAGAGGAGGAGAAGGAAGCGGCGTCGCCCGGGCACTACGGGAGGCGGCGGCAGCAGTTCGGGCCCGACATAACAACGGGGTCAAAGGGAGCTGGGGGGGAAGGGGCGGGCCCTGGCGACGGTGGCTGCGGAGGGACAGGCAATGAGCGGAAGTGGCGGGGCCTGGATTGATTGTCTNTGTCTGCGGGGCGCAGAGGCTGCTGGGAGTCGTAGTCTTTGAGGACAGCCACAGACCCTCTCCTCCGCCAGACTACAGCTCCCAGCGGGCACCGCGCGGCCCAGTCCCGCGGTCCGAGCGAACCCTGCGGAATGGCTGGTGCCGCGGTGGGTGGGAGTAGGGAGATGGCGGACGCGGCACAGAGATGCTCCAATGTTCCCACCAGTCTTGTAACCTTCTCCAGTAGTTCCCTGTCTCCTTTGAACCGAGGAGCCCAGAAGTGGACCCAGGACTCCAGATGTGGCCTCACGAGGGCAGAGCAGAAGTTAAGGACCCACCCACCTTGACTTGCTGGCCACACTCTTCTGAATGACTGCTCCAAACCCACACCGCTCCCTCCAGGCTCCATCACCACCCTCGCTGCTTCCAGTGAGGAGAACCAGGGCCTGCCGGCCCATTTTCTCAGTCTGGGAACCTCTCTGCGGTGCCATGTGCCAGACATCACCTCCACATTAGGCAGTTCTACTCTTATTGAACTTACACTGCTTAATAATTATTTAGTTTGGACATAATTACATTTTTAGAAGAAGAAAACAACATGAGGCTTTGTAAGAAGTCGCTGAGTGCCACCATTGCTTACAAATTGTGGAGACGGGGGCATTTTGATAGATGCAATAAATCTTACTGACTTTATTACACATTGTATTTTGGGATCACTTTACATTCCTAGACAAAAGAGATGATACAAATAAATACAAGCTGTAAAACTATGCACAGAACTATTGACAGGTTCTTTGTTTACAGATAACAGAGGAGAAGGTGGAGATGGGTTTATCTCCGAGGAGCTCGAGTTCTTATACAGACAGGCTGTGCCTGTGGAAGAGCCTCAGGCGCTGCTGCATTTCAGAAAAGAGGGGACTGAAGACCGTAGTAAAGTGCATGGACCACAGAGAGTTAAACCTAAACCGCTGCTAACTGGACCAGGGTTCTCACTTCAGTTCCATCTCTTTGTCTAACTATGGCTTTGGCAGGTTTATATTTTCCAATTTGTGTTGTTAACACAGCAGAAAGACCTGCGGCGTCACGCTGAACTGCTTCCAGCCTGGTGCGCGTTAACGGTTGCAGGCAGGAGAGGACGGCTCCAGGCTTAATCCAGGTTTTACTCTTGGTTAGTGAAGACATAATTACTATGCCGAAAGAAAGAAAAAGCACAACGTGAGTCTGATCTGACCTGTATAAGGCGTCGGTGTAGCCCGAGATGCTGTGGCAGAGGTATGTGTTTGAGAAGATTCAAGCAGCATGCAAAATATTGTTAAAAAGGCGCTAGAACTGTGTGCAGGATTTTTAGAAAGTCCTTTAACTCCTCTGTGTCAGCGCTGCGCAGTGCTTGCTTCCAGAACCAAGGGTCCACTTCTGCATCAGGCCATTTAAAAACTACAATAAAATCCCATTATACAGATCAGAGCAGAGACGAGAAGGCTGTGAAACATTCCTGTGAAGAAACTGCACCAACTGTCCAAGGGCCTCTGCCAGGAGGTGGCTGGATTTCCTGTCGCTGGTTGTTAACCTGCAGGAAGCTAAGCTGGTTCAGCTAACACCCAGAGAGGGGTAAATGCAGCAGGAATGTTCCTTAAAAATTCCAGAGCTCAGTACGATATGTACAGCTTAAGACAACAGATTTTATAGTACTATCACTGTCACTGAGCGTCTGCTTGAGGGTCAGTCAGTCAGAATGAGACTCTCAGAGCTGTTTTAACAGTCCAAGAGTGCCATGAACATGCTTACCCCATCTCCAGCCACGGCTCCAGTTTACAGACAAGGACTAAATAAGCAGGTTTATTCTTTTTTCCAACCCTATTGAATCTCTTTCACCTTGCAAACAAATTTCTACAGAAGGAAAAGGAGAGCCTTTCTGACCTAGTAACCAGTTTTTCAACAGCCTGGGTGGGCACACCAATGTCTGCTGTGCCGGTTCTGATCCGGCATAGGGTGTAGCAGTGCATTGCCTATGGAACAGCCACAGCTGAGGGACAGTGTGCACGTGTGCAGACATAGAGGTGCCTGTGCCATTGTCACACACAACAGATGAAGACGCAGGTAGGTCCATACACAGGGTTATGTATCTTGTTGCTATTTCGGGGCCTTTAGACACCCCCCCTCCTTTTTTGTCTCAATTCTCTGAGCACTTACACCATACAATCATCTTTCAAAATGTCTGAGGACAGAAGATTATGTGCTAGAGGAAGACAGTGGAGAGGGAAGAGAAGGAGACACTGCTTTATGCAACAAGAGCCAGCTCAAAGGTTCTGTGTCCACCAACAGGACTTGAGGAAAGGAAGGTTCTGCCACCCTTCCATGACAGACACCTGCTCTCGCAAACTCCCACTCCCTCCACTAGAAGTAATGTATCTATCTATGCATAGATGTGTGGATATATCTATTAATCTTGTGGCCCACAAACGTGTTCCACAACTCCAAGCAGCCAAGTGTAGTGTTTAACTGGCCCCCAATGGCAGCTGGCTCACCCAGGCACCGTGCCCGCAGGGTACAGGGGTGAGCTGTGCCAAGTGCTGCCTTTCTCCTGATCGGGGTGGAGGCACAGGGAATGGGCTTCTCTAGCTTGGGTGAAGTGACTTAACAAGCCCATAAAGACCAGCCCCCACATCAGAGCATTTCTAAGCACAGGCAAGTCCTTCCACACTCATACAGGAGGAAGTCATCAGTGAGGGAAACAGGTAAAAACATTCACAGGGCAACAACAACCAGAAAAAGCAATGTCCCAAGTCTCCACATACAGTGAACAAAAGTGATGAATGAGCTGTGAGACACTAGACAGAGGCACATTACTCTGTGCCACCTCCCTCTGTGCTGCCACACAAGCTGCAGTGCTACAGTAGTCTGCTTTAGCCACAGCACAGCTTTGCGAAGAGACCTTCAAAGGCAGTTGCTTTTCCTCCCTTGTTTTCCCAGTGAGCTCGCTGGAATTCACACCAGATCCCATCAGCTGCACGTGCTTTCACTCCCCTTGACTCTGCATGGGCTGGGAGGTGTGAGGGGAAAGTTCTCAACATGGACTGGGTGACGTACAAAAGGTACCAAATGCTGAACCTCCTCGAGACACTGAGGGCAGGGACCGAGGGAGCTCATGCCAAGGCAGGTCCAAACAATGTTGGTCAAGCCTCTGTTCAGTGACCCAGGGAGAGCAGAACTGGCCCTGTGAGCCAGATGAAGGCGGATCCAAGCCAGAGCTACACTGCCTGTGAGCAGCAAATGACCATAAGGTCATGATTTCAGGCCTTTGTGTGGACACTGGTTTCAAATGCCAGGAGGAAAGATGGAAGTGAGGGGAAGGAAGTGGTGGAACTGGCACTGGTTCTTCGACAAGGGGGTTCCTGTTGGCAGAGGTGAGTTCAGTTTAGATGAGCTCTGATGCCTGTAAACAAGGACAGAACTTCGGTTTGGACTGCTGCCTTCCTAGAGAGCAGAAGGTTGTTTTTAAGACCCTTGTTTTGTCCTAGAGCTCTGAAGGGAGGCCCAGTGCTGAGTGTGGACTATCCTGCTTGTCAGGCCAACTGCTTAACCCCAGCAGAGGAACAACTGTGCACCTAGCCAAGTTGGAAGATCTGCTGCTTTTTTAGCCTCTTCTGGTTCCATGATGGAGTGATGGTTCGGCTGCGATGACATTCAGTTCTGTCTTCTTATTGTCCACCAGCAAAAGGAGCTCAGCGTAGCAGCAGTGCCAGTGCAGAAGGAGAGGCGGTGGCGCTGTGAGGTGATGCCCATGCTTCCCGCCGTGTCTAACACACTGTAAAGTCCTCATGCATTTCTCATTTACTAATTTAAAAAAAAATATCTGTTGCCCACAGAGGCCCAGTGCTGAACAACATGTACAAATCTTCCTGTGGTTCAGCATACCCAGACTGGCACCTGTCAGTGAAGGATCAGAGTCCACCTCCAGGGAAGGGGCTGGAGGCTGGTGGAGAGGTTTCTCTGCAGGTTTGCACTTGTCTCTGCTCTCAGAAGGCAAAAGGCTGAGGCCAGAGAGGAACTACTGGTTTTACTTTGGAACCAGCCCTCGGGACTGTGGGTAGAGCTGAGAACTCTGAGTGCCTGCTGAGGAGGATCCCCCCGGTTTCCTTCCAGTTTTAGGCCTGAAAAAATAAAAATGGGAAAAAAATAAACAAAAAGCCTCAACATTGTCACCTGTTACTCAATAAAAATTCATCTTCCAAAAGCTGATTTCTTTTAGTGGGTTCATCCTCAGCCTTCTCTTCTTTTTCTGTGCTCCTTTCTGCTTTACAGCCAAGCTCACCTCCTCTCTGAGGAGGAGCACTGACAGCCAGCAGCTGCACTTGTACAGCTGCTCTTGGCTGCTCTAGCTAAGTCCAACTCACCTGGGTTTCAACTTTTTACTTGAAGTGCTCTCAAAGGTCGAAGCATCCACCTGTATCTCATCTTCATCCTGCAGAGCTGCTTCTAGAGCTGCCTGGACTTTGGGAGCGATGGCCGGGCCTTCATAGTCTCGCGTTGTCCGGCTGGGCATGTCAAGTTCCAGCAACACAATGTTCTCTGCCTGAGACAGGAAAAGCAGAAGCAGAGTCTGCACCTTTCCATGAAAATTGCTCCTTTTCCCTCCAGAACACAGAAGAACTTTAGAAATGCATGCAGGGCACTGCAACCATTCCCCAAGGAACTATCAGTCCCCTGACATTCACATTCCATGATCACGTGGAGGCTACGACTGCATCAGTGCTTACCCTGTACCGAGCCTCTGGGCAAACCATCATGGATGTCCTGGCATGTTGGCTCAGTGGCCTTTTGTAGCCCACAGCAGACACAGGCCTTTTCATCATCTGCTGGTTACTAGAGAAAAATCCAAACTCAGTCCGTTAGACACCAAACCCAGAGATCCTCTTGGAGTTTATAAGCTAAAACAGCTACAAACTGCCCACAGCAACACGTCTGAAGGGAGCAGAAACCACCCAGGCTGTGTCTGGAAGAAGAGTTCCCTGTGGTTATGCCGGGTCATCGAAGAAGAGGGTTTCTGCATGTTTTTACTCTCCAGCCCTCAGGTACGCCCAGCTTTCTCCATCTGTTCTGGGGAGGCAGGATCTGGCCACAGAAAGAAAAGCCCTAATCTTCTACGAGTTCTCCTAACTGTACGCTCCTACTGTAGCTGACCTACTGTTATTTTACTGTGCAGCAAGAAGCTATGAATGTTAGAGGGCCAGTTTAAATCCCCAATTCAACCCCTCTCCTGGGGTTCCTGACTAGATGTCCAGAGGGTTTTCCATGACCCGTAACTCCATCCCAAGAAAAGCTTGTGAGCACACTCACTCCAGGCGGGTTATGGGATGCAGTTTCCACTGGTCTTCCTCTTCATCAAAGAATGACCTGTTTGTGATTTTATTCTTTTCTTCCAAGGGAATAAAATTTTCTATAATCAGGTGCCTACAAGCAACCACAAAAGAGACAAATGTACATGGAATGTTAATCAGCCAGTGACCTTTTCCTTGGCTCCCCTTCCACTGACTTGACACAGCCCTGAAAAAGGAGAAAAGCTCAGGGTTTCTCATGTTTAAATCTTGTTCCACCAGCACATGCAATGCAGCCCCACCACTGCCCAACCACAGAAAGCAGCTCTGTTGTGGTTAGCAGCAGGCAGCTAATTGATGTGACTTACTTTAGCTTCAATTCCCTGGTAAGTTCGTTCTGGGTCTGTTCCAGTTCCTGACGCTCCCTGATGTGCTCTTCTTGGAGATCATGGATCTCTGCCTTCACAGCTTGCAGCTTGGAAAATAACTGCAACAGACAATGAGAGCCAAAGGCACCACTTGCTAACGTTCTGCTCACGGTCCCACAAGCTGATTTTATTCCTGACCTGCTAAAACCAGAATAATTTTCTCTTTACCTTTTTGAGTTTCTTGGTCTTTATGTCCACTTCTTGCTGGAGAGAACTGTAGGTCTCCTTCAGCTCTAGCGTTTCCTCATCCCGACTTTCCATCTGTTGCTGGATCTCTCGCTCCCGACGTTTCTGACAAAGGTGAGAGGTGATAATAAAGACAACAGCTCCATTGCCAGCTCCAGGCTAACACACATGAAACCAGCACTTGGGATGTTGTTACTTCCCTGGCCTCCAGGGCTGTAGCTTCTAGTTCTTCCTATCGGTTGCCTTAGAAATAGCAGAAGCCTTGACTCTTTTTTGACCTTATTTTGCTACTAAAATTAGATGGTGTGAAGAAGCTTCAGTGAAGGAAACAAACGTGATGCCTAGGTTCTTTTTTAAATGTTTATCAATTCACACCAGCCACTGTGTTTGAAGAGCCACCAACTGAAAACAACAGAAAATGAACTTGTAGCACACAGAGAACATCCTTCCCTTGAGCTACAGGAGGATTGTTGCTCACTGAGGGCTTCTAATAATTTTCTCACTTACTGCTTCAACTGAGATTAATGACTGCCACTAAACCAACGTGAGAGGTCTGTGAAATTCTGCAGCTAAAGGCTTTTTATGCAGCACAAAGCCTGCTCTTCCTTGTACCTGTTCTGCAATTTCCTGTCTTTTCTGTTCCAGGATTTTCTGCTGTTCGTTTGTGTGATCCACAATGTTCTTCCCTCCTACCAGGAGTTTGCTTTCCATCGCCTGAAAGGAAAAAACAAGGTCAGAGGTTTCTCTCAGTGAGCACGGACGGTAACCATCTCTCACATTTGTACCCCTGCTTTGGGGCAGCTCCCTCACTCAACATTCCCTTTCCCATCAGCTGCTACAGAAATTACTGCTTCCTGAAATTCCTCTCAAACTGTGAGGCTACTGAAGCAGGGACTTGCTCTCAATGAGGTGCTTCTACACTAGGTGGTGGAGCTGAGGAACCAAGATGCTGGAAAGAGCCTGATAATGACCCAGGACAGTGCTAAGCAAGTTCTATCCTTCAGCTAATGGACAGATGCATCGTCCCATTGTATTGTGCTGGATGCTTAAGATCCTGCAAGATCTGGGCAATCTGTTCTATGGAGTGATGTCCCTGCTTGTTGCAGGGGGGTTGGGCTAGATGACCTTTGGAGATTCCTTCCAACACAACACATTCTAGGATTCTAGAAGGTTGGTACCTAAGAGCGATACAACTGTGAAATATGCCCTCAACGGTGGGAAGTTCAACTTCTGTCTAGAAAGGTCTTCCAATCTCAATGTACATCACTGGAAACGTTCTGTGAAGTCTCTTTCCAAACCGAGAAACCTTCTACTCTCCCCAGAAACACACCACTTTCCCAAAAGTACAAGGAGAAGTCCTACCTTGATTTTAGCACTCAGCATTTCCATTGCTTCCTTCTCTCGCCTCAGGTCCTCCATCTTCTTCTCCTTCTCTTTCAGCAGTCTCATCTTTTCTTCTGCTACCAAGCTGTGATCCTCAACTATAGCTTTCTTCTCAATCTCCAGCTTTTCTTGTTGCTCCCTCCAATAGTCATCTTTGTCATCTCCTTCGTCTTCACCCTCCTCAGTGTCCTCTTCCTCCTCCTCACCGTCTCTCCTTCTTTCCCTCCTCTTTCTCTTGCCAATAGACCGTTTCTCCAGCTGCGCCTTGAGTCGAGCAATCTCCTCTTGGAATTCTCGTAGCAGAGCATCTTTCGGGTCCTCATTCACTCGTGGCTTGTTCTTGATGTTTTTGGCTCGATTGGCGTACCTCAGAGTCGTCAGAGTCTCCTCCACGTTGTACGAGGCAGGGCCTATATTGGCCACCATCACTGTTTTGGCATTGCCACCTAATGAGTCTTGAAGTAACCTGGTCAGCTTGGAGTCCCGGTACGGAATGTGTGTGCTTTTGCCATCTACCAGGGCAGAGATGACGTTGCCCAAAGCAGAGAGAGAGAGATTGATTTTAGTAGCTTCCTTTAACCTCTCTCCCTGTGCTCCAGTCTTGGCTTGTCGCTCGCTGCCTGCCAGGTCTACCAGGTTGAGTTTCCCAACACGGATATGATTCTCTCCGTCAAGTCCTAGCTCACTGCACTCAATAGTGATCACAAAGATGGCGTGAGAGCGAGAGCTGTGCTCGTTCATGTTGGTGGCCCCGACAGAGCGGTTCTGGTTGCCCACATTCATGACGTGCTCGATCTCCTTGACACTCTTTGTAACAAAGGAGGACAAATCCTTAACATACACACCGGTGTCTGGCCTCTCCTTTAGCTCCAACCGCTTGGACTGATCCTTTGACAACAAGTCTCTGATTTCTTCTTGGTAGATTTCCAAGTAAGAGGCCCTAACTAGGTACTGCTGGTTTTGAGATCTAGAGATGTGAGTGAAGATGTGGTCGAATGAATTGGGGATGACCCCTCTCTTTTCAGGATCCCCACGCACCCCTTCCATCGTATATGTTTTCCCTGTCCCAGTCTGCCCATAGGCGAAGATTGTCCCATTAAACCCTTGCAGAACAGAGTCCACCAGAGGTCTGAAGGTCTCATCGTAGAGTTCAACCTGTTTGGAATTCCAGTCGTACACAGCATCAAAAGTGAAAGTTTTAGGCAGTTCATGAGATGATCCCCGTGGATTCTTCACCGACACCTGCCCTAACTTGACGTCCACGTTAACAACCTTCTCATATGACGCTGTCTTCTCTTTGCTGTTCATCGGCCGGCAACGAACCACTACTCGAACAGACTCGGAGCTCTTTAACTTGGACATGACAGCGGGGCAGTGGCTGGAGTGACCCAAGAGATGGATGATTCCGTGCTAGATACCTAAAACAGAAACAAAGGAGGAAAACGTGAGGGCAGTGCTCTGCAGGTGACAGCTTGTCCCAAGACCAAAGAGTCAGTACTGTCCTCCTTTTTGGGCACCTCAGTACGAGAAGGACGCTGAAGTGCTGGAGCAAGTGCAGAGGAGAGCAAACAAGGAGGGTGAAAGGCCTGGAGAACCAGCCTTACAAAGACCACCTGAGGGAACTGGGGCTTTTTAGTCTGAAGCAGAGGAGGCTGAGGGGAGACCTTTATTGCTCTCTACAACTATCTACAAGGGCATTGTAGAGAGGTAGATGCTGGTCTCTTCTCACAAGTAAACAATAGCAGGACTAGACTGAATGGCCTAAAGCTGCATCAGGGGAGGGTTAGGCTGGACATTAGGAAACATTTTTTCTCTGAGAGGGCTGTAAAGCTCTGGAAGGGGCTGCCCAGGGAGGGGCTTGAGTCATCATCCCTTGATGTGTTTGTCGCAGAGCTGAGGTGCTTAGAGAATGGTTTTAGCGAGATAAGAGACAAGAATAGGGTTCAGGGTTGGATTTGATGATCTTATAGGTCTTTTCCAATCTACATGTTTCTGCGATCTGCTTGAGCAGCAGTCTGTGTTCATGAGGCTCAGAGGGATTTTGAAGAATAAAGTACAAAGTGAAAACTTTACCAGGGCCTGAACTGAGACAGTTCAGTTTTCCTAAAGCCTGTCCATTGAGCAGTGTCACTTCTACAAGCTCTGTTGAGCCTTAATCACCAAATCCCATCCCTGCCATCAGCAGAGATCCTTTTCTTGACCCTTAAAAATAACCACTGCGCTTTCAAAACTATCTAAAACCCCCAGATTGATCCTTTGCCATCGATTGCACCTCCCTTACGAGGAGAGGGTGAGGGAGCTGGGTGTCTTTAGCTTGGAGAAGTGGAGACTGAGGGGTGACCTCATTAGTATCTACAAATATTTGAGGGGTGGGTGTCAGGAGGATGGAACTGGGCTGTTCTTGGTGTCATGTAGTGATAGGACGAGGGGCAATGGTTGTAAGCTGGAACATAGGAGGTTCCACATCAACCTGAGAAGGAACTTCTTCACGGTGAGGGTGACAGAGCACTGGAACAGGCTGCTCAGGGGGGTTGTGGAGTCTCCCTCACTGGAGATGTTCAAGACCCGACTGGATAAGTTCCTGTGTGACTTGGTCTAGGTGATCCTGCTGTTGCAGGCGGATTGGACTAGATGATCTTTCGAGGTCCCTTCCAATTCCTAATGATTCTGTGATTCTATGATTCCCCATAAATTACAACCCCACTGCTTCCTTGCTTGCCCCTTCTTACACCTCCCATACAACTACAAAAACCAACCCTAGTTTTCTCTTGCACTGCCCTAACACGCAGTGTGTCACCAGGCCCACTCTGCCCTTGATCTCTAAAACCTTTGTGCCCCTAAGCACCTGCAGCTCCCTGGAACGCTGTCCAGATGCTGCTTTTCCTCCTGCCTGTTGCACGTTGAAAGGCCCCGTCTAGAAGGCTGCTTACAGAATAAAAGAGCTTTAAACAGACTGCAGCTGCTGTGCCGTGGGGATTCAAGATAACATCATGAAATGGTCTGCACTTCCTGAATGCTCTGCACGTCCACACTTGTCCAACTTTCCTCTCTGTCCAGAACTGAGTGAAAAGAATTGTTACAGGGAAGTTCTCATGCAGTCCTGGCATCCAGCTCACTCTCCAGGACATCATCACAGCAGCAAATATGGCAAAACAAACCAGTATGGGGAAAGAATTACACCAGTAAGGCGGGCACTGAAACTGGTGGGCAATGGAGAGGGCTATTTCCAGCATCTAACCGCAGCAGAGTGAGTGCAGGATGTCTATGCCCACCCTCAAGCACTAGAAGTTGCTGCTGGTGGAGAAGCTGCTCTCCAGATGCTGCTCTCAGCACATCCCCAGCCCCAGAGCTCCTCATCTTTCTGTTTCACTCCCAAACCCCCAGTCAGGTTTGCTCTGAGCACTCAGAACCCCCCCACTCACATCTAGCAGGGAGCTGTAAAGATGCAGCTCATCTAATGCTCCAACGACCAGAGAAGCTCAGGGTGTGAAGTGGATTTGCCCCTCTCAGGCTTCCCAAGATGAGCTGAAGCCTTTCACATCACTCATCAGGATTTTATGGAGCACTCAGTGCTTCACACCCACTCTCCTCCTCCCATAATGCGACTGCCCTCTGTAAAAGGATCTCCATCAGCTCAAACTGGTACATCTGGTTTTATGATGAACCTGGAGGTGACTGCACCAGCTTTGAATATTTCAAGCACAACTGTCCACACAGATCTATGAGTTATTTCTCTTTTTCTGGGATTTCCCACACAATCCAGCTCTGCTGAAGTCCTCCAACCTCCTGCCACAGCCTCTACACTCCTGCTCAGTTCAGCTCACTTCAGCTGCCATGGCTTCAGGAGATTACGATCCAACAAAACTCACATTACATTCACCCAGAGCACATATCTGGTACAGAGAGGAGGAAACGCTGCTGCATCCCATTTCAAACACCACACCAAGCCCATGCTGCCACTGAAGCTTTTGGAGCATCATGTGGGTTCCAGTAAGCACTTTTTTCCCCAGGAATAGTTTTCAGGAAGAGCTTTGAGATCCTTCTGCCAAGGAAAGTGAAGGAAAACCTCACAGGCACTGGAAAGCCCCAGCAGTACTGGCTAAGCCCAGTCTGGGCTCCTCAGAAGTGGCTCAACCGGCTGTGCCCAGGTAACGCTCCGTCCTCGCCGGCCCACTGTCCCTTATCCCAGCTCAAGTCGTGAGGCCTCTCCACTTTCTGGATCAACTTCAAAGGTCGTGGGAAGATCTCAGTGGCCATCCCCTGTGTCACTCTGTTCTCCCCAGGTACTACTTAAAAAATTCCATTGCTTTCCTGCACCTCAAACCTTTGAATTATTGGGGGTCTGTAGTGTCTGGGCTTAACTGCTCCAGTCTCCTTCCTAAAGCAGCCACTGCTGTCCCCTCACCTGCCTGCCCAACCAGCTGTGGCCAACACAGGACTACCCTGGTGCCAACTCTGTCACCTTTTGAAAATCCAGCTCGGTGTCCCAAGGGTGTCCCTGTCCCCGGGGGAGTGGTGGGGATGAGCTCCCCACCCCAGCCTGACCCCAAAGCTCCTCTGCTATTATGGTTTGCCTGTCACCCATCGCCCTTGCAGCTGCAGCACTGGGGACACCCTGGGCCCCCAGCTCAAGGGATGGGGACAGCAGTAAGCAGTAACGGGGTGACGCCTGCTGAAAGAGGCCACCTGCCACAGGGGCACGGGCCAAAATGAGGCCACCAGACAAGCAGGGCCGCTTGCCCAAGCGATGTTACTCACCAAACGTGGCCACCAGCCCAAAAGGGGCCACTCGCACAATGGAGTCACCAGCCCGAAAGGGACCACCAGCCAGCCGGTGTCGCTTGCCCCAACAGTGTCACCGATCCACAGGTACCACTCGCCCTGACGGGGCCATCAGCCCAACAGGGCCCCAGCTGAAACAGAGCCACCAGTCAAACGGGACCCCGTCGGTTCGCCCGGCGCCACCGACTCAAAGGGACCCCCATCCCGCCAGAGAAGAGTCGCCGCCTCACGGAGCCGCCGGCTGGGCTCTGCCAGAGCGGAGCGGGGCGTGGGCCGGGCCGCTGCGGACTCACCTGCGCCGTCACCATGGAACCCCGGGCCGCCTCCCGCCACCGCCCCGGAAGCGCCGCTGGCCCCGCCTCTCCGTGACGCAACGTCCTCGGCAACGCGCGCGCCGCCCCGCCTCCTCGCACCTTCCCAGCCCGCTGGTTCCGGGCCAGCAAAACTCCCGAAAGCACGACACTTGATCCCCAAAAGAGCCAGAGACTGCTGCTGGGCCACGACAGGCTCTGACTCAGGCGGAGGAAGGACTGCGGGCGTCACAGGAACGAAGACAAAACCCAGGTTTATTGTTCTTTATAAAAAACACAGCTTTCATTGCACCCCCACCCCCCAATTCCTGTTAAAAAACCCCACAATTTCTATTACAAACCTCATCAATTTCTATTATAAACCCCCCCTCCAATGTTCCATTATAAAACCCTCATGTTTTCTTTCAATACAGCATCTGCCCAATGGGGCAGGGAAAGATGCTCCTGGCAAACAACAGCCCTGACACCAGCACCCAGGATCACAACTATGGGTGAAATGCAGAGCAGCAAGAGGGATCTGGACACTTGGTTCTGCCCTGGCTGTTGCAAGCAGCCCAAAAACCTCTGGCTTTTGGGCAGGCAAAGCTGAAGAAACCAGAGATGAGCCTTTGCCACCTTGACACGTGGGGTACTTTTGCTTTTAGCTCCTTCCCTTGAGACTTCTGCCTCCTTCATCGCTCAGGAGCATTTCCAAAGAGGAAAAAACCCACCACCAGCAAAGGATTTCAGCCCCCCAAATGCTCCAAGGCAGCACTGTTAGAGGCAGCATTGTTAGGTGGTGCCAGCACAGGTGTCACACACTCACCAGAGTGGCACTGTCAGTAAAGGAACAGTAAGTTCTGTACTCAGGTTTTCTGACAAAACACTGAATTTAAAACCACGACATTGGTGGAGATTACCCATGCTGGGATTACCACTGTTCCCAGTACTGCATTGGACAAAGGAAGGTGCTGCACACCATCAGCAAATACTTCCCAGTTACTTCTATTTGGAAACAGCCGTGCAGACAAGGGATCTGTGGTCAGAAGGGTTATTTTAAGAAGTACAAAAGCAGACAAAACCCAACCCCACTTAGCACAAAACTGAGTACAACATAGTCCAACCTACAGCTGCTGCAGGATTCCACCTCAAACCCTGCCAGTCCCAAGCATCTAATCTCCAGCTCCCAGCTGGCTGTGAAGGATCTCCTGCCTGTGTCTCCGTGGCCACCTCCTCCCCAGTTCCGTATGAGGACAGGCTGAGTTTCCACACCAAAAGCAGCCCTCAGGAGCGACTCCAGGTCCAGGAGCCATGCTGTGAAATCCCTCCAAAGAGGCTCTGAGGTGACCTGGCTCTGCTAAGTCCATGGCAGTGCTCAATAAAGCCCAAAGCTATTTCCAGTCTGAGCTTTACTTCACGCTCCCTGCTCAAGGACCAAGAGATTCCTGACAGTATTTTGTACTTAAAAACAGCTTCTAGTCAGTTCTGGACAAGAAGCTTCAGGTACAATGTAAAGTTAATGGTAAAGTAATTAAATAAAAGAAATTTGAGCTGCTGCTTCATCACTATGTGGTGAACCCCAGCAGTGAGAACTACATAAACTACATCTTAACAACTAGAGGTTTTATAGCTTCTTATAAACATCTCTCTGACCTCGTGCTGGAAAAGCAGAAGTCAGACAGAAGAATCTGGAACTGACTGATGAGGGGTACACCAGGGCTGCAGCAAGCCTGCAGCCACCCAGTAGAACACACCCTGAGCACCGAGTGCTCCCCAGGCCAGGGACTGAGCTGGAACCCCAGGGACCCCATGAAGTACTGAGCCTGCTCCTCCTTTGGTCAGAATTCATCCCGTAGTCTGGGAGGGTGGTCCATGCCAAAAAACGAGGAGGGTTTCCGGTGCACATCACGCTCTCTTTTCACAAAGGCAGTAAAAGAAGAGACGCAGTTCCCAATGAAGTGATCGGACTGACCAAGAATGTACAAGTCAATCTGAGGCTCCTCTGGCTGCAGGCTCACCACTTTGACCTGCAGGGAAGGGGGAAAGCAATGAGTCTGGCTGCCCACTGCCACAGCTTGGCACAGCATTAGAAATGAAGACTGCAGTCTGCCAGAAACAGGAATGCATAACAAAAGGGGTCTTAGGTTCCTAATTTTGGACAGACATAACATTCACAGAATCCTAATACTGTCAGAGCTTGGAAGGAAACCTCAGAAGATCATCCAGTCCAACACCCTTGCCACAGCAGGATCCCCTAGATCCAGCTGCACAGTAACATGGCCAGGCAGGTTTTAAACATCTTCAGAGAAGGAGACTCCACAACCACCTTGGGCAGCCCCCTTCCTCACTGGGAAGAAGTTCCTTCTAAGATTGATGTGGAACCTCCTCTGTTCCAGCTCACACCCACTGCCCCTCGTTCTACCATTGGATGACAACAAGCAGAGCCTGGCTGTATGCTCCTGACACCTGCCCTTTCCATATTTATGAACATTAATGGGGTCACCCCTCAGTCTCCTTTTTTCCAAGCTCAAGAGACCCAGCTTCCTTAGCCTTTTCTCATCAGGGAGATGCTCCACGCCCTTCATTGTCTTTGTGCCTCTGCACTGGGCTTGTTCAAGCAGCTCTGTATCCTTCTGCAACTCACTGCTCTGCTTTAAAAGTTCAGCAGAATCTATGTGAATCACAATCTGTCAGTCCATTTGAGTGTTTTCTACAGAAAAGTTTAAAGTTTGGGTTTAAAGAGTTAAAAAGGAAAGTGCTGCCTCCACCACTACCCCCCTCTTCTCTCTCCTCAGTGACTTCTGCCTTCTTCACTCCTCTCCATCTTGGTCTGTTGGCAGCTGCGTCACTGTTGCTGAGAGAGAATGTTATGGCTTTTGAGTGTGTTACTGCTCCTCAAGGTGAAGAAAATTTATGGTGAGTGGGAAGCTTCGCCTAGACCTACAGAGACCTAGAGAATTCTGAACTGTGAAGGTTAGCGAGGATCAAGACTGAAGTCAGATGCTGTGACTTCAGAGAGAACCTACAACAAAGATAAGTGAACACAGAAGCAGAGTAACAGAAAATGAAGGCATTTTGGACATCTTCTGTCTCAGTTCAGTGTAGGAGCAGTGTGACAAAGCTCTGTATGGCTGTGTCTCTACCTTGTGGGATTGTTACTTCTAACATGTGGTGGGGGGAGTGAACTAAAATGTCTGGGTGACCTTCTTCTCCAAACGGAGTCAGTTACTGAGCCTGCAGACTCATCACTGGTTTTGTTAAACCCTCCCAGCGTGTCTGATGCTTTACATGGGAGCTCTTGGTTAAAACTGAGCTAGGGTCTCTGATCCACAACATAGGTAGCCACCCAGGTGGGATGTGTGGGGATCCACACAAGGACCCCCACAACACAACTGCCACGGCCACAACAAGTATGTTTGAAAATCACTCTGATGGAGGTAATTGAAACGATACTACTAGGCAGGGTAAACCTCTGCAACCTCTAGGAAAGGCAGAGCTTTGTGGGGTAATTTCTATTGCTATGAGCAACATTCATGCAGAGATGCCAACACTTGTCAATGAGTAACACCTGGCCACCTGCCCTCTGCAGCAGCCAGGCTCCAGGGCAGTTCTGATAAGAACTCTCTTGCCAAATGGGTTTCCAAAAGACTCACCTTTCCCTGGAAGAACTGCTGAATTTCTGTGGTGTGGGGCTCAGAATCTGTAGCGATATAAACAGATTTTGCTTCTGTCTTTCTCACCCAGAGCTCAAGAGCTCGCTGGATCTCCCGCAGGCCCGGCAGGCACATGTCCATGGTGAGCGGCCCCGCGGTGCTCCGGTCGTAGCCCACACACTGAGGTGACGCCATGAAGTGTGGCCCAGCGGACCCATCCTTCAACATGTTACATGCATTTTTCTACAGGGAAAAAGCAAAACCAGCGCACGTGAGGGGCAACAGCAGCGCTGGAGTACAGCTGCTCTTCCTTAGAGTGTCAACAAGCAGCCTCCTGCAAGAGCCCTACCCAGTCTGAGCCGATCCTCAGATGAATCCCTACATAGGGCCTGACAAGCAGGGAACTGATAAAGGCTTCTCCTTTCTTCACCATCTCATCGGCCCACACCACATACTTCTGGAGGGGCCGGTGCTCCTCTAAGACTGGAAACTGGGCTGGAGCTCCAGGTAAGGCAAGGACAGGATGCTCAAAGGGTGGAAATCTATAGGGAAAAGAACAGCAGGTGAAAACTTGACAAAACCTCAGTGGCATCATCCTGTAAAGGCTGCAGGAGAATTCATGAAAGTTGGAATGGAAACTACCAACACAGGGAGAGCCTGCTCAATGAGTATCTCATGGAAAAATTATTAAAAGCCTGGCATGACCATTTCCATGAGTTATTGCCTGCCAGAACTTTCCCACTGTCTCACTACCTTTGCATCCACAGGTCCTTGTATGCAGAACTGAAGGAGATTCCCCTGAAGAGCTCAGACTTATCAAAATTCACTTGGAACTGATCCCAGAAGGGACCAAAAGGATTTCCATCCTGCAAAGGAAAGACAAGTGTTCATTGAAAGAGTCTGAAGTGGGGAGGCAAAGAGGTGCTGGGTGGCAAAGCTGGAGAGATCTTGGGTCACAGGAGGAAAGCAGAGGAAGTGCAGTTGCCTGCCTGTCACACTGTGGCTCCAAGGGAGAAGAATGTAAGAAGGCACAGCACCCTGAGAATCAGTGACCAGGACAGCACAGTGATTTGGGGTGATTAACACCAAACTGCAAATTCAAGAGTCAGTTCTTCCCTTCAGAACAGCAGCAGAATGAAGCGATGCTAGTGAGCACATAAGAGAAGCTCACCTTCATGGGACAAGTGCTCTTGTCCACGCTCCTCTGAGCCGCTGCTTCAAAGCAATAAGCTACTCGTTTGCCGGGAGGCCAGTGACTGGGTGCCAGCTGCTCCATGAACTGCTCCAAAGGGATCACACGGTGGTACTGCAGGAGCGGCTCCAGCTTGAAGTGCTCCGTGTAGGGAACGTGCAGCTATAGGGACGACACAAGCGACCGCACCCGCCTCAATCACGGGGCCTCGGTGCCCTCCCGCCCCCTGCCCACCATCCCCTCTCGCAGCCGCGGGGCTCACGTTGGTGTAGGGTGGGCGGTGGTGCCGGTACTCGATCCACGGCGGCACCGCCAGGGTCCGATTGAGAGTGCGGGCGAAGGCCAGAGCCCCCAGGAAATGCTCGGCTTGGTTCCCGAACCGGCCTGCGAGAGACAGCGAGGTCAGGCGGGGCCTCTACGGGGGCTGAACCAGGTCCTCCCCTGCCCCGGGGCCTCCCCACCACGGGTTCTCACCCATGCACGGGCAGTAGAGCAAGTACCCGGCCGGGTCCCAGGGGGGCCCTGCTCCCCCTTCAGCCGCCGTCGTGGCCCAGAGCAGGAGCGGCAACAGTGGGAGACCCGGCGTCGCCATCACGCCCAGACAGAGACCAGAAAGGAGCTGCGCGTCCCGGCATCCTCCGCGACGCGGCGCGCGACCACTGGGAGGCGGAAGTGGGTCGGTGACGTCACTCCCACAATGCCCCGCGCCACGGGGCCGCCGGGGCCTGGGCCGGAGCCGCGCCTGGCGGGGCCCGGGGCCGCGGGGTGAGTGCGGGGGGGGAGAGGTCGGGGGGCAGGGCACCGGCGGAAGGGGAGAGGGGGCGGTGTCATGGGA
>VXBP01000406.1:18293-111979 GCA_013400115.1 Rhinopomastus cyanomelas
GGGAGCCCCTCGAGGGAGGTGGGGGGGCGTCGGAAGAAGAGGAAAAGGAGGCGGGGTGGGGGGGCGTAGGCCTGGCCCGCCTCCCCCCTCCTTCCCCTCAGGGCTGCGCCATGGTAACGGGGGGGGCTGCTCCCAATACCCCCCCCGCCCTCGGGGACCGCTGCAGTTTGCAGCAAGCCCGGCCTTGGAGGCCCTGCAGCCACTTTGAGGTTGAGTGAGTGTAAAAGGCGGGTTTTTGTGGGCTGGGACGTGGGCATTTACAGCACAAACTGTAACCGGAACACTGGACACTGCTATTTTACCGTGAAGTGGGGCAGCTCCCCGGCCCAGGCTGCCCAGAGAGACTGGGGAGTCTCCTGCTGTGGAGCGATACCAGACCTACCCGGTCGTGTTCCTGCGGGACCTGGTCTATGGGCTCCTGCTCTGGCAAGGGGATTGGTCGGGATTGTCTTCAGAGGTCCCTTCCAGTATGGAATTCTGTGAAATAAATCGTTTCAGAGCCCTGGTGGTGTTTGGGGCTTTCCTGGGGGTACAGGGAAGGGGTTTGGAAGATCCTGTATGTTGTCAGATCAGGGAGAGTGAGAGGAGCTGGGTCAGCTGGGAAAACTGCCCAGAGGGGATGGAGCAGCTGGATCCATCCCGTGGGAAAGAGGCAGCAGCTTTCCCTCGGCCTTAAAACTTGCTGCAAACTTTATGCAGAATTTTTCCAAAATCCATTAAGATATTAAGTGGGACAATCATAGAATCATCATGGCTGGAAAGAACCTCCAGGATCATGAAGTCCAGCCCTCATCCCAACAGCTCCCTAAACCCTAGACCATAACTTCAAGTGCTTTAGCTACTCTGTTTTTAAACACCTCCAGGAACAGTGACTCCACCACTTTCCTGGGCAGCCTGGTCCAGTGCCCAACCACTCTCTCAGGAAAGATCTCCTTACTAACATCCAATCTAAACCTCCCCTAATGCACCTTGAGACCATTTCCCATTGTCCTATCATTAGTAATTTGTGAGAAGAGACCAGTACCAGCCTCATTACAACCTCTTTTCAGGTAACTGTAGAGAGCAGTAAGGTCTCCTCTTCTCTAGACTAAATAACCCCAGTTCCCTCAGCTGTGCTTCACAGGGCCTGTTCTCCAGACCTCCCACGAGCCTCATTGCCTTTCTCTGGCCCCACTCCAGCACTTCAGTGTCCTTTTAATATCGTGGAAACTGGTGCTGGGGCTCAGCTGGAAACTGATGTTCAGCTGTAAAAGTGAGCCTGTTTGGATGTGAAAACCTTCCCATCTGAATACATCCCAAGGCAGCTACTGCAGGAAAATGTTTTTTATACAGGGAGTTGTGATGGCTGGCAGGATGGGTTCCTGCTCTGAAAGGGAGGTTGGACTAGAAGATTTTTCAAGGTCACTTCCAACCTCTGGCAGTCTGTGATTCTCAGTGAGCTGGAGTAGGGAAGGCAGTAGGTGCCCACAGGGCTGTTTCTAGGCTGACACCACATCTGGAGTGGCTGCTGAAGCTGATTTGGGCCATGACCCAGGCTGAGGCCAAGCACCTACTGTGGATTTGGGTCTCTCATGTCTGCCTCACAACCGGTACCTTCCACTTGAGCAAGTTTAAGCTTTAAGAACTTCAGAGAGATTCAGATAACGTGAGTGAGAGTCTGAGCTGGCTGGGTGAGAACAGAATAGGAGAAAGAAGTTATTTTTCAGGGGGGTGAGTTCCTCCAGCCCGGCACTGTGAGTTGGAATGCTGCCAGCCCGTGGAAGGTGGGAACTGAGGGGTCACAGCATTCTACAGGCTGACTGCTCTGCCATTGTGGTACCAGAGAGGTGACCCCTAGGTGCAGAAGCTGTGCTCTACCCTCAAGCCGGACTTTGAGAGCTGGGGCAGACTGCCCTGAGGACTTTCTCTGCACCCCCAGAGCTTTTGTACTGCCTCCTTGGGTCTAGCTTATTCTTTTCTGTGCGATAATGAGGGGTTGGAGCCTCCCACAGAGTGCTCGATCCATTGGCTTCTGTGAGCTTTTCCAGCTTGAATTTACACAAATCTGAGCAAGGCAGTAAGGGAAGGTTTTGCTGTGAGCTGGCAGCCAGAGGGAATCCAGCACTCGAGTGGATCTTACCGCCCTGCAGCGCTGCGTTCACTCTGCCAGCAGTGTAACCTCTACAACTGAAGTGGAGGAACATGCATCTGAGGATGGGGCCTTTCTGTAACAGACTGGCTGAGGTTCTGGAACTGCACAGGCTACACCTTTCCAGGGCCAGTACAAACCTTGCTGAGGGTTAGGTGGTACAAGACGGTCTCTGAATAAGTCGTGGGGACCGGTTACCACACAGTGGTGGCACTGGAAACATTTGGAGGCAGTGCTCTTGAGAACTGATAGTTTAGAATGTGAATATCTGAGTCACTCAAAGAGTTGTCTGGCCAAGCATGGGTGATGCTGTTCACCTTCTGCAGTGCTGGGGTTCTCTGATACCAGACCTTCAGCTTGGTCTTTTTGTCTTATTCCCCAGGACTTGGAGACAGGTCCCCACAGGCAGAGGCCCTTGTTCTCTCTAGACCTGGGCAAGTTTAAAGCAAAGGTGATGAAACTTGACAAGAACCAGTTCCAGAAATGATTAGGTCTTAACTTTGCTGTGTTTGGGGTTCTGCTCTGACTGCCACAGTTCCTGTTTCTTACTGTTAACATCAGTCACATTCACACTCTTCTCTCAGATAGCTCTGACACCGGCACTGATGGCTGAGCCTGTTCAGGCAGAAAGCAGCAGCTACGTGGTGGAAGTGACAGTGGCTCCCAGAAGGCAGCTCTGAGGCAGCAGGTACAGATCACTTCACTTTTCCAGCACGTATTTTGTACAGGGGTGGGGTAGACCTGGCCTGAGACTCCTGCAAAGGACAGCCACCCCAAACAGTGCCGTGAGGACTCCAAGCAGCTGTCACATTGCTGGCTGGTACCAGAGTAGCACTTCAGCAGTTCTGGTCCTTCATTGTTCTGTTCTGCCCACACAAAGCTAGAGTCTGTTCTTCCAAACCTCACAGCGACAGTTTTTCTGGGAGTGGTCCCCACTTGCCAGCATTTTCCATTGCCAGGGTGGTACTGGGAATGATGATCACAGCAGTGACTGTGGTTTCAGCTACCCCTAACTTCCCGCTACGTCCTTTTTATTTGGGGCTGGTAGGTTCCCTCACAGTTGCAAGTCCTGCCTGAAGTAGCACTTGCATTGATGTACAGACAGGAAGTTCCTCCCTCTGAAGCAATCAGGGATGAGAAAGAGCTTGAGGGTTGGATGCTATTTTAAGAATAGTTTCTCAGGTGGCTTCATTCAGGGAGTGAGAGCTTCTCTGGGATTTTATTTCAGCCAACTTTTTGCCAGTTTAGGGGGTGGTAGAGCCGTGTAAGAACTCAGCACTTCACCAGCAGGATAAACTGTCCCAAGAACAACCTGCTAAGAGAGATCAGTGTAGATTTTGAACAACCTGAAAGCCAGCAGAGCTACAGGATGTTGTTTTGTGGAACAAGAAGCAGCTTGAGCTTCCATTATCAATGGATGGGAGTGTAAAAGAGAAGAAAACTCATGAAAATTGCTCATTACTGTAGAAAAGTTGCTAATACAGAGAGGCTCAGTGTGTCCCACAGGAGACAAGTGAGAATCCAGTGATTAATCATTCCCTGAAGAGAAGCAGTAGCTTTTGCCTTTCTGAAAGAGGTCTGAAGTTGCTGGTAAGAGCACGATTTCCCCCCCTCCAGGCCAGGTGCCCCACAAGCGTGAACTCAGGCAGGGTTGCTGCAAGATGGTTTGGCCTCATGCACCAAGTTGGTAGCAGAGTGGGTGACAACCTTCCAGGAGATCCTGAGTTATTCTGAGAAGCTCTAGAAGGGAATTTTATGTGAGGAGAGATCAGGACTGAGTGAGAACACACTGTAAAGAGCATTAGAAAAGGGGGTGAGGAGTGACTCCTGGAACATAGGGGGAAAGTGAGGCATTTGGAGCTGCAGGGAGAGGCCTCCCTTGCAGCATTTCAGAAGCAAACGCATGTAACGAGCAGTGCTGGCTCTTGGTAGGTGCAGATCTGTAACTCAGAAAAACATCTAACATGGACTTGTTCAGAGAACTGGGGTTAAGGGAGAAACCAGCAATAGTGTGGCTAGCAGGACTAGGGACACAATTCTCCTGCTGTACTGAGCACTGGTGAGGCCTCCTCTTAAGTACTGGGGGCAGTTCTGGGCCACTCACTTCAAGAAAGAAATGGAGGGGCTGGAGCAGGTCTAAAGGAGCAACAAGGCTGAGGAAGGGACTGGAGGGAAAGTCTGATGGGGAGAGGCTGAGGGAGCTGGGGGTGCATAGCCTGGAGAAGAGGAGACTCAGGGAGGAGCTTCTCCCTAACTCCAACTCCCTGAAGGGAGGTTGTAGTCAGGTGGAGGTTGAGTTCTTCTCCCAAGTAACTGGCACCAGGACAAGAGGTCAGGGCCTGAAGCTGCGAGGGCAGGGTTAGGTTAGCTGTTAGGAAGCCTTTCCTCAGGAAAAGGGGGATCAAACCCTGGAATGGACTGCCCAGGGCAGCAGTGNATAGCCTGGAGAAGAGGAGACTCAGGGAGGAGCTTCTCCCTAACTCCAACTCCCTGAAGGGAGGTTGTAGTCAGGTGGAGGTTGAGTTCTTCTCCCAAGTAACTGGCACCAGGACAAGAGGTCAGGGCCTGAAGCTGCGAGGGCAGGGTTAGGTTAGCTGTTAGGAAGCCTTTCCTCAGGAAAAGGGGGATCAAACCCTGGAATGGACTGCCCAGGGCAGCAGTGGTGGAGCCTGTCTGTGGCTCTTAGTGCCCTGGTCTGGCTAGCGGGGTGATGTTAGGTCCTAGGCTGGGCTGGGTGAGCTCAGAGAGCTTTTCCAGCCTCAGTGACTGTGATTCTGTGAAAAGAGCAGAGCCTGTTCTAGAAATGGGAGTTTCCGTGCCTGAATGTGCATTTCCCTCGTTTATAGGGGTTGAATGTGCTGTTGTGTCTGTCTTAACTCCAACCCTTCTGTGATTTCAGATGAAGATGTTTTGCTCTTAAAGTAGTTTGGTCACAGAGAATTCCAGCCGAAACCTGTACCAGGACACCACCACAGTGACACCCCTGCAGGCTCAAGTTCTGCTTGACATGGCCGTGTCCTACTAGCCCTGCCATGACGGCATTTTTTCCCAGTGTTCCAAACTGGATTCAAGATGCAAAGCAGGAGGAGGAAGAGACAGGCTGGAAATTAGTCCCCAGACCAAGAAGAGGAGACGGCGACGAGACGGAAAGTCCGGGAAAATGCCACTGTGAGATATCAGAGACCTCCTTCCCGACCGTGGACAAGCTGAGAACTCACACAATCTCACACAGCGAGCAGAGACCGTACAACTGCCCCCAGCTGCACTGTGGCAAAGCCTTTGCTTCCAAGTACAAGCTGTACAGGTAGGTGACTGCCTCTGTGAGCTCTGCTTCCTGCCAGGGGTGGGGGGAAAACCCCTCCTGCATGGATTTTGAATTTCTGAGAAGGTGGAGGAGGGGGAATGCCCTTGTTACCTTGCCAAGCAGTTGGGTCCCAGACGTTACCACAACCGGCAGCTCTTTAACCTCAGCCAATACCTTCCCCTGAGCTCAGGCTGTTTGCTGTTTTACTGCGGGGGGGAATGGAAGCAGAAAGGGAAGTTCACAGCTTAAAACCCACAAAGTGTTCCTGTTTCCCATTTCCTGAGCCCTGCCTCCAGTGTTATCCCAACAAGCACACTGACAGCTGTGGCAGCTCTTGCTGTGGCACAGAGAAGTCCAGACCCTTTTCTTTTACCGAAACACAGCAGAGAACAATGAAATTATTCTGATCACTAGAAACTTGAAACTAGGTGAAGCTGAGTGTCAGGGGGCGTACAATACCGAGGTGAAATTGGCTCACACACATCACCACGGTCTGACACCTCCTGATGAAACGAAGCCACCCCAGCAGCAGACGAGTGTTTCTTGTCCTGAACCACCAACGTTTTCTTAGTTCTTTCTCCCTTTGGTAGCCTCAGAGGCAGCCGAGTAGGTGACTGAGGGGCTCCTGTGGACACGTGTGGCTCTCTAGAGAGGCCGGGTGCTGCTGAGGGACTCCGCTGTTCCTTGGGGGCCTTGGGCTTCTGTGGGATTTTTGTGGTGCAGAGCGTGGAACCCAAGGGAAGTATGTAAAGCATAGCCTGTGTGCTCTTGGGGGGTTGGATTCTGCTCTGAAGCAACTGATCCGGCTGCTTTTCTCCCCCCAGGCACATGGCCACGCACTCGGCGCAGAAGCCCCACCAGTGCATGTACTGCGAGAAGATGTTCCACCGCAAAGACCACCTGCGCAACCACCTCCAGACCCACGATCCCAACAAGGAGGCTCTCCACTGCTCCGAGTGCGGCAAGAACTACAACACCAAGCTGGGCTTCAGGCGACACCTGGCCATGCATGCAGCTGCCAGCGGTGACCTCAGCTGCAAGGTGTGTCTGCAGACCTTTGAGAGCACCCAGATCCTGCTGGAGCACCTCAAAGCCCACTCAAGACGAGCGTCTGGGGGGGCCAAGGAAAAGAAACACCCATGTGACCACTGCGACAGGCGCTTCTACACCCGCAAGGACGTGCGCAGGCACCTGGTGGTGCACACGGGGCGGAAGGACTTCTTGTGCCAGTACTGTGCGCAGCGGTTTGGACGGAAAGACCATCTGACCAGGCACATGAAGAAAAGCCACTCCCAGGAACTGCTGAAGATTAAGACGGAACCCGTTGACATGTTGGGTCTCCTAAGCTGCAGCTCGTCTGTCGCAGTGAAGGAAGAGCTGAGCCCCGTCCTGTGTATGGCGTCCAGAGACGTGATGGGTGGCAAGAGCTTCCCTGGCATGTTGCCCATGGGCATGTACAGTACTCACCTCCAAACCATGCCGAGCTCAGGGATGCCCCACTCTTTGGTTCCTAATTCTCTGCCCATGGGAATGAGCTATCCTCTGGAGTCTTCTTCTCCCATCTCCTCCCCACCACAACCTCCTCCAAAGTGTCAGCTTGGATCTACCTCATATTTGCCTGAGAAACTACCCAAAGTCGAGGTGGACAGCTTCTTGTCAGACTTCCCTGGCAGCCTGTCTCTCTCATCTGGTGAGCCTCAGTCCTCCTCGCCTCAGCCACCTGCCCTGGACGAGGCTCTGCTTTCCAAGAGCCCCACTAACCTCTCAGAGGCTCTCTGTGCTGCTAACATGGACTTCTCCCACCTTCTCGGCTTCCTCCCCCTCAATCTGCCTCCTTGCAATCCGCCTGTGTCCTCAGGGGGCCTGGTCATGGGCTACTCGCAGGGGGAGCCGCAGCCACTGCTCACCACTCTGCAACACCAACCTCAAGAGTCAACCGGTGCTGGGGCCTCGCTGAACTTTGGGGCCCTTCATTCGTTGCCCCCCGTCTTTACCTCCAGCCTGAGCACAACCACGCTGCCGCGTTTCCACCAGGCGTTCCAGTGAGCTGTGAGCAGCGCCACAGGATCCTGGAACTTTTGGTTGCCCTTCTGCAAAGAGCCTTAAAAACGCACAACTAGTCCTTCCTTGCAAGGTGTGAAAGCTTTGCAGAGCTGTTTGGGACAGGAGGTTTTCTGATCTCTGGAGGGAGCACTTGTAGACTGGAACAGCAGTACCCCCCCCGTGCCAGTCCCAGTCCTGTGGAGCGAAATGATCACAGCGAATAGACTGAGAGGTTTTATCTGATTTTTAATCTGTGAACCAGGAGCCACGCTTAGCACTGACCTTCCCCAAGAGCCCAGAGCTGTGTTACTGCTGGGGAAGGGACTGTCCCTGAGAAGGAGTTGAGGCTCTTTCATCTTGGGCTAAACTTTAAAGGAGTCCAGCTTCCATTTCACCCCTTCACACTGCTGTTCTGGCCCAGCAGCCATCACCACCGCAGGGAGAAGGAGTCATCAGGATACCTGCTGGGTATGAAGCCAATGGGGAAGAGGCTTGTCCTTCCCCTCTACCTCTCATCCCATCCCCTCATGCCGCTTGCCCCACTGAGCACCACTTACTCCACACCAGTGTTAGCCACAAGTCCGTTTACATAGCCAATGCAGAGACTTCACCTCATGGTTCTTCGGGGAGCCGTTAGATTCAGCTCATTACAGCAGCTGTTGTTTACGCAGCACAAGCCCGTTTCTGCTGTTACAAAAACAGGAGGCAGCAGGATGCACCGGTCTGGGGTCTGGTGTAGCTACAACACTGTTTACACAGTGAAGTCGGGCCCCCCCGATTTCTCTTCACTTTCCATGTTCTTCCCCCATGGGGAAATACCCTGATTTTTGGACCACTCGGACCGCTCTCGCAGCAGCTTCCTGCAGTTTCTCCTTTGAAGGGAAGGAGCAGCTCTCACAGCTTTGCTTGGTTGTGTGAGGTGTGGACAGACCCCCCTGAAACATCTCCTACAGGCAGATGGACAGGTCAGCTCTGCTGGAAACCAAAGCACACAGAGAAGCGAGGTTAGGAGTGAGGAAGCTGGCGGGCCTGAGTCCGTGGAGGTAAGAACAGGCCTCGTGCTATTGGGTCCCTTGTGATGAGGAGCAGAATATGAGTTTCCAGGGTGGCTCTTTTAACCACAGCAGCTCAGTGAGGTCAGCACCATTTTGTTTTGTTGAGAAAAGAGTCTGCAAAGGTTCACTGTTACCTTGACCCAGGAAATCAGGAGAAAAATTTGGTCCCAGCTTCACATCCACTCTGTCAGTGTCCTTGGAGCATTTTCCCCAACACTAACACTTCTCACAACCATGGTCACCACTTCATTCAGGATTTGGTTCCAGTGGCCTTTTTGTTCTCTCCTTCTCCTGAAGCTCAAATCTTGCTTCCCCATTCCCCACCTCTTCCCTTCCCTCTACACTGCCCCGAAGGTCCCACTGATGCTGCGTCAACTGCTGCCTCCCACTGTTCTGGTCCCACAGAGGTCGGTCTCGCCATGTGCTGGTGGTGTTTATGAACACAGACCTGCAGCTCTCTGCCTCAGCGTGGAGGAACTGTTGCAGGCCACGAGAGACCAGAACATCTGTCAAACATTGTCCCCTGTAAATCTAGAAAACACAGAATCTACCTCTCCTCTGTGACCTCAGCAAGGTGCTGCCCTCCCTCACCCCTTCTGCCCAGTACACCCAGTTCAGTCCGGGCACATTGCGTTCTGCTGAGCCGCTGACGCCGCAGTGTGACGTGAGCCATGCCACGGTCCTTTACGCGCTCGTCCCCTTCTGACCCCCTCAATGATTTTGTTTTTAATCTAGCGTAGTGATTCCTCCCAGAACAACCTATGTTAGCGATCTGCCAAGTCTCCGGAACATAGAGCAGCTGGGCTAAGGCAGCCCACGGTGCTGCCACCAGAATCATTCTGTGCTGTCGAACTGTAACGTAAGGTGTCACTTACCTCAGCAATACCCTGTGGCAATGAGCTCCCCAGGTAAAGGCAGAACTTGCTGCCCTCCACTGTTGCCTTTTGATGTCCAACGAGTGCCTTGTTCTCTGACGCAGCCATGGCAAGCGAGTGCAGTCCAGCCCAGCCCCGCTGGCCACCCTTGAATACCTCAGGCCTGTCTTTTCTGTTGCTTTTCTCTGTGCAAATGGAAGAGTCACACTGTTGCGGACCGTTCGCAAGCCTTAGCCCTGTCTGCACCTGAGAGGATTTCTTTTTTGTGAGCAATAAAGGGTCACAAGTGATGACGCTGCCAGCCATGACCGTCGTGTTGCAGCAGGCAGCTCTGTCACTTTCTGCCTGCCTCATCCTCTGAACCGCTGTCGTCACTGGAATTCCTTTAGCAGTGGTAGCTAAACTTAGAGCCAGGCATCTTTTTTCCTACCAGTAGTCTGTCAAAGAATAAACAGAATTCATTTTGCTATCACTTGC
Source organism: Rhinopomastus cyanomelas (assembly GCA_013400115.1). Taxonomy (NCBI): domain Eukaryota; kingdom Metazoa; phylum Chordata; class Aves; order Bucerotiformes; family Rhinopomastidae; genus Rhinopomastus; species Rhinopomastus cyanomelas. Next base: position 28,176 of record VXBP01000406.1, read on the forward strand.
CTCTGTGATTTGCTTTGGTGCAGCTGCTTCCCCAGGCACAACTGCAGTAACGGGGGGTTGTAAACAGGCACAGGGAGCCAGTCCAGAACCCACAGACTGCAGCCAATGCCCAGAAGTTGCTGCAAAATGGTTTCAGAGTTCCCCTCCCACAGCAGAGTTTAGAACTGAGTGTTTTGTCAGCCAGTGTGAAGGCAGCGAGGCCTCTTCCCCTGGTGTGTGATGCACAGAGCAAGAGCTCAAAATGATTAGGGGTGCTATCAGCCAGGAAAACACAAATTCAGTTGTGAATCCTCATTCTCTTAACGCCACAGATGGTGTCTGAGGCAGCTGCTGGAGCTGTGGAGCAGTTTTAAGTGCTAAGTGCAGGGCTTCTCCAGCAGCAGAGCACTGGATATTCCCATCAGTATTCCAGGCGCCAGAAGATGAAATCAGACTGAATCTGAGAGGAGCAACTACAGTAAATCATGGGGCAGGACAGGTCAGTTGAGCATTCAAGCATTGGTGACTTGGGAGGGTCCATAGGATCAGACAGCTGAGATATAAAACCATAGAGCTTGAGTCTGCAAAAGGACAGGACACAAACACTCGGCCATCAACAACCAGTCCTCAGATTCCCAAGGACAAAGGTCCCACTAAAATCAGAACCATTCCAGCTCACTCAGCAGAAAGCAGAGGAGCCATTCTTCATGGCAGCAGAGGGTTAATTCACCCAGCCAGTCTTTCCACCTCGTGGGATTGGCTGGATGAGAGGAACAAGGTGGTGACTCCTGGTTGCTTTCACTGCTTTTCACATCCTGGTGCAGCATTCTGACCAGCCCTCTCAGCTGTCCCACAACTGCTGATGCTCTTCAGTGTCAGCAGTGAGAAGTGTCACTTCAGTGTCAGCAGTGAGAAGTGTCACTTCAGTGTCAGCAGTGAGAAGTGTCACTTCAGTGGGAAATCCTCCCAGTGGAGGATTTCAGTCCCTTCTTTGGGAGATCAGCTCTTTAATTCCTGACAGGTGAATGGCAGCTGCTCGGAAGATTTCCTGCCATTCACTGAAAAAAAAATTCTCCCTTTTTCTACCAGCGCATCCCACTTTGGTGTGTGGGAGCAGTGACCTCGCAGAGCTGTTCTTCTGCTGTCTGCAGTTAAAATTCTTTACAAAGGAGTCTTCACAGGTGCTCTCTCCCCATCACTCCACCTCCTTGCTCACCCTCTAATCCTGGTTGCTCAGGCACTGAGTTCTCCCTGGGGTGCTGATTTGCAGCTGCCTGTCTGAATCCCGGAGGTGGTCAGCCACCGGAGTCGAGGCTGAACGGCTCAAACAGAACCCCGTCGTTAAAACAGGCCAGATTTCCATCTTTACCCAAAATTGCCTTTGGTTTTGTGCATTTTTCCCAGTTCTCAGAGATGGGAATTTCCAGCAGAAGCTCTGCACTCAGTCCTGGCCCACTCTGCTTGGCAGGAGAAGGTACTTGGGGGTAGCCTGGTCTGCTAGGCCATGTTTGAGCCTCCCTCACAGGCAGCGGAACGGCCACTGTAGAAGATAAAGAATAAGGAGTTTGAAACTCAGTTTCTTTAATCACTGTGAACTAGCTCAGCTCTCCTGTTAGGAGAGGAATCCTCAGTGCCAAAATGTCTCATTAAAAAACAACAGTCCCAAATTTTCATCATTATTGTCATCACGTAGAAAGCCTGAGCTGCTCAGAGCGTGCCCTAAGCTTACACCTTCTCCCTGCCCCACTGAGTGCCCCAGCCCTGATTGCTTTGTGGGTTTCACCCATCCAGTGATCCCTCTACCCAAAAACTAACATTAGAAAGGCTGTTCTGTGACACTTGTGCTAGGATTTCCCTTAATGAGGATACTGAACCTCAGCCTAGAGCTTCCTGCCTTCAGGGTGCTCTGGCAGTGAGGCAGTCACCAGAGGGATGGCAGAGGGAACCCCTGAAAGCCACAAAATTTCACTGCTGCTGGAGAAAAAGCTACTGAGGAGCCTTTGGAGCCAAGAGAACCCTCTGCAGGCAGAGCTGCCCCATGGTTGGAGCAGGACTGACAAACATCCCAGTAAGGGAATGGGTTTGGGATTTCTCAGTCCTCTCACTAGGGCAGCAGTTCCAACAGGGAGTATCTCTCCACAGCTACAGTGGCCAGAGCCCAAAGCTTCCCATTGTTAGAGCACCACAACTTTTCTGAATCCAAACTTTCCAGCCCTGTGATACAGTAAACAGCCTCTGTGAATGGAGGATTTTGGGAGCTGTAAACAAGGCTTCTAAGCTGTAAAAAAGTACCAAGTGCCCCTAGGAAATGGGTGGTTCCTCACTCAGAGCAGCTCTTTCATGGTCCTGGAAAATGAATTTAAAATTGAAAGTGTTTTTATAACAAAGTTGTTTATGAAAGAGATTTGAACTTCCTGCCCCAGGTGTCTTTTTGGAGGGGAATGGGTTCTGGTTGGTTTGGGTTTATGAAACTGGAAGGTAAATCAAAGACCAAATTCCCTGTTAGAATCCACAAAAACTTTAAAGTCTCTTTCAAGCAAACAATTGGACCCAAAAAACTAGGATCCAGGCTCCTGCTGAAGATGCAGCAGCAGCTGCTAGTGTCTATCTCCCATCAAGGCACCAGAACAGAACCAAACTGAGTGGCCACCTCCCTCTGCAACACCAGCCACGGGTGAATTTTCAGAGATGAAAAGGGCATAGAGCTTCCTGCCCTCTCAGGAATTTCTCTTGCACAGCTTAAAGCTCATGACCGTTTTCAGGCAGTTTGTAGGATCTAGTTTTCATTCTCAGCTGCTGGCACAACCTGCCCTACCCCAGTGGTGCCTTCCCCCAGCGCCCAGGGCTACAGCAGAGTCTGACTGAAAATGAAACCTAAGGCAGCAGGGCCTGGCCTGCTGGTGGGGCTGAAGCTGTCCTTTGTGTAAGGGCAGAAGGGCCTCTTGTGATGATTTCTGATTGAATTATTTGCCTTGTCTGATCCCAGCAGCAGATCAGGACATCCAGCAGCCCCTAAGACGAGCACCCCCTAATCCCTCACCAGCCACAGTTGGGCAAAAACAGCACAGAGGGGTGATTTTCTGCCCCTCTGTCAGCACTCACTTCTCCTCTGCCCTGTACAACCTCCACAGACAATGAACCAGATGCTGATGACAAAGGTTCACCAGCTCCAGAACACAACTCAGAGAAAGTGAATGGAAAGACAGTGAATGTCTTCGTTCTACTCTTTGCCCAGCACTGCCAGCCCTGCTGCTCCCTTTGTTGGTGCTACACCCATCAGATAAGGCAGCCACACAGCTGATGAGCTGCTGCTCAAACAGCCTCACCACGCAGCACAGTGAGAAGCTGCCCACAAGGTCCTGTCCAGCAGCTTTTTCATGGTGACACACAGGACCTGCAGCATTGCCCAGTCTGCTTTACCCAAAGAAAACTGTGCAGGGCACCGCGGAGAGTCCCAAGCCCTGTGCTGTCCAGCAGGGCACTGTGCGAACAAAATCATCCCACGAGGCGGCCTAGGAGCACCCAGGAGAGCAGGACAAGAGGCCAATGGCAGATTTATTTACAGTAGAACACAAGGAATACATTAATTAAAAATTACAAAGAATACAGAGAAAACAGGCAGGGGAAAGGTGGGAATCAGCGCAGACTGAGCCTCTCCGCTGGGGCAGGGGCAGAAACCAAAGGAAATACGTAAATCAACCAAAATCTCAAATCAGAAATGACCCAGGACTCTCCAGCACTGGTGGCTCACGCACTCCTTGCTCCCTTTTCCACCTCAGCTCCTGGTTAGACTTGGGCATTCCAGGCAGCCAGCACAGCCACTGGGCAGGGCTGGGAAGTCTCAGCCCAGAGGAGTGGAGCTGCCTGGGAGACGAGAACCGTGGAAGGGAAAGAGATCGGGGTCTTGTGTGGACCTGCTGGAAACTTATGGCAACTGAGGTTTAGAAACCAAACAGAAAGCCCCAAGCCCTCAAGGATGCAGATCAGAGCTGGTAGCAGAGAGGGCTGTGGACTGGTCTGAGTCACCCGTGGCAGCTGGTCACAAGGAGATTTAACTGCCTACTGCAGCAAGAAGCAACATTTTCATAGATCTCACAAAAAACCCCAAATCAATCTCTCCCCTGAAGCCCTGACTGAACCCAGCTGGTCTGGGGACAGAAGGAGCCTTTGCTGTAATGTGGAACCTTTTCACTGGTGACCAAAATAAAAATAAAATAAAAACCTGACAGCTTTAACCTTTTTTAAAAAGACCTTCCTGCGGGCTGATTCAGGCATCAGCAGAGCCCACAGTGGCATCCCAGCGCGCCTGGACTCGTGGAGAACAAGAAAGTACAGCTATGGGACAAACACCTGGAGGTAGAGAATCTCAGAGGAGGATAGGAGAGCAGCAAGAGCAGCTGGAGCACAGAGCAAGCAGTCAGCCCACTGCCCACCCCTGCACAGCTGCTCTCTCTGTCCCAGCCCCTTCTGCAGGGCCACACCCTGCCCCAGCTCGGGCCCAACACTGCATCGGGTCACTTGGCACTGCAGCAGCTGCCTCACAGCCTGTCTCTGCACAGGGCACTGCCCAATCCCAGTGGGGTTCCCAGGATGGTAGCTGGCCCCATTACCTCGTGCAACCAGAGCAGAGCGATCAGCAGAACAAACCTTCACAGTCACCTCACGCGTCGTCGTTCCAGTCCTGCGTAACGGCACCAGCACAATCACGGTGCTTCACCAGAACGTTATGTCCGGAAGGGAGGAAATTCCACTCTCCCTCAGCCCTGCCCATGGAGGCATTCGAAGTGGCCTGTACTGTCCAAGACCAGAGGGAGGGAGAAGCAATGCTGAGGGTTGTGGTTCTTGAGCTCTCTTCGGGTGAAATTGCACTTCCCAGGCTCCGAGCAGCACCTCCATCCAACTGTAAACAAGCCGAAGGCAGGACAGCTGCGCTCAGAGCGCACCAGGCTCACGCTGGGCAAAAGCCTTCAGGCTCCTTCCAGTTTGCCACAGTCAAGCTCCCTCTTCTGCGCAGACACGAAGGCAGGAAAGAAACCCAGTCTGGTCTTTGCAGAGTCTCCCTGAATCCTAGAGCACCCCAGGGGCTGGAAGAAAACATTTTCACAAGTGTTTTCACAAGTGTTTCCAACTGCAGTTTTAAATCCACTGGTCATCAACATAAAAATAAAAGGATGAATTAGCAAAAAGGGAGCGTTACCTACACAGAGGGACATTTCTCTGCTAAAAAAACTCCCCTGAATACGGAACAGGATAATAAAGTTAAAATGCAAGGTATCTACAGACCCCTTTTCCCCCCAGAAGTCACCCAGAATCCATTGTACACTGTGCCACAGTTACATTCCAAAATGAGGAGTTAATTTATTTCTCTTGTCTCTCTCCCATTGGATTTTGTTTTCTTAAAAGAGGTGGTTGAGAGAAGTTGTCCCCTTTGCTGCCAGGAGGACACACGCTCTGAGGTGTCGATGTTCTGCTGGCTCTCCGCACCTTCAGTCGATTTTCACTGCGGCATAGATCTTGCGGACGAACATGTAGGCTGCATAGAAGCCAATTGTGCCAGTGAGGAGCCAGAAGGACAAGACCATGAGGGCGGTGTAGCCGAAGTACAGTAATGAAGGAATGAACTCGACAATATCCAGCTAAAACAGGAGGAGAGGGGGAAAAAAAATGAAGCCAAATCAAGCAAAGAGGCAACAAGAGTTGGCTGCCCGAACCAGTGAGGGAGGACACCTTCCATGCAATCAGTTTTCGGCCAGTTGGAGGGAGACCCCCTGTGGGGTGGGGTCTGGGAATACTGCCTGACACTCCACAGGCCTCAGGACTAACCAACAGCTGTCTCCTCCCCCACGGCCTGATGGACAGACCAGGCCTAGAAATCCCACCGCCACCCTTCCCAAACCAACCAGTCTACTCCCGAGAGGCGGCGCTTTCACACCAGAGGAACAGTACCTTGTTCACAAAATAGAAGATGGCATAGATCAGCACGTAGAAGGCAGATCCTCCAGACACTAGGAAGGTCCTCCACCACCAGCGGTAATCCTGACCGGGCGTAAAGCCTCGTTATCCCACAGCCTGCCGTGCCCCACGCGGCCTTGCTGGGACAGGGATCCCCCCGCCACTTTCCATCAGAGGGAGACGCACAGATGGGGCAGGGGAACTACTTTGTCCCAGCAGTGTTTCCAAACACAGGGGATGTAAAGCTGTCCAAAGTCTCACCTCAGCACAAAGCTGGAAGTAGACCATGACGATGCTGATCTGGGAGCAGGACACTACCAGGATTATAAACACCAGGAAGAGGAAGCCAAACAGGTAATAGAACTGGTTCTCCCAGATGGCCTGAAACAAAGGCAGGGCAGATAGTTGTTTCTGTGCCACTGTGATCAATCAGCAAACAGGACACTGCCTGATCCACAGGAAAACCAGGAACTCCTCAGCCTCATGTCGATGAAAGTGCAGATCTAAAGCATTTCCCAGCTTTGTTTCAGGGAAAGCAAGCTGCAAAAATGTGCCCAGAGCCAGCTCTGAGGCAGCTCGTTCCCTCCCCTTCACCTCACTGCGATGGACCAGCAAATTTCTCATCTGTAGAGGATAAAAGCTCAGCAGCAGCTGGACAGCTCAGACCAGGTCCCCCCTGAGGGAACTAGGGTTATTTAGGCTACAGAAGACCAGACTGAGAGGAGACCTCGTTTCAGTCTACAACTACCTAAAAGGAGGCTGGTGCTGGTCTCTTCTCCCAAATTACTAATGATAGAAGGAGGTGAAATGGCCTCAAGGTGTGTCACAGGAGGTTTAGACTGGATCTTAGAAAGAAGTTCTTTCCTGAGAAAGTGTTGGGCACTGGAACAGGCTGCTCAGGAAGATGGTGGGGTCACCATTCCTGGAGGTGTTTAAAAACAGAGTATCTAAAGCACTTGAGACCATGGTCTAGGGGTTAGGGAGATGTTGGGATGAGAGCTGGACTTGATGATCCTGGATGTTCTTTCCAGTCATAATGATTCTATGATCTTTACCACCATTCTTCCACTCTCACAGACATCTCCAGCCCAAGGACGACCCACACAGATCCTGAGCCCAGCTCCCTCCAGCTACAACACTGAGCGGCCCAGAGGGAATCTCCCAATCCCTGTGGTAACACAGAGCCAGTGAAGCCCTCTCCCCTTCAACAACTTTGGTATGGGAGGGGTCCAAATGAGGGGCAAAGTGGGTTTAACACTTACACTGAAGATGAAGAACAGCTCGATGAACATCGCTCCGAAAGGCAAGATACCGGCCATCAGAATCCTGCAGAGCGAGAAAGAGCAAGCGCAAGCAGCACGACGTCACTGCACGGCTGCTGAAAGTCCACTGTAACCCCACAGAATTCTCCCAGCTAAAGCTCTGCAGCTCCAGGTTACTAGAATGAAGAATTTCCCACACTGAATGGCACAGCTACCCCTGCTGCTCAGCATATTCCACTTTTATAAGCACCAAAAACCATCCAGATTGCTCCCAATATCCCGTTACACAAGGAAACCCTTTTGCCATCTCCACTACCCAGAGACCAGCAGAAGGTGACTTTCAGACCCTACAGATTGAGAGGAGGGGGTGCACTCACTGTATCTGCCACATGCTCATCACTCACCCAACAAACTTGTTCATGTACCACCTCTGCTCCGGGATCTGCCTGGGGATCTGGTTTGTCCGCACAGGATTGTCGTACGGCTGTTTGCGGAATCCAAAGTAGTACCCCAGGTAGACCAAGGGCAAGGAGATCCCAAACCACATGCAGAGCAAGGCCACCATGGTAGGGAAAGGTACCTGCAATGACACCAACAGTCACTAGAATGATGCTGATGGCTCAACCCCAGAGCCCCAGTACCCTCCTCCCCGAGCAGGCTCTCAGGTGAAGGTGGCACCTACCGCTCCAGAGGAGTGCTTCCCCCAGATGAAACAGTTCAGGACGAAGCAGATCCCGAAGACAACCCCTGGGTACAGGGTAGCTGTCTGCAAGAGCAAGCACAGGTTAGGGGAAACGTGGTTTTCTCTTGAACAAGCCCCACAGCTGAGACCTGGTACTTGTGGAGGGAATATTCCTCTGTGGGTGGGCTGATCCTCTTGCTTTACTACTGGACACGCTCTGGCCTTGACCCTTTTGTACAAAGCCACGTGTACTCAGCCTACACCAACCTCTACAGCACAGCCAGGTTGTATCCAGCTGCCCACAAACACGCATGAGGCTTATCTATGTGTTCTGCCCTCAGCAAACCTGGATACACAGTAGAAAACACCCAAGGACTCACACAAAAGGCTCCTTTCTTCCATCGATGTCCTTTCAGAGTCCGGTATAAGCGGCCAGCAAAGAACCCACCAAACACCCTGGACAGAAATGAGTCAGGAGAACAGAAAATGAGCTCATCTCGCTGCGGAGAGGGCAAGGCCAGTGCTGCTGCGGGAGCCAGAGACACCTACCCCATGAACATGAAGAGAAAGCAGGCTGTAGTCATCAACGCACCCCGGCTAGAAGGTGACAGCATCCCCAGCATAGCAACAACTGCAGAGGGAATTCAGACAGAGAACAGCAGCACTGACATGCGTCTGGAGAGCAGAGACCTCTGTTGCCTGGGATCAGCCTTTGGCTCTGGCCTCGCTCAACTCAGAGCTTCCAGCACTGGCACAACTTTCCTCTCGATCTACAGCCTCCACTTTGGCCTTGGAGTCCCCAGGGATCTGAGCAGCTGCAGCTCTGAAGGCAGAGCAGGAATTGTTCAGCCCACTCCCACCCAGGGCTTGTACTGGCTAACGGGAATTGTAAACACCAAGAGATGCTCCAGCTGGGAAATGCTCTTTACTTGGCCTCACTCAAGCGAAGGTGAGCAGAGGCCGAAGTCCACGAGAGCTACGAGGACCCCTGAGCATGGTTTCTCCTCTTGTCACAGAGAGACAACCAGCTCTAATCCAGCTGAGACTGCCAACACAAACCACTTACAGATGACAATCAGGATCATACAGAAGAGCTGAATTCCAGAACCCAGAAGAGAGCTGAGGATCATGGGGTACTGTGGAGGCCTGAAGACATCTCCGTGCACAAGTTTCCAACCAGATTCCTCCATGGTATCTTCCTGCAGCAACAACAGGAAGAGAAGGTGTTTAGGAGCTGTCTAACAGTAGAAATGAAAGCCCTACCAGAGTCAGCCCAGGAGGTTTCTTTCCCTGTATCCTGTTCTTGTACAGAATGTTATCACTTAGGTTAAGCTTCGTTCCTCTTGGGCCTCTAACAGTTCAGACCTGAACTGCCAGTGCCAGGGCACCTCTGTAGGGAACTGTCTGCAGTCACTGCTTCAGTCTGGAGCCACTGGAGCTGGTCACCTGCCATCACACACTTTGTGTCATGACAGCATAGGACAGAAATGCCTCTCCCACACTCAGGGTTCCAACAAAGCAGGGCTAAGGGAAGAGACACAACATTCAAGCCTTCAGTCCGGATCCCCCCTCCTCCACGTTCCCTGCCCTCCACCCTAGAAGCACACACACGTACAATGTCATCTTCTTTGTTGTAGTTGGCAATGTCCTTCCGCAGGGTCCGGATGATGATCATGCTGAGGATACCTGAAAACAGGCACAGACTGAGCTGAGCTCCGAGGCTCCCACATGGCTGTGCTGCTCTCATGCTGTGAACCACACGGCTCCCACCAACGCACAGTTCTGGCTGGGAGAGGAGGCCTTGAGATGGCCTCCTCAGCAAAGGCAGAAACAAAACCTTGGCAGGAATTTTAGGTCCTCGTGTTCATTTCCTGCCCCTTCTGATGAGGTTCAGACCTCTCTGAGCCACCTCCAGCCAAAGCTTTAAAGAAAGCTCCTGGCAGGTCAATGGCAAAGCCTTCTTCACCCCACATCCCACTCACCTGAAAGGAAGAAGACGACCACCACAGAGTTAATGATTGAGAACCAGTGGATCTGCACGTCACTCATGGTCAGGTAGGTGTCCCAGCGTGAAGCCCATTTAATGTCGCTTTCCTGAAAGAAGAGTAAAGCTCTTCTTGCACCAAGCAAATCATTACCATTGTCTCCCACAACGTCCCTGAGACAGCTGGCCAGAGCTGCCACCAGCTTCTCACTGCCCCCTCACCTCCCAGTGCACAGAATAGGTGAAAAGCAACTGGTTCTCCTTAGTAGGATCTATCTCCTGGGGGGCAGAGCCCGTCACTTCAGGAAGGGTGCACACACTCTTCTCATCAGCCTTCAAGTCTGCGAGAGAAAGCAGAGCACTGGACTGTGAGTACTCCAAAGGCTGCTGAGGAACCCACCCCCCAACCTCCAATCCTGTTACAGGAATTCATTCTCCAGGGATTGCATTCCAAGGATCTCTCTGGTTTTGGTACTTCTTGAACCACAAAGGGATTTGCTGTTCGTACAATTTGCTTCTGTGCCCCAAGACCGCAACAGAAGCAACAGCTGGCACCCTGACACACTGCTGGTGTTTGACTCTTGGCCATAGTGGAGATTCACCCACTTTGCTCCCTCCTCAAGAGTCTCTCACCTTCTAGTTTAATGCTTTGGGGAATCACTTCAAAGCGCACAACCCTGTAAGTGGGCTCCTGGCTCTCTTCCACATCTTCTCTGTGGTAGTAAAGGATGAAGGAAAGGTGGTTGTGCAGGTAGAACTACAAACAGATTGACATTAAATAACACGTTAGTACCCCAGGAGAGGAAATGGCAACATTTAGAAGCAACAGCTGCAGAAAGCAGCTTTGGTGGACAAAACTAAAAACTCCAACTGTTCCCAGATGAACTGAGCTACAGAGCAAGGTCAAAAGAACATGGCTGGCTTGGAAAAGATTGACACCTCTCAACAGCCCAACCACACAGGCAGCAGAATCACCCAATTTGGTTGGAAGAACCTCAGGAGCTACCGCCCCAAGGCTCCTGGCTACTTCTTCTATCAGGCTGATGTACATCACCCAGAGTCAGGAGGGCCTGGGCTGTCCTTCGCCTCTGCTTTCAAAAGGTTCTTACGGCACCCGTGACCCCAGGCTGACCCAGCAGGACCCATCACCCAAAAACACACAGGCTCAAGCAGCCAGAGCTGCTATCGAACACCGAAGTGCGACAGGCAGCTGCATCTATCAGGTCAGACAGAGCATCCTGGAGCAACAACCGCGGAACAGCAGCAAACACGGGTAGGAACACACGTGGTAACTTCCACTTACACTCTTCAGCAGCTCTTTCTCCAGTTAACACAAGGCTGGACACTTTGGAAGCCCGTGAGTCGCTGAGGGGACTCCACTGCACGAGTCCATCAGTGTACTACAGTGAGCCAGAGTCTACTGAGAGACCTGCATCTCCCAGTAACGGACCCCTCCCACAAACCTCCCCACTCTGTAAAACCTTCGGGTGCGTTCCAAGAGCTGACGCTCTCATCTCCGTCTGACAGACACCCAGAGCAACCCCAGGCACCCTCAGCAGCATCTGCATTCTCTACCTTGTTACCATCCATGAACCCAAGCCTGTATCCGTGCTCAAACTGCACATCCTTCTCCTTCTTCTTCTCCTCTTCCTCACGATTGGAATAAAATTCCAGCCGTGTTGCCACAGGGAGGTTATCAGCAATGCTGAAAACACAGATTTCAGATCAAACCCATCCAGAACACAGAGCCCTTCCCCATGCCCAGACACAAGGCTGACTCACAGATGGACGTAGTAATCTTCTCTGATGCGCTCAGCGATGAGCTTGCTCTGCTCCACAGTCAGGGTGATGGCCTTGTTGGGAAGGTTGCACAGAACTTCACATTTCTTCTCCACGTTCATGGACACCTGGAAAGGGGTGTTTACAATGCGGTCCCCCCGCAGAACCTCACCTGGAACAGAAGACAATACAGGGGGCGGGTTGAAGACTGCCACGCTTCGCCGTACAGCTGGAGTTCCGACAGCAAGTGCCCCTGTGTCACCACAGATGCCAGAGTATGGTCAAAGGGGGATTTAGCTGTTTGGCCCAGCTCTGCTCTAAAGTAGGTTACACACATTGCTTCAGGACAGGGGCTTCGCTCCCTCTTTCCAGTAAACAGCACGTAACAAATTCCTGGGGCTTGAAAACATGGTTAATGAGCATGGACTTGATGAGCTTGGAGGTCTCTTCCAACCTCAATGACTCTATAGTTCTTATATATGATAAATGAGAGGAAGCAGGTTCTCCACAACGTTTGTAAATGCTCTCACACCCTCTCAGCTCCCCAGGGGCTGCCCACTCACTGCTGGGGACCAGGCACCCAGCAGGCACCTACCCAGGTTCTCGGCCTTGTACGTTATCTTGCCAGGCTGGCAGAAGGGCAATGAGTAGTACTCATACGGCAGCTGGGTCCGTGAGCTGGTGAGCTTCACAGCCTACAGGGAGAACGGAAGGATTATCCCCAGGAAGAACTCAGACAGTTTCTTACCCCCTCAGCATCAGCTGTGAGCTGGAGCTTCATTCAGGAAAGCTCCACAGAAGCTCATGTTTGGCAGCTGTTAAAAAAGGAGCCAGATGTTGCTGGGAGAGCTGCAGCTTTCTTCCCTCTCACAGTTCCTAGCTGTATATTCCCTACACTGGGATTTAGTAGTGATTGACCTGCAGAGAAACACTTGAAGAAAGCAGCGTGATGGATTGTTCCACAAACTCATGACTCAGTGAAGTTCTAAGAGCTAACACAGAGCTCAGAGAAGGTTCTGAAGTCACATTCCACACAAGACTGCAGGTAAAGCCCCCAAAACCCCCACCCCAAATCATGTCACACTAGACCTAGAGGTTTGGTTCCTAGTGAAAACAAGAGCTCAGCAATTTTTCTGTGTGGAGGAGAAGCGAGTGTTTCTGGAGAGTTCCCACAAATCCCAAGGCACCACAGAAGTGCAGAGATGAACCACGAAAGCCAAGGCCAGGGCTGCTGCGAAACTCAGGAGTGTTTGGAAGGCAGACACACTCTTTTATTGCAAGAGCTGGCAAACACGCTGATTCCTTTCCACTGAGGAAGCTTTTGTCTTGTGAAATCCCTTTGAGAACAGCCACTCCAACATCCCCTTCTTCAGGGAAACTGGCTGCAGCCACAGGCAAGTCTCATTTGCTTAAAAATAGCCTCTCCCTAGCAGCCTGTGGCCAAAGAGAAAACTGTCCAGTGCTTCACGAGGGAGCAGCCAGCCTCAGCATCCCCAGGGGCGCTGGATTTTGCTGAGACAGAGGCTACAGCTTTAGAAAAATAAATGAAATGGGCTATAAACTGCTGATGCCTGGAAGCGAAGCCTGGCTTCCTCCCACAGGGGTGAGGCAGCTCCATCATTCACTCCCAGCACCAGCTCCTGGGAGAGTCCAGGCTGTGCAATCTGCATCACCCTGTGCCTGGGGAGCACCTGCTGAGGTTTCTCTTGATGGGAGGGCACAACTGGGTAGGAAATTGAAAAGGTCTGAATCAACCCAATTCTTTACCCTCATCTCTCACCTTCCTCAACACTTGGGGTATCAGTGCAACACTGGAGAACAATCTCAGGACTAAATTCACTTCAAAGCCTGACTCTGTTCCTGAACAGCAACATGTTGAGGACTTTGGTGCAGCTGCTGAAGGAACGTGGTAGATGATAGCAGAAGCAAGGACAGAGAATCACGTTGGGAGCAGCAGAATAAGGCGATGACAGCAACCACTCAAAGGCTGCTCATCCCCAGCAGCAACATTGTGAAAGAGACAATACCTGCCCCCAAAATCTTAAGAACCACATCCCCATGTCTGACTTTCTGGTTGCACTTGGCTGCTACGAAACAAAGAAGGAAAAATCCCACAAAAACCCCAAACCAAGAGACTGGCAGTTGGAGTCCAGCCTACCTTTATTTCTACAGGATCATTGCGGTGGAAGTTGATAGGAGCCACACCAGGCACATAGAAGGAGTCAGTACCATGCAGCAACCACAGTGAGAGTAGCAGGTACCTGAGTCTTCCCTACAAAGGGGAGAGGAAACATGAGAACACAACAGAACCACAGGAGCAATCTTAGAAATGGGCAGCAGCACTGGGAGTGCTCAGCCCAGACATGAGAAAGGTGACTGTACACAGGTTCAGTTCAGAAAAGCTGCAATTTGTGATTCTCCTTCAGTCATCTTCCACTTGGGGTGTCTCTCTCTTCATTGCCTGCGAGGAAAACATCAGCCACAAATGCTCACAGAGCAGCAGGCTGCAAGCTGACCCTTCCACTCACATCCCTGTGATACAAAACTCCAGGGACTACTAGAGCAGCTCATCAGGATCCACCCCATTGCTGCTTACAGCCTGATGCTGATGTGTAGGGTCAGGTCTGACGCTCAACTACCCGCTCACTGCACCAGCAGGGATGGTGCCATCCCTGCTACATTCCATTCCAGTCTTCTTTCCTCATCCCTCTGGGCCACAACACAGCTCAGTTACTCAGCAATAACAGTTTTCACCCCTTTTTCAGGCAGTGGGGTGATGGGTCAGGCTCGAGACCCCAGGGCTCCAACAACACCCACAGACCTTTAAGGGACTTTGGTGCTTATCCAGTCCCTGCAGTCACCTTGGGTAACCCAGTGCAGCTCCAGCACAGGCAGGAAGGCTGAGAAATGAGAACCAAGCTTCAAACAGCTTTAGAGAGCAGCTGGATTAGACTATTAGCTCTGCCAGGACGTCACCATGTTACAACGCTTCAGCCTGTTCCCCCTGACCCTGTGCAGCTGGAAACTCAGTGGGGTTTCTGATGTCTACAGAGGACGCAAACTTTGAGCACCTCCACCAAACGTTTCAGCACTCAATTAACAGAGAAGGGCTCTGCTTACATGAGAGGCTCTTGGGTCTGTTCTGGGTTAGAGCTGGCAAAGAGCCTCAGCCAGAAAGCAACTGGGCAGCTCTTAACTCACTTGGGCTTTGCTCCTGACCTTCCCTGAAACAATGGGGAGCCCAGAAGAACTTGTAAGGAGACAAGACAGGCCAGAACTTGGGAAGGTGTCTGGGAAATGCAGAAGATGACAATTTGTGATGGCACCTTTGGCACAAATCAGGCTCTCTGCATGGGGAGGGTGATGACTCAGGCAGCAGCACCAGGCAACAGAAAAGACAAGAGCAGTGCTAGGGTAAGTTCTGTTGGGAACAAGCATGTAGGAGCATGATGAGGGAACGGGATTGTGCCACAGGTCGGGAAGTTTTGGGAGTGAAACACCCCATGAGAGGTCAGAACCCAGCAGAGTCCTGGGGCCTTTTTGAGCAAGCTCTTGGCTTTCACGGTGACAGAGCTTCACCTTCCCCAGCTGCAGGTAGCAGCTCAGCACTGACTGTGGACACACGCTGTCCACACACATCTATATGGGCCACTCACTCCTCTGGGGATATCTGCAAGTCAAGGCATCTCCTGCACAGGGTCAGAGCTTGCAGGAGGGAGCTCAGTTCCAGCAGACAGCTTTGCCAGTTAATTTACATGTCAAAACACACAGGGTAAAACCCCCAAACTGTCTCAAGTGACAAACTTACATTTGAGATGCCAGGAAATCATAATGTGATGAAGCAACAGGTAGCACACCCCACCCCATGCACACAACTCCAGGCTGAGAAGCCCCAGCAGCACGCAGACAAACACGGTTGGGATTATTTAACCAGAATCAAAGACTGGGTTGAGTTGGAAAGTTGCTCAGAGCTCACCCAGTCCCAAGCCCCTGCCATGGGCAGCAACACCTCTCACCAGACCAGTTTGCTCAGAGCCAAATCCAACCTGGCCCTGGACACTGCCACGGACAGAGCAGCCACAGCCTTCCTGGGCACCCTGTTCCAGGGCCTCAGCACCCTCACAGGAAGGAATTTCTGCCTCAGACCTCATCTCCATCTCCCCTCTTTTAGCTCAAACCTATCCAGCTTGTCTTATCCTCAGTGTTCCCTAGCACCACAGCACTCAGCACCCTCCTACTTTAAGGCAACAGCAACAATCCTGAAGCCCGAGATCTCACCTGACTGAGCCTGAACACCTGTTGCTGTCAACTACCTTCAGAACAAAGCACTTTGCTGTAGGAATAAACTAACAGGAACTGTCTCTATGGCCACTCTGAGGGTCCTGTGCAGCAATAGGAACAACTTAGTCACAAACCCTCAGAGAGTCCACATGGGAACTAAAAGGGACAGCATGGTACTTGCTCAAATGGAGGGAAGGAGGAAGCAACACAATGGACATTGTCCCATTTCTTTTCTGCTGAGAAGACCAAGAGGGACATCAAAAAGCCACAGCCAGGAGCCTTGAACTCTCAAAATTTCCAAGAAAAAGAGGGAAAACACAACCTCTGCAGAGCCACTAGTCCAGCTGGACTCACACTGCTCTGATTCCACTTACCAAAACTTAACACAGCACCAGAAAGGGAGCAAAGACACAACACCGCTTCATGTGAGGAACAAAAGCCCCAGTAACTGAGCAAACTGCACATAGTGAACATCTGTGCCCCTCGGGCACAGTAAGAGGACAAGGTGGTGCTGTGGGCATCTGTTCTTCACCCCTGCAAGGTGCCAACCCACCACTCACTCCCCTTTCTCAAGGGCCACCTTTTCAGAAGCTTCAGCTGCTGGGGCAAGCTCATCTCTGCTCACGCCTGGAGGAGCCCCTGGAAGCTTCTGGGAAGAGACAAGTGCTGCTGTGCTCACAGTGGTTTCAGCCAGGTCCTCTGACTCTAGCAGCATTAGAGCCCTCTGCCTCCCGCAACTGAGAAACTACACGCTTATTCCAGCATGTCCATCCTCAGCTCCCGCAGCCAGCCAAGCCAGCACAGGCTGAAGATGCTCAAAGCAAAATAAATCAAACCCTCTGCTCCCCCCATCTCCATCTTTACAGCACATGAGTGACTTCACTCCCCCGGCAGCGACCTGCAGGGTCCTGTTTACCCGCAGCCACCCCACACCCAAACCAGAACACCCTGCGAGAGCGAGAGATGGACGAAACGCAGCCTTCTCCTACATGACTGAACGGCCTGGCCGCCCCGGCTCCCTTCGGGGAGGCTTCTCCCACCACAGCAGGTTCCCAACAGAACTTTCGCCAGCCCTCCGAGGACTAGGAACTCAATAATGGCAACAATAATAAGTGATAATTATTACAAATATTACTATTAATAATATTAACGATAACGATTAGTAACAACAACAAGTATGAGCCGCAGGCATAGGAAGTCCCTGGTGCCACTAACACTCCTCCAGCAGACACCGGCCCGTGCCCCTGACGGTTCCTTTCACGGTTCCCTCGGCCCGGCCCCTAGATCCTCCGTCCCTCACTGCCGGGAACCGCGGAAACGGCGCCAGTTCCGGCGGGAACCCCCGGGAGACGGCCCGTTCCGTCCCGCCCTGGGGAGCCGCGGGCCGACTGTGAGGCCCTGGGGGGAGCGGAGGCCCCGAGGAAGCGGATTCGGGCGGGGCCGGGTGCTCAGGCGGCCGCACTCACCATCGCCGCCGACGCCGCCATCTTGGATCCACGTGTCGGCGGTGACGTCAGCGGAAGCGGCGCGCGGGTGCCCGCGGGAGCCATCGTGATGGCGACAGCGGCCGGGGCTCGCCTGCACCGGGAGTGGGGTCGCAGCGGCGAGGGCCGCGTTGCCAGCCCCGCGCTGGGCACGGCTCAGGCCCACTGCCAGGTTGGGGGTCGCCGTACTGCTCCCCAAGGGGGCTCCGGCCCAAGGGAACCAGCTGCGGAGGGGGCGCGGCGTGCGCCATGGTGGGTGCGGCGCGGCCCGACCCGGCCTACCTCCGCTGATATCCCGGGCTGGGGGCGGCGAGAAGGGCCCGGGAGCCGAGAGGTTTATCAGTACTTGGGGTGAATAAATCAGTTCCCAAAGGTGGTGTGTGAGTGACTGACTGACTGACTGACAGATTGGAGGAGCGGTAGAGTGGTCCAGCCTCAGCACCTGCTTCCCCACATTAAACACTGGAAATAGCAAGTGAGGAGTGGTGAGAGCGCCAGGCTGGCTGCACACACTGCAGGTGTGAAAGCCCAGGTTTGAGGGGAGCCACAGGGCTTGGCCATAGAAGGAGGAATGGGGCTCTGTGACTGGGCTGACCCCGACAGTGAGCTGGGGACAGCCCTGGGCTGGCCAAGTGCCTCCTAAGGAAAAGCAAAGGGCAGTCTGTGCTGGGCCCATCCTGTAAAGCTGTTTGTCCTCTGGGTCACAGCCCCACATAAACTTGCACTCCAGTGTAACCAAAAAGTCTTGGGAAGGAAATGCAGGAGAGCAAGGAGAGACTTCACCATGCTCAACATGTAACCCCAGGATTCTGCAAGGAGGAGGAGCTAATGTGCTGTAATGGAGTGTGTCCAGGTCGGATCTGCTGGAATTTCTCACTCAAGCAGGTGAATACTGGCCTTTTGCTGACACCATCAAAGCTAAAGCAGCTACTTCTGCAAAGCAGTAAGACCTCAGAAGGACTTAAAAAATTAATCTGCCTTCTTGTAGCCCCATCCCTCCTCACATGGTGCTGCTGGTGCAGGTAACCATTGTCCAGCCAGCGCTTCCCAGAGCCACTACCCCACCAAGGGCTCAGGCACATAGTTGGCACCAGGTACAGCCCCATGTCCCTTCTGCTTCTATCCATAACCTGAGCACAGCTCCCTCAGCCCCACATCCAGCCCAGCCCCACCGGGAGGGCTTCAGGTCCTGGCTAGCAGCAGAAGGTGGACCATGAATGGGACAGGGAGGAAGGGGAGCGTCCACCATTGTCACCAGCCTTCCTGTGTGATGGCTGCTGCTGCTGCTCTGATGCAGTGACAAAGCCCTCCAGGGTGCTCTGCATGTACTTGAATGCGGCATGCTCTTCCAGTTTGGTTCATAGAACCATAGAAAGGTTAAAGTTGGAAGGGACCTTAAAGATCGTTGAGGTCCAACCCCCCTGCATGGGCAAGAACACCTCTCACTAGATCAGGTTGCCCAGAGTCCCATTCAACCTGACCTTGAACACTTCCAGGGATGGAACTGCCACAACTTCACTGGGCAACCTGTTCCAGTGTCTCACTACCCTCACACTAACAAATTTCTCACTAATCTCCCACCTAAAGCTATTGTTTTTCAATTTAAAGCCATTACCCCTTGTTCTCTCACATCCTGCCCTTGTAAAAAGTCCCTCCCCAGCTTTCCTGTAGCCCCCTTCAGGTACTGGAAGGCTGCTATGAGGTCCCCTTGGAGTCTTTCCCACTCCCTCAGCCTGTCCTCATAGCAGATTGGCTCCAGCCATCAAATAACTTTTGCAGCTTCCTCTGAACCTGCTCCAACAAGTCTCCATCCCTTTAGTATTGAGGGCTCCAGAGCTGGACACAGGAATTCAGGTGAGATCTCACCAGGACATAGCAGAACCCCCTCTCTCATTGTGCTGGCCACAGTGCTTTTGATGCAGCCCAGGATGTGGTTGCCCTTCTGGGCTGCAGTTGCACACTGATGGCTCATGGCCAGCTTTTGGTCCACTAGCACTCCCACGTCTTTTTCAACACTGCTGCTCTTAAGTCTGGTCTGGATTCAGATCTCCAGTTGCCCAGGCTGAGGTGCAGGAGCCTGTACTTGGTTTTATGGAACCCCATGAGGTTGCCCTGTGCCCACCTCTCCAGCCTGTCCAGGTCCCCCTGGATGGCCGCCTGGCCTGTTGACTGCACCACCCAGCTTGGTGTTATCAGCAGACTGGCTGAGGGTGCTCTCGGTGCCACCATCAATATTGTTAATGAAGACAATAACAACACTAATCCCAGCACGGACCCCTGAGGAACAGCACTGGTCACTGCCTTCTGTTTGGACACTGAGCCATTGGTCACTTCTCGATGAGTGTGACCACTCAGCCAATTCCTTTATCCACTGAACAGTCCACCCATCAAACCCATCTCTCACCAATCTAGAGAGCAGGGGACCCTGTCAAAGGCCTCGCAGAAGTCCAGATAGATGACATCCACCCCTCCAGCATCTCCACAGGTTCTCTGTGCAGGGCATCTGGTAACCTCGTTCCAGCGCCCGGATCGCCTCCACACTTGACATCCCTGGGAGACAGGGCAGACAGGTGAATGTGCTGTGGTTTGTCATGGATTTCTTTAAAAGGTAAAAACCCACCCAAACCCAAACCTGCCCCTTTGGGCAGGGTCTCTGAGTAGGAAAAAGACAGCTAGGGGGATGTGAAGGGGGACCTGCTACTCCTGGTCCAACACACGGACAGATGCTGAGTGAGTTGTATTGTGCAGTCTTGTATCCCAGTCGAGCCCATCAGATGGGAATTATAACCTGTTTGTATCAATTGAATAAAAACACCTCCCCATCTGCTGCATCCCTGACGAACACTTCCTGCCCGTAAAGGCAAGAGAGTGTGATGGTGGCACCAGTCCCTCCCCAACAACCCTTTTTGCCAGTCCAGATCCTTCATGTTTGGTTTGTGGCAACATTCACTCATATGGAATGACTTTCTGTTGAAAATAAAAAGGCACTAATGTAGCAGATGGTATAAAATACAGGGAGCTCCTGATGCCACTGGTTCCCATGGAGCTGCAGAGCTCAGGATTTGCCCCAAGGCAGTCACTTCTCTTCCCCCCACAGCAATGGGGAGAGAAGCTTCTCAAAGCTGTTGCTGTCTGAGCCATTTCATGGCTCGAGGAGCAGCAGCAGCAGGGGCAGGCCAGTGGCTGCACGCACAGAGTAGGATGTATAACTCTTGGCTGTACCCAAAATCCTGAGAATATCCCCAAATCAGCTTGTATCAAGTCTCCTACCTCACCAGCTGCCTCTCCCTGTCTGCAACAGCCCTTTGGCAAGGACAGAGGATGATCTTTCCCTGTATCACACCACCCCAGGGATCCTCTGCTCAAACCAGAGACTGCTCAAGTCCTACGTAAGTTCTTGGGCTCCTCAATTCCCTCCATCCACCCTTCTCAGGGACAAGGGGGAGCTGGGGCAGGTCTGCTCTGTCCTCACCTGGGCAGAGATGTTGCTCAGCTTTGGCGGTGGGAGCTCATTGAACTCAGTGCTCTCCCGGAAACGCAGTAAACTCCCTGTGGTCGGGGAACGGGGCTGGGTCTGAGCCTGCACCCACCCTTGGGGTCCTGGAGGGCTGAGTTTGGTGCAGATACTAGGCCAGGAAATACCTCTGATGCCCCACTTCACTCCTGTGGCTCAGGCAGAGGGGAAAGTCCTGTTGTGGGCTCCCTCCTGCTCTGCAGAAAGCTTCTCTTCCTCTGTCCCCTCCTGCTCCCAGAACTGCCACCACCCTGCCCAGCACTCTGCCCCACAGCAGGCACCAGTCCCACTTCCAGCATCCCAGGAGCTGGTGCAGAGGCCGTGGTTGAGCCCAGTGATGCTGGAAGTGATGCTGATCCTGACCCATCCCCAAAGCCCCCAAGTACCACCACTGGGCCCAGCCCTCACTGATGCAGGTGGCACCTTTCTCCATGAACCTGGTGATGGCACAGATGGGCTCTTCTTTGGTGACAACTGTGTGCAGCTTCTCCAGCTGGTCACACTGCAGTTCTTTATTACGTTGGCCTCTGCCAGGAAGGTGCCCACAGCCATACTGCCTGGCTTCATTGTCTTCACTGCCAACTGGGTGTGCTGGTTGTAGGTTGCCGTGGGGTGACATGAGAGACTGTTCCCAGCCTGCCCAGAGCCCAAGCACTGGGGTTTGGAGCCAAAGCACCTGGTAGCGTAGATGGAGCTGCTGACTAAGAGATGGAGATCTCGCACAGACCCTACACACCCCCCTATGCCTCTCCATGCTCCTTCCCCTTCACCTCTCATCCCTCACTCTTCCTCTTTCACTATCGCTTCCCCCAGCCGCAACCCCAACCCCGCTCCCACCCATCAACGATTCTCCAAACGGCCACACAGCCAGCCTGCTCTCCAGCCTTGGTGACTACCAAGGGATCTCACAGGTGTATTCTCTGAGGGCTTCTGTGGTCTGGGGACACAGCAGGGCTGGGGGAACTATAGGCACAACCTGTTGCTCTGCCCTGCAGGGACCAACAAAAGCCACCAGCCTTCATTATCCATAAGAGGCCTCTCCACGGGGCACCAGAAATCTACCCCTTCCCTCAGGGAGCTAGCCCAGCACAGGATGTCCTGTTGACTGTCAGGGGCAACTTCCAGCTAGAGAGAGTCCAGCCCATGGTGAACATGGTGAGAGAGACTCTGGGCATCATGAGGGCTGGCAGCTACAGCAAAGGCCAAAGCTCCCAGATTTTTTTGTGTCTCTTGAGAGGCCACCTAGGCACAAGGAAGGCCAGAACCAGCAATCGGAGCTGGCCCCCTCCCTGTAGGAGCTAGTGCTGGACACACGGAATCTTCTGAGGCATCCATCCTCTCTCCCAACTCTTTATCTCCATCTCCTGCAAAGCCACCATCATGCTCTCCTCAGCATCCGGAGCAAGGGCAGGGATGGGTGTTCTTGCTCTGGGTGCTGTAAGGCCTTAAGCACTGACCTCAGCCCTGCATCTGCCCCGTAACTCAGAAGCTACTCACCATGCGCAGGCAGTGTTTCGGCTCCCTGCTGAGCTCTGGGAAGATTTGAGCTCCCAGCTTTCCAGCCTGGAAACAGGAGAGGAGGCACTGATTCAGGCTCCAGGCACCTCCCATTGAGCATCCCTGCAGCTCCAGCCCAGGGGTGTTGGGGTTCCCCAGGTCCCTGTCCCTGCAGACAGGAAGGCTGCATTGCAGCAGGGCATGAACAGCTTGGAAGGCTCCATCCATACATACAGGGCTCCATCCTCCTGCTCCTCTGCACAAACTGCTTCCCATCTTGCAGCCATTTCCGCTACTCCTACTGCTTGCCGCCAAGGAACACCCTTTGAAAGCCCAACTCTCACACGGGTCTCTTCTTCATTCATCTGAGCGGATTGGGTCCTTTATCTTGTGAGACTGAATGAGCGATGGGGATTTACAAGAAGATTGTTACTGGACAACAATCCAGAAAACACTTTTGAAGGAGAACTGAAGTGCGCGCGCGCACACACACAGAGGCAGACTGTGCAGCAGTACATCCCTGTGCTGGCCCTGCCTGCAGTCAGGCGCTTTTGGAGCCTCCACCATTTATCGTTACACATGAGGACAGACCGGAACATATTTGAGCTCTGAGCACTGGGTGTGAACAGTTTTGTTTTGATCCTCTGGTAACGTCACAACAGCAGTGGAACTTTGTGCACAGCTGTATTTAACTCTGATGGACGTTAATAAAATTTGGCGAGAGAACTGAGAACAACTGCTCCGCTGACTCCAGGCTACCCAGCTGAGTCCTTACAGACAGGATTTATCCAAAGGAATTATCACCTGTGTGTATCCTAAAACCACAAAAGAGTTATGGGAATGTATTTGAATATTACTAGACAAACAGGTACCAGAGAATCCAGGCTGCCCCTCATTCCACAGGCACATTTTCCTTATCCTACAGGTCAGCGTTTGCAAACGCACTGGGAAAGGCTTCATTCATCGTCAGCAGGAGGTGACATGTAACTGCTACTGCTCTTCGAAGAGATGCGCAGTAGTATTTTCTTTAGAAAAGCCACTATGAAGTGTAGCTGTGTACTTGTGTGAGTGAGAACGAAAGCAATGCAAAAGCTGCCATCATTTAGAGGTTGGCTTAAGGCTTTGAAATTTGATAAAACAGTAACGAGTGCTTTATTCCCAATACCGGGAAATAACACGAAGATCAAAGCCCGTGAGCATCCAGACACGTGAGGGAGTAACCAGTGCATCTTTCATGAAGGAAGATGCACATTACCTATGGAGTCTTTTCTCTGCTGATCTCATTTACAGGCTGAACTGCTGGAGAATGAACATCATAAATATTTGTGGAATCTCATTTCCGGACTCTTCAGTTCCTTCCTTTGAGCTTGCATGCTCTGCTTTCTGAATGAAGACTGGCCAGATGAACAAGACTGAAATGCACTTTCAAGTGACTCGTGCCATGTGAGGTCAGTTCCCTAGCTACCTGCCTCCTCATGCATCACTCTCAGTTACAGGTTCCTAAATCAAGGAGGGAAACGCTTGAGAATCAGAGCTCCTTCCTCTGCACCTGGAAGCAGTGGCCCTTTTGTAGAACAGCAGCTGTATGATTGAAGAGGCTGGGACAACAGCGTAGTGAATTCTGAAAAGAAACAACATCATTTAGTTGTTGCTGCTGTATGAATTACGACCCTGACAGATTACGGTATAAATACGTTGTTTTCCTTTCTCCCGCTTTACAGCGATGAAGTTTTCCGTAGCTGAGCTGTACTATTTTGAGTGCAAAAGTTCAGTTCCCTGAATGTACAGCAGATTCTGAGGCACTCGGGTTCATAGGGCTGTGCTGCCAAATACTTTTGGAGAAATACAGGAAAACAATGCGTTCATGTACTAGAATGCTTGTGATATTTTCAGCAGAGTCCAATGAAATAATGGGACACAAATGCTTGGTAAAATCTGCTTGTGGGAGAACAACACTAACCAATGAAGATGGGAATATGAGAAAGCAGTTTTGGAACAGATCTTATATTTGAACTTTCTGCAATGGGATCATCACTGCAACGTGCAACAGGCACAAAGCCAGAGCAAACTTACGCTGATACTCGTATTTGGAACCTCCAGCTCATTCACTTGCAGCGAAAAGGTTTCTTAGAACCACTAGTTCAAAGGGAGAACCCAAGAGAGTCAAGTGTCTTGCAGACAGCACTTTGGTGATACTCAGAAACATGGGATTTATACCTGTCCCAGCCTGCTAGAATGCTGCAGTCACGAGAATTCCACCTGCGCCTCACTTCTCTATTTGTGGTGTTGAACGGAAGCGTCACGTAAAGCCTTCAGGTGATTTCCTTCAACATGGAATCATTGTTCCCAGCCTTTGCTGCGTCAAGCACAGAACAGAACAGGAAGCACAAGTGACTGTAGTGCTCTAGAACCCCCCCCCCCCTTCCATTTTTATCTACAAGTTACTCTGGCTTACCTAGAATCCACACAATGACCTGATGGCTTCCATTATGTGGCTGCCATTACAAGACAAAAGAACCTCCTCTTACCCAGCACCTCCAAGATGACAGATGTGTTCTAGAGCATCAAAGCAGAAATGTCCATGACAAAGTGCCACAATTCAGCTTCGGCTTTATCACCAAATGAATGCTACAACACAGTCAGAAGTATCAGCTCCAGTCCCACCCAAAGAAGAACTCCTAAGCAGTAGTGGATAAAGGTAGGGCGACCACTGACACTGCTCACTGTGCTGTTTTCCAATAAAAATCATTGGGTAAGTAGTTTGAGTGGTAAGAATTTGCAATACAGAGCCTCAGCCTAGCAAGTTTCTTTTAATTTTTTCAATGTACAGCATTTTAATTCTACAAATGTAAAAAAAAAAAAGAAAAAAAACAAACCCCAAACAAACCTTTACAATGTTGTTTTTTTCCTCCTATAATGATCAAAACCAACTTGATTCAGTAAGATCTGGAATGCAGTTGATGCGACCCAATGGCTTCTGATAACGCAAATAAAATGGCCGAGACGTTTAGCTTTGAGACCCAGCGTGTGCGGTAACCACGGTTACCACTCGCAACGCAAACAGGTGTCGAGGAAGTGCTGCTACAGGTACCAGTTACGAATGTGTTGACCCTCCTTCTCTCCGAACAGAACACTGCTCACGCGGCAGTCTCGGGGCCACTTTGTGTGGGTAGAGGGCAAGTTTTGGTTTGAGAGTGCTACCCCCACAAATGACTAAGTGCAAGGCAAGGTTCTGACTCAAATTACAAGCAAACAAGGAAACTTAAAAGTAGAGACTTAAGCTTTGAAATCATGAAGACCTATTGTGCCAGGTTTCTTTTCATAATCAGAACACCTTTTTAGGTTAAGCTCCCATCGATACAGTTGCACTAACACACAGTGGCACAAAGAACCAAGTGTATCCGATTACTTTTGAATTTCCTTGACCTTGCCAGGTTTTTACATCCCCCACAGGACTAACAGCAGTTATTTATATGTAATCGATAACCATTGTACAGTTACTCCATAGCTTTACAATACTGCCCGTACTATATCACAAGCATTACAAATCCTATAAAAAATGCAGCCCCCGTTGTGGCATACAAGAATAAATTAACCCCAAAAAAATTTAGTATTACCATTTATTGGTGACAAACACTACGTTTTACTTACATTCCATGGGGAGAAAAAATTCCAGCGTAAACAATGAACTGAAGCAGTACTTAACTTGCAAGGCTATCGTGCTTTACCTGGACCATATGCAAAAAACTTTACTGCACACGGGCTGGTGTGCAATAACACAACATCAAAAGCAACACAGTTTATATTATATATAAACAAAGGGAATTTGTTTTTCAGCCCTACATGGAGATGTAATTAAACAGTATAAAGCACTCAAGGAAAATCAATCTGCGGTTTTTATACGCACTACACCGAGATCATATCCTGTAATGTAGTGAGCTGTGTGCCATCTGTGCACACAATCCTCAAAGCACAGAGTTCACTTCATGTCACGTTGTGTTGAGTTCCCTTACCCCACCCCGCTCAAGAAAACTAAAAATTAACCAAAAACCATCAAACCAAGTTTAAAATTCATGAAGTGTTTTAATTCATTCAACCGTTGTAGAATTACGCTAGGTTTGCAAAAATAGGGGACTTTTAAAACTGGTGGGCACACGATTTGTTTCCAGTGAAACTTTACTATTTCAGTAAAACCAAAAAGAACCACTTACACGGATATGATCTTCCCAGGTTAGTTCACAGGTTAACATGTCAGTCTCAGGAGACAAAGTTTCTAAACTGTGCTATTGTTCTAGATACAATTAAGAAACTTTTAAATGAAAACTTCATAGTGTCATTTCAATCAAAACAACATAAGGAAACTAAAAATTTATCACTGAAGAAAAAGCAACGGTTATGATTTAGACACTACAGTAGGTTGTAAAGACTGTAGCACTCTAAAACAGGTTACATTAATAGGAAGCATTTGATTTTCTCTGGTGCTTTCAGGTTTGGGTCCAGTCAAAAGCCTTTTTCAGGCAGTGCTGTCCAGTGTTTGTCCCAGCGTGTTTGAGTTAGCCGGCTTGAGAAGAGGGTCACTTTCCATTTCTTGTTTCACACATCTACAAATGAGAAAATACCTGTTACTTCACAGGTATCATCACACTGTTACCACAGATGAGAAGCTTCTAAATCAGAGAAAAAGGATTTGAAGCGCACAGAACAATTTGATTTCATACAACAGGTCTCTGTTTATCATCCATTAGCACATTGTTAATTGCACTGTTTTGATTTTTTTAAACAAACGAGAGGCTAAAGTTGTTACTTGCATCCCCAGCTCCTGCTCAAAGGGAGTGATTTGCCAGCCCTCCCCTTGCTTTGGTAGAAAGCTGTGAAACCTGCACATTGCTTACCTCTGACACACAGAAAATTACTATAAAAAGAGGAGCAGCTGCGCTGAAAATTCCCACTATCTACTAATAATGTTTGTGATAAATAATCTACGCAGAGAGATCACAGGCAGAATTTCTCTGTCTCACAGCCTTTACCCACTTGCTCCCACTCAGTATTTCGCATCGGGTACATGAAAATTACAACCTTTATCATAAAACCTAACCTCATCCTTCTGGAGAAGGGAAAACAGCCCTTGGCCTTTCAAAAAGAAAAAGCCCTCGAACTTTTTTTTGGTTCTAGAACATCACAGGGTTAGAGGTTCCCCGTAACACAGGGGAAGGTCAGTGGGTCGCACTCACACAGACATTGGTCCATTTCCTGTTCTTGGCATCTCTGTGGTTTGTTGGTCCAACTCAGAGAGCAACTTTAAAATATTCAATGCAGCCTAAAGAAAAGAGAGAGAGCTTGATCAGCAATTCAACTCAAGCCCACTTCACGGACTCTGTGAGAGCAGGACTGTGACTGCCTAAAACAAAGTGTCCTGGTCATCTGTTCTTTATGAGGTGGAACTGCAGTGCAGAAAAAAATTCTACAGTGTAGATTTTTACCTGGCTGTCAGCAGGGGATTCCCACTGCATCTCACAATGGGGGAAAATTAATTCAGCGGTACTATTGAGGAAAAATCTCACTAAATTAGTAACGGCTCAAACCGTACAGAGCTGAAGAGAAAAGGACAGTCAAATGCACCAATCCAAGAAGTTCTCTGCAGAGCAAAGATACCACCAAGAAGGGCAAGTGCCACCATTTAAAAAAAGAGTCATTGTGTCAGTTATCACAGGAGTCAGACTGCTCCTCTGAGAACTGAGAATTTATTTCCACTCAATTCAGATCAATCGCAGAAGCACCATCCTGGAATTTGCTGATCAGCTGTGGGACGTGCACCACAGGCAGCTGAATTTCTCAACCCACTCTCACAGTGCTGCAGCTCTCAACTGTCTGTCCTTCTCCCTTCTCTTCACTGCACCGACTCCGCACTTTGTCTTACAGGAGCTTTTTACAGCAGGACATAGGAATGGACACGAAACGTCAAAATTAAGTTACGAAGATCAAAGACATCAAATGGCTGCGCCGTTTAGCCATCAGCAAGTCAATTTTTTTTATTTTAGTATAAAAATCAGCAGAATGAGTCTTGCTCAGTGCACTTGCATAGTGCAAACTACCCCATTAGTGTGCAGTCAGCACTGGGTACTGAAGAGAATGAAACTCTTCAAATTACAGTAGACTGCGTATCTGCTGTCACAGCCACATGCGACGTCTCTTACAGACAGTGTCTCCTGCAGAGGACAGTCCAGAAAACTTGTTCTTTCAAAAAGAAATATTGCAGCTACTGCTAATTAAACACCCTTTTTTATAACAGCAGGTGTCTCCTGCTATCTCCCAATCAAAGTGCACTTCTTCCATTTTCGATTCTGATCCAGGAGAAAGTCTGGTAAAATGAACCCTGGAGTTACAGTTCCCAAAGAGGTATCAGCCTGTTCTGTCACAGAAAAGAAGTTGAAAAGCTCCTGCGTTTTGAAAGTTCCTTCTCATACCTTTTCTTCAACTCTTGCTCAGGCAAACAGCATCAACATAAAGCAAATGTGCTTTGGTTAGACCAAAACTGTGGGCATATTAAGTTTTTTAAAGGTTAGATTAGATTTTGATATTGGTAAGAAATTATTTCGGCAGCTGTGAAACACTAGACAAAATTTATCCAGGGACCTGTACGAGCATTTAATTGCTATCCAGCAGTCACAGGAAACCTTGGTCTATCCATTGCATCCATGAAGGTCAAAGAGAAAATACTTCAGTAAGAGTCATCATACCATGTCGTGGCAAGACTCTACATCCTTTCCAATCCCATGGCTGATCAGTGGTGGCTGAGAGGAACAGTTTATGAGAGATACAAACTCATTCTTGTTATTTTTTGGAAAGTCTTTATATTCAACCTGAAGAGAAGAGATGGATTTGGTTCATTGCAGTCAAACACAGGAAATCTACCACAACAGCTATAGATTATTTCCCCACATATGAAGCTGATCCTTAGTTTTCCCCATCCCTCAGCCAGCAGAAGCATTTACTCTGAAATCTGACTTCACTTGCAGTATTTTTAAGCAATGATGGCTCTGCAAGCCATGTGAATAAAAGTGGCTCCTTAATCACAACTGCTGCTGGGACCTTTAGTCTGATCACCACTATCTGCATTTAAAAGGTTCCCTATTAGACTTTGTAATCCACTGAATTCCTTTAACTATCAGCACAGGGACTGTGCATTTCTGATTCAAAGGGCCAAATTCAAGGAAATGAAGAGCTTACAGCAGATGCGAGTGTGTGAAAGCTTATTCCAGAAAACTGATTTCAGACCAGCCAAGCTCAAGTTCACACTCCATCCCCACACCACAACCATTTGCAGAACAGGCTACTTCCAATTTTATTCTTCCAGCACTTCAGAGCAGTACTGGACAGAGGCCGCAGATGCGACACAGAAACACACATGTGAAAACTAAATGAAAAACCCCGTAGTATTCAGCGCATTTCCTAGGCCAAGGCAAACACTCTCTGAACACACTGGTCAGCAGAGAACTGAAGAGCTTCAGAAGAAACAACAGGCTGGACCAGTTTCAATAGCTTTGGCAGACGCTGAACATGTACCTGGATTCCTTGAACATTGGAAAGATAGTCCAGCTGCTCCGAGGGCCTAGTGAGTGGTCCGTGGGGTACGTGGCCTGATGAGTTGTTATTCTTTAGAACGGTCTCAGCAGTAGGAGAAGTACCAGCATACAATAGCTCTCTGGCGATCATTGCTGTTACTGTAGCCTTGACAGGATTTGGGGCTGCCCTATTGAACTCTTTGGTGTGGTGTCCTTGATTGGCTCCCACAGCTTGTGCAACCTCAGGGACCATGGGAAGAATTCCAGCAGGAAGCTGCTGATGGCTGAGATAAGGCATCCTAAACTCATCTTCTTTATTACCTGAGAAGAAAGAGGTACACGCTGAACAGACGCTGGCTATTTCTGTGAGGCCTCCTGCAGGGACATGAAAGCACCTGAAGACACCAAAAGCCACTTCTGAAAATAGTGGTTTGTTTCTAATGATTTTTTAAATCCTTACAGCCTAAGTGAGCTTGGTTTGCCTTTGCTGGGTCAGAGATGCAGCATCATTACAGCACCAAAGTTCACTTATTGAATCATAGAATCAATTCAGTGCAACACTTGCTTCTGCCTAAAGAAGCAGCTCCGACAGGAGTTTCTTCAGCTTAGTCAAGTTTTACAGACACTTCAGGCAGCCACAAGCACATTCCTAGATCTACCTAATGGTTTCAGAACTTTGATTTCTTCATTCAAATGCAGGAGCAAGTAATGAAACCATGGGATGGCCAGAGCCCCCACTGAATGTTGTAAGGACAGTGACAGCCCCCAGCGCTCACGCTGTGTGTGGTGAGAACGCAGACAGGGAGGGGAGGCTTCGTGCAGTGTGGGCTCAGTATGAAGAAGCAAGAATGACTATTTACAGCAAACACCCAGCCACCATACTGACATTATGGCACAACTTCAATTGAACAGGGATTTAAGAGCTTTTCCAGGGAGCTCATATAAACAGAACTGTGGAGGAACATTACAGAGGTGTCTCAGGAAAGGCTGGGAAGGCAGTGCCACTGAATTGACCAGGAGTCTGTATCATGGCAGAACAGATAAATGAAGGAATTCTGAATTCCTGGCAGAACAGGATTGAGCTGTTTCAAGTCTAAGGATAACGGCTAAGTTAGTCCCAGCAGTTTAGAAGTTAAAAAAAATTTAAAAAAATCAGACAAACACCTGAAACAAACTAACAAGTGGAACAGAAAGATGTTGTGATATATAAATTTCCCCTCAGGACTCCTCCCAACAGCTCACGTTACAGACAGACACCTGCATGGCCAGGTTTGGGGTTTTTTTCAGCCAGTCACCCGTGGATCTGACCACTACAATCATCAATAGTATGAAAGAAACGCAGGCACAGCTTTTTGTTCTCACTCATTAGGCATGAATAAGCGCAGATGCAGAGTCTGTTCTGCACTACAAGACAATTTCTTCCCTATCTAAATGTGCTTTCAGAAGACCAATTTCAGTTAGTACTGACAGACACTCATCTTCACCCCAGGAACAGTCTTCAGCATACAGCGTTATTCCCTTAGCATCTGTTAAGTGATCCAGCCAAACACAGCTACCTGCCTCAATACCTTCAGCACCATCTTCCCATTGCTACTCTGCCCTGAGCTTAGAGTGACGTTTCTGGGGCAGACTCCCAATCAAATCTACAAGGCTATTCCCATGTGGCAGAAATCCCAACCTTTTTCCCAGGGAATCTGCTCCCATCCTCACTGGAACCCTCTAACAGAGAAACCTGCCGTTTAGCTGAAGAGGCTGATCTCTCCTTCTTCCCTTCCCTTTTCCCCCCACAAAAACTGCTCCTAATTAACTTCTGATGTCGGCTGGAGGAGCCTGGTCCCTGGATCAGAACCAAGGTCCCAAACATTCATTCATGTCCTAGAAAGCCCTAGATATGGATTAAAGTCTGTCCCAAGATTCCCTGGACTGAGGTGAGACAAGCCCAGAACTGCAGCTGCACCTTAGCCCACACATGGCTCAGCCACCACTCAAGCAGGTGGCCATGTGAATGAGCATTACATTACTCAGGAAAAAGAAACTCTTTGGCATCTGAACAAAACCTTCCCAAGGGGTAATTTCAGTCTGGTCACTTACTAGTTGAATTGTCTTCAGAGCCTGGCTCGAAGAAGGTTACTTTTCTTCCATCAGCTGGTTTCTTCACTGGTGTCTTAAAAAGAAAAAAAGCCAAATACACAATATCCTCTCAAAACTCTCTCTTCCCTCCAAGTTTTGAAGTTTGACCCTTCAAAATTTCACTGTTAAATTTACTATTCAAACCCCTCAATTATGATATAATTATGACGTAACTACCATAAAGAGACAAGCTGAGTGATTGTGAGTCACGTAGTGACTAACACCACTGTGAAGTGGTATTAAGAACACAAACATTAAAAACTAGACATCACTACAAAGCTGGTTACACTATCATGAGTGACTTGTATAGCTGAGGGCAATATACTGGACACAAGCGAGCATACTCATGAAAAGTAAGAAACTAAACCCAGACTTTGCTATTTGAACTCCCTGGGGACATGTGCTCAGTCACTAGAGGAGCACAAAGCTCCTTCCCTGCTAAAGGACCCAACCAAAGAAAGAGACTGGCTGCAGCTGATGATAAAGATCATGTGAAATACTGCCGCCATAAAATCCTATAATTGACACATCTGCACATTTCTGAAGCCAGGTACCACAGGTTCTGAGCCATTCTAGTAAGAAGAAATATGTTCACTTAGTCTTCAGATGAGGTTTTGATTTACTTGCAAGATAGAACCCTTAATGTGTCCAGACTGCACTGTTTTTCAGAGAAGTCACCTCAATCCAGCTGTTTCCTGGCTCAAGCAGCACTGTGACTGACTACCCTGTTAGTGCCTCACAACTCAGCTTTTGCTGAAGTATTGCAGAGTGGTTGATTCACAGACTCTTACCTTCTCTTCTGTCTTTAATGCTGGCTTTGGAGGCTGGGGTTGAGGGACTTTGAAACCTAAAATTTCCAACATATTTTCGGCTGCGTTACGTTTAGCAACTTTTTTGTTTGTGCCCATCCCCTCAGCTGTGTGTACACCCACTTTCACCTGAGGGAAACACAACCAAACAAGTTCTTGAGCAGTGGTATGAGAAGCCACTTCTCAAGTGATAGTTCAAGTGATCATTATTCCAAGCAAATTGTCATTTATGGTCACTGGCCTCTGAGCACAGGAAACCCAAAGACAAGTCACACAAACAACTATATTTAACCATCTCACCTTGGCAGCCACCTAAATGTTCAAATCTGGGTATCGCAGCAGCTATAGATTTTCCAAGCTGAAGTTAGAGGTTTAGCAGATTTACTAACACGAAGGAAAGAAAGCAGCTCACTAACTACCTTCCTGTCTTGACCAGGACAGCGGAGGTCTGGAGAACGAGCTCGATCTTGAGAGGCCAGTAGATACTCAGTATTTCAAATACCACTATGCTACTGGGATGTGCGATGCAGGGGGAAGTGAGTGCTGCTCTTTGAAGCAATACATGGAAACTCAGGGGAAGGAGGAAATGAAGAATAGCCAGGTTGTGTTACAATATAAGAGGCTCAATATTGCTTCACAACATATTAATATTACTATTAATTAAAACATTATCCAAATAATGCAAGTTATTTTTAAACAAACTTCAAAGAAACCTGGCTGTAATCCTGCTAACTTTGTAGACATCATAAGTCAAAAAAACAAAAGGCATCACAGCCATGCAACTAGGTTTCTCAAATGAACACACGAACCTGCATGACAAACTCCCTGCGCCTTGGAAGACCACGTTCTGTGATGAGCATGTACTCTGGTTCCTTCTCTTTCTTGGCCTGCTGTATCTGGGCGAGCCTGCTAATGGGATTCATTCCTTGACCATATTCTGGACTTGTTTGCAGCTACATTCAGCAGTGTTTAGGAAAGAAGCCAAAATTTGTGAACATTAGACAAAATGCAGCGCAGCAGTGAATTCATTCATCTCTAGGATTTAAAAGCACTGAAATGAATGCTACTTAAGGAAAAGCTACTGCAAACAGACAGAAGGGATTTCTTTGGTTCTGCTGTCACAGTTGACCATCTATAACCTAGCACTGGTAAAAGTTTTACAAGTTCTAATCCTGCTATTTTGGGAAGGACAGGTTCACAGGAGAATTTGCAGAAGCAAAATCATGCAAAACCCAAAGCTATTAGGTCCAAGGCTTGAAAAACCACTTTGATTTCTATGTGCCACAGATCCTTTTACAAGGTTTCTCTGTCATTCTGAATTTACTGAAAACTGTTACCAAAGTGGTGTCAGAATCCCATCTAGAGTAGGAGTAGAATGTACTCTGTTTTTACAAACAGTCAGATTTCCAGGCTGTTTGCCTCTTACCTTCACTATCGACTTTGTTTTCTTTTTGATTCGTGGCTTCATTTTCTCAATCGTAGGGAGGGGTGGTAATTTTTTCAGTTCCTCTAGGACTGCTATTGCAGCATTTTTCTTTGAGATCTTCTTGCTCTTTCCTTCACCTTCACCCATGAATTCTCCAACTGACACCTTGGTTACAAAGCTCTTCATATGGGGAGGACCACTTTCCTTGGTCACCTGTTTCAGAGGGAAAAACTGAGTGAAAGCGTGATAAACACTTATTAAAAATGGTAGGACATACTGTTTATAGCAAACTTCTCTCAAGAACTACAGGTAAAGAGGTATTAGATCCTCACACAGTCCCAAAAGCAAATCGTACTCTAATGACGTAATCCCACCCAAACTCATGTACACTAGAAAACAGATCAAATGCAGCAGGCAGTAAACAGTATTTACGGTTAAGTCAGTAACCTATCTTCTCAAATTTACTAATTTACTCTTTCAATATTCAAATACTACTGTTCTATTTAATCAGTGTATATTTAGAACCAGTTAACACCCCCTCATTAAATACATCAGTAATTACACAGAAAACAATTATTTAGGATCCAGAATTTTAGCTCAGAAATCAAGTGTTGTAGTTACATCTAAGGTAGCTGCTACCACAGGTTTAACCTCCATTCATAACACATCATACTTCAAAATACTCATGAAATAAAAAAGAATGAATTAGGAACTTCCACCCACAACTGGCTTTGTGTGACACTGCATTTTCACCAGTGATGCTTAGGCTAACCTGCAATAATTGAAAGCTTCATGTAAAATTTCACAGAATGCTTTCAGAAGCAATTTGGTCACAGAGAATTGTCTTTTCTCACTCTAATATTTCAGGTACTTGGCTTCGATGTTGTTCTGTCAGCTCAGGAAAGCAGCACGATAAATTAATAGTTCAGTGCAACAGAGATGCTCCTATGGACACAACTGATTTAAGGTAACTAAAATGATCAAGGAGAGGCAAAGAGGCAGCAAGCAGCCAGGCCAAAGGGAAAGGAAAGTAAGATGCACATGAGGTCACCCCATGGCAAGAAAAGAAACCTATGTGTGAGATCCTGCAACGTGCGAGCAGTCCACATCAGTGCTTAATCAAGCAAATACGACTGTGAGTGCCTTTCAGGGTGAGCTGTATCCTTTGCCTCGACGCTGCACTTCAATACTCTAAGCACTAATGTGGCCTTGCGTGTTGTTTCTTTGCTGTAATACTGACACTTTAAAAAAGCTTGGAAAACAGACTGCGCAGACAACCACAGCAGAGCTGTTCACTCATGTTATCGTTTTAGTGCAGGACTTTGTGAACAGGTGGAGTTTTCTGTTTTCTTTCCCACACAAACTCTGAGACAATTGGGGTCACTGTCAAAGGTACAAGTGTTTTCACAACTAACAAGGCAGGTTAACAGTCAGTTGCTTGGGTTACCTAGAAGACACTCAATGTGGACCCTTAGTATTCTAACAAAAACAAATCTAGAGCTTGTAAAATAAACATACCTCAAAATTCACAGGCAAGTTCCTTTTAAGTGCAATCTCAAAAACTTGGCTTATTTCAGATTTATTGAGATTTTCATCATCTGGTTCTTTTCCGTTAACCTAAAAGAAGCATACTCTATTTAAAATAAAGATCCTATTAAATCCAATTTTATTCATCCATCCAGTTGACTGAACTCAGATTTTTAAGTAGTCTAACCTTTACTGCTGTTTTATGTGACTGTGTAGAAATGCCAAACACAAACTACAGGACTGAACCTGAAGAGGCTCGTGGAGGTATACGTGGAAAAGCCTGCACAGCCTCATGTTTTCACATGCTCATTACAAGAAAGAACAAAGGGAGTAAGAGCCAATATGTTTAAAAATTTGTTTAGAGAAAAACAAACTGAAGTGTTAAATTAACTGATTTCCAAAGGGAAGTACCTTCATGGAATATGGTGTCATATACTGATTGGACATCTGTACCAAAAGCACTAAGACAGTCAGTATCAGGTAAGAGAAAGGGCAGGAAAATAAAGATTCTGAGAATGGGACCGATGTGACTGAAGGGTGGCTAATCAGAGCCTGGCACAGCCCTCCTCCTAATGTGCTCCCTTGTAAGCACTTCACTGACAGAGTTGTTTCTCACCTGAAGAACACCCTGACAGAACACCTGCCTTAACGCAAACGCTGCACAGCACTGCAAACCTGCTGGCGGACCTGCAGTGCCAGGTGAGGCTCACGTGCAGGCACTTGTGTGCATCTCCAGGTAAAACTGACTGTGATGCCAAGACTGTCTTCTCTTATGTTGGGTAAGAGGCACAGTAACAGCAACAGAGACAATTTAAGACTAAGTGTGGAGCAGTGTTATCAGAAAGATTATCATCACGATGATTCACCCCTTCTATCCGACCACAATGCTCGTTATGCAACCAGGAAACAAACATGATTTAAATGTTTAACTGGAGCAGCAGAAAAATGCTAGGGAGCTCTCACTGACTAGAACTCATTTTGATGGCAGCAAGCATCTCCACATCAG
The DNA here is from genome assembly GCA_013400115.1 of Rhinopomastus cyanomelas. Classification (NCBI taxonomy): domain Eukaryota; kingdom Metazoa; phylum Chordata; class Aves; order Bucerotiformes; family Rhinopomastidae; genus Rhinopomastus; species Rhinopomastus cyanomelas. The sequence goes on from VXBP01000406.1 coordinate 65,050, forward strand.
ATTAAAACATTTAGGAATTTTTTTTTCCTACCACTTAAAGCAGGCTCTTCTCAGACTCACAGAATGTCAGGGGTTGGAAGGAACCTCTGAAGATCAAGTCCAACCTCCCTACCACAGTAGAACCAAAACTAGGGCAGATCACTCACAAATGTACCCAGACAGCTCTGGAAAGTCTCCAGAGAAGGAGATTCCACAACCTCTCCAGGCAGCCTGTTCCAGCACTCTATAACCCTCACAGAAAAGAAGTTCTTCCTCATCTCAACAAAGTTTGTTAGTCTGGGTTGACCTTCTTTTCAGGTTCGAGATGCAAGCCTTTCAGAAGAGCACATATAGCCCAACATCCTTTTACCAAGATAACACTTACAAGCCATTACTATACCCATTCACCAACCCTTACAGAGAAGTGCAGACATAGTTCAGGTCTGTGCAGACTGAGCCCACGTGATGGCACCACTTCTCCAGAGAAAGGTTGATGCTACGAGCGAGCGTGAGAAAGGTGAGGGCAGCACCTCCCTCAGAGGAGCCACACTGCACCTCACACAGCACAGGTTAAAACTGGCAAAGACTGAACTTTTTTTTTGAACAGGGGTCAAAAGTCTCGACTCTTGTATTCAAGAGTCTAAACCCCATCTCAGATGCAACGGGTAAGTTCAAAAGGAACGGTTTCACCAACCGTACTGAAATAATACTTGAACTGCTAAGGTCTTATTAACTACCAACATCTTGAGGAGTGATCTGTCACTGCCCTTCCCTGTCAAAACTATCATTTCAGTTAAGAATGTTTTTCCTCTCCTTGTAAGTTCAGATGTATTCTATTTCTTCAAATTCTGACATTTTTCCTTGCAAATGTGACCAAGACTTCTCTTTACTGGGTTAGATTTTTGCCATTTAATAACTTTTCAAGAGATGATGAATAGCACAAAATTATTTACTCTGTTATGGTGCATACTTATGACACATCCCGAGTTTATTAATACAGTGCAAAACTCCATCTAAAGAAAGTAAATTATTAGCAAAATAACAACAAACTGTAGCTCTTTCAACAACCATTTTGCCACTTCCCAGGTTGTGGTTCATTTTATAAATCAGAAATTCTTATATACACTCTCCCTCTCTCTCTTTGCCTGCACGCCTCAGTCTTTAAATGCCATCTGCACATGTACATAGATGGACCTCTCCAAGGTCCTCTGTGCCTCTGCATTGGAAAAAGACAATGAACATGAGCATCTTCCACTCTCTGCTCCCAGATTGTTCAAATCCATTTCTAACAAGTGAAAAAAACTGCCTCAAAAGCAAACCGAAGTAACAGATTAAAAAACTCCCAAGGAAACTGAGAAAGTAATGGACTCCTCTAAGAGGGGTTTGCCCTTTTCTAGGAACTCTCTCAGCAGGCCCTTCCTCAAAGGCTGCTTATAAAGAAATTTGGAGAACCAGCAGAGAGGTGCTGGCTTGAAGGACACTGATTTGGACCCAGGCATCAGTCTCCTCCTACAGCCTCCCATTCAAAGCAGAGTAGACTTCAAAATTAATTCAGGTTCTTCGGGCAGGGCTTTGTCCAGCTGAGAACTAATATAGAACTTTTTTCCTGCCACTTGTTTTCACATTTGGCACTCTGAGCAGCTATGGAAAATGGCCTCATGATCTAATAATTTTGTTCAAGGATTTCTTCTTAAACACTGAAAGTTTGGTAATTTACGAATGTCAGCGTAAAGTCCACCAAATACAAAGATTTTAACAATAGTGTCAATAGTAAAAAAAACCCTGTACAGTTGAAAATTTACCCCTCCTAAAAACATATTCTGTTCACACACACACACACACACACAGAGAGACAACTGTTTAGAAGGAAAATCACTGGCAACATCAGATAGGTTTTCTCTCTTAACTTGCCTTCACTGCATACTCACATCATAAGAGTGTGGGTTATGCTCTTACACTACTGTATCCTTCAATGCCTTTGCCTCTCTGAATGCAAGAATGAAAAGAGCTCAGCAAGTGGTGAAAAAACTCTTGTTTTATCCTCATCTTATCCAGTGCAAAATGATCCTACGGATGCCAGCAATTTCCTCAGACAAAAGTACAATGTTGGAAAGCCACCAGCATTAACGGACTGAAGATCTGATTCATACGAGTACTCATTATAGACCAGTGATCTCTGTTCAAAGGACTGTTCTCCTTCAGCAAAGCTGCATTTACCATGGCTCCCTTTGAGGACAAGTTAAACTGTCACATAAAAATAAAATGACAAATGCATGTTTCTCATCAAGTTTATAGGACTTGCTCACCATACGTAGCGCAGAATGAAGACAGCATCCAGCTCTCAGCAAGACTGCAACTGCTTTCTACATAATTCTCCCTTCTTGCCACCTCTTGCCTAAATTCAAATAATTCTCTCATGTCCTTAAAATCCCAGAAAATGAAGAGACTGCAGGTCTTTGTGTTACCTCTCAATTTACAACCATTACACTGAATGAAACATCATTTAGAAAAGGATACATGGTCAGGCTGTTCAGAAGACCTTATACTACTCAACTTCAAACACAACTCTAAGAGCTTTCAGAAAGTCTGCGTGGAAGCAATTCCAGAAAAGTGAACAGAGTTCAGTCACTGATGATGCTATTACCTTCTGCAGAGTTGGACACCTTGAGTCCAGTGCACAGGACTTTGGTGCCTGAGGTGGAAAATGGCTGACGACAGGGAGTGAGTGCAGAAAGATGACGCTATGTGCTGCTGACACAGAGCAACAATACTCAGGAATCTGGGATTCCCTGCACTGAAGGCTAATGGCTTCCTCATGCTTGAGCTCTCCTGAGTGAAGGTATTTGGTCTGTCCCTGACTGCGCTCTGCCTATCACCTCTCTAAATCTCAGCACAGAACTCCACTTTTCTCCACTTTATTCCACTCATCTCCACTTTTCCAGCTTCTACTCTGAGCAGGACTTGCTTCTCCCCAAAAGCACTTGTAATCCCTTGACTGTCAGTACGTACATCAATCTCCTCCTGGAGAGTTGTCTGTTACCTGAACCACTACCATCAGGGTTTCCCAGGGCTCTTCCCTGAACCACCAGATCCAGCTAACTGGCCAATGCTCTCTCCCACAAACACACTTGTAAGTTTCAACTGTTTCCTTTTGTTTCACAACACATTTCCTCCAGCCTCCTGCTCTGCCATTTCTGGTAGTTCACACCTGTTTTTTTTTTGTCCAGTCTGAGACCCCTTGTTACTTTCTTGGTCAGTTTTTCAGTTTCCTTCCTTCTCAGTGCATGGCCAGACCCCACACCATAATTTGTCAGACTAAGTCATCAGGCTAACCTTTGCTTCCTGTTCCTCACCTCTCTGGCCGTGTCCTAGTGTCTCTTGTTTCTAGGACTGTAGTGCATGATTTCCCCCCTCAGCACATCAACAGATCTCTTGCTCTTAGTTCTAACATCAAGACCTCATAACTGAGATGGGTATAAGAGCCCATAAAATAAAGACTACATACACTCTTTGTAGTAGTCTTTGGCCCAGGCAGTGAGCCAACACATGTAGAGAGGATGCATGCAGTCAGACAGCCCCAGAAGCTGTAACTTGTGTGGACATAATGAGACCTTCTACCCAAAGCCAATCAACAAAACAACAGGATCATCCCCCTGCCCCTCAACTAACAGGGTCTGGAAATGGAAGGTGGTAGGCAGCCATACATTTACAGAGGGATAACAATTTAAGTCATACCAACAGGTGTCTATGAGTTTACCACTTCCATGAAATTCCTGCTTGTCTACAACTTTCATGTTTCTTCCCAAATTCAAGTAGGAATTTTGCCCAGGAAGCAGAGCCATGTCAGGTTTCTAATGGTCCCACACCAGAAAGCAAGTCCCTCATTTACACATTTCAGAAATTTATATATGATCTGCACCTGGCAAGATATTAGTTCCTATCTGCCCTTCCAGTGCTTATACCTGACAGACATCTAGAGCATTGCTGTGGAAAAACATGACAGCAAAAGATTTAATAAACCTTCATTTGGGAAAACTCGAGTTGCATAGAAATGTGTAGGTTTAAAGCAATATTTCTACTGACACCAGTACAGCAACACTACTATACGAAATTAAATGGCACAACTGATGTCTTCCTCTCAATGAGAAACAGCCTGCAACAGTATCTCAGTTTATCTTAGTTTATTCTTACAACACTGAGATTAATTCTCACCTCTGATTTATCAGGCAAGGGCTCATTCTGCAGAACTTTCAGTGCTTTAGCAGCTGCATCGTGCTTAGCAGCTTGTCGTGTTCTTCCTTTCCCATGAAACTGCTGCCCTCCAATTGAGAGCTCAACTTGATAAAGTAAGGGCCCAACAGGAAATGGGTAAAAGTACCTGCAAGACATAAAGATAAATAAGCAAACAGTTTGTCTTACAAAGTAAACAGAAACACAACTTGTAGGTGAGAGAATCTCATGGATATTGCTAACCACAGCTCAGCACTGAAGCACTAGTAGTAAAATGCCAATTTTTTATTTAAGGCCTGAAAAGATTTTAGTGAGAATCCTTTGAAATACAGCATTAGCCTTTCTTCTTTTGCTATATGAAGATAGTTCTAACCAACCAGGCCAAAGACAATGTAACTCTGCTTTTACAGACATGGCAGGCCAGTAAGTTTTAAATTCTCATTTCCTATTCCTATAGAAAATGTTTTAAACTAAAGCTTTGATTTAAATAGCTTTAAAAAAGCATTCAACTACTTTCTTCACTTCTGCTTTTGCACAGAAAGGAAATGCAAGAAATATTTTGGCAATATTTAGCCACTCACAAAGCTGGCTGTATCCAAATGCCTTCAAACTGATTTACTGGGTTCAGTTCCCTTTTTCCTCCCCTTCCCCTCTCACCAAAGAAAGAAACCCCACACTTCAATGAAACAAACTACAGATATCAGCGAGGTCTACTTAAAAAAACCTCTCTGCCTCATAAGCTGGTTGTGTCTCAAGCAGAACAGCCCTTTAAGGGATGTTGTGTTTTCAGCCAGCTTTGAGAAGACAGTATCAAAACATTTGGATTGATGAGAACCACAGTTCAAAGCTGAGACACCAAAACCAATGCATGAAAGCATACATACCGTGGTGGATAGGTACCACCTCTCATAGTGTAGTTGTAAGTGGATCTCATCCCCGTGTAAGGGTCAATAGGTTTGTACATAGGTTTCTTTCCCAGCTTCATGCAAAGTGCATTTAACTCCACTGTGGGGGTTACACTGTCTAAATAAAAAGGAAAATAAGGGGAGTTGTCCAACTGTCACAGGGAGCTGCAACAATCTACACTTTTACACTGTCTCAAAGACGGGGCAAATGAGGTCGAGTTTTGCCATGTAGAGCATCTGAAATTAATTCTGAACAGAAATGATAACAAATGCAAAATCTGAACTCCACAGAATGTACATTGCATGAGCTGTGACAGATCCTGTCAGGGAAAAAGCAAATTTGCTAGAGCTTTTTACATGTATAGTTTGAATTTTGCTTTAAACTCACAATGCTACAGCACATCTAACAATGTGGTCTGCAGAACAGAAAACATCTCTTGCCCCAAAACCACTGTTAACTTATTCATGCTACACATCATCTCTGTGCCTGCTGTTCACCAAGAATGATCAACTCAATGACCTAAGGAAGGATTCTATAACTCTTCACTTTCAAATTGCAACTGGCCCTTCCAAAAGGAAGGTATAGATGGCTACTGAGGGCTATCAACATTTCTCTCAATGCAGACACCATGGGGGGTGAAGAATTGAGTCTCTGCCTATTCTCATTTGAGAAGGAACAGTCATGTAAAAGGTCATTTTTTCCTACCACAAACAAGCCCTGCTGGCTCAAAACCCAGTGTGTGCTCTAGAGGGAAAGCACTTTGTTACAAGGCAACTGCCAAAAGAGAACGAAACGATGGAAAACATCCACAGAAAAAATACATAACTGCTAACTTCTATGGCTTTCAATGTTGACTGCCACTGTTTGGGTCATAACAAAATACAACTGGCACCAAAGCTAAGGTTAAACCTTTGCTGCACATACTAAATACTATTTCAGTTGTTTTGAATTCACAGAATGGATTGGGTAAGACAATGCATTAAACAGGAATAATTTCCACTAGATTCAGTTGCTCAGAGCCCCATGCAGCCTGACCATGAAAGAAGGGATGGGGCGTTGACCTCCTCTCTGGGCAACCTGGGCCACCTTCATTATAAGAAATTTCTTCCTAGACACATCTGGTCTGAACTAACCCTCTTTTAGTTTAAAACTGTCACTCCTTGTCCTGTCACATAAAGCCCAGCTAAAAAAGTCTGTCCCCAGCCCTCATTTAAGTGATGTTTAAGTATTAAAAGCCTGCTACCATGTATCCCTGAAGTCTTCTCTTCTCCAGGGTAAGCAGCCCCAGCTGCCAGTCTGTCTGCATCAGAAAGGTGTTCCATATCTCTAACCATTTTTGTGACCTATCTTTGGAGCAGGTGCTCCAACAGGTCCATGTCCTTCCTGTATGGAGGTAGTGCACTTGGCCTCACTGAACCCCATGAGGTTCACAACCACACTTGCAGCTGGGTGAAGCTAGCACCTATTTAATGTGACAGTTTGAATGCATCTTAAACACAATCACAGTAAGGTACCAAGTTCCCTAAACACAGTGAACTACAACTTAAACGCTTTCACAAACATCAACGTCAATTTCACATAAAAGAGGTAAAAGTGAGGGAAATTCCCAAGTTCTGATCCAATCCCAAGAATGCTAACACTTTGGGTTCAGTAATGTTTTTTAATTAAACATTTTCAAAGAAATCTTTCTTGTCAATTTCTTTCAAAGAAATCTTTCCATTATCCTGTCAGCCTGACCACACACATTCATCTGCCTGAGCAAAAGATAGGAACAAATCCTCATGTCTTCGTGGGTTAGACTTTTTTGGATTTTCTGTTAGGATCAGGATAAACAGAGATTCCAAGGTTTCCTGAAAGTGTCACAATACACAAGAGTAAGCTAAGCAGAGGGTTCTTTGAGCATGGATGACCCCACGGAAAAACATTAACAGTTTAATTCATTACTATGATAATTTTTATCACATCACTTACAAAAATCAAGGACTGAATCAAGATGCTGTTCTCACAAAACCTGACTGCCACATTAAATATGCAGGATAGCTGATTTATTCATCCTATGCAATGCTAAAATACATCCCAAACCCAGAAAGGTGCATTCTAAAGATACATTTTCTTTTAAAAATCAGTTTGTTGTGGCATATACCTGGATTCTTGCCTTCACTACGAGATGGACGAGCAGTAGGCTTAGGGAATTTTGTCCCTTCCAAAGCTTTGGCAGCTGCTGCATGTTGAGCTTTTTTAATACTAGTTCCTTCAGCTTCCCAGTGCTGGTCCCCAAGAGTCAGTTGCACTGTAAACACCTCAAAATTAAAAAAAAAAAATCATTTCTTACGAGCTGCTTTCAGAGTTCACATAATTTACGAGACTCTCTGACACAACACAATGAAACCTGGAGTGATGCACAAGTTGGGAATAAGGCAATTGAAGATTTCCTTACCTACCACAGCACCTCCAGATTTCAAACACTTTGGGCATCAGCAGCATTTTCCTGATGACTGAACTAAGAATTTCACAAGAATCACAGCTAAACAACTACCGCACAGATTGTATCACAAGCTCACACAGGCTAAAACCAGAAACTCGGCGTGTACAGAGGTGACAGCTCTATGACACCAACATTACTCTAAGGAGCAGCCTTGAAATGCAGACTTTATTCCACATAACTCATTGCTGCTTTAATGCTGTGGAGGTTTTAACAACATTTCATAGAATCACAGAACTTTAGGGATTGGAAGGGACCTTGAAAGATCATCCAGTCCAATTCCCCTACCACAGCAGGATCCACCTAGATCAAGTAACACAGGAACATGTCCACGCAGGTTTTAAGTGTCTCCAGAGAAGGAGACTCCACAACCTCCCTGGGCAGTCCATTCCAGTGGTCGTCACCCTCACTGTGAAGAAGTTCCTTCTCAGTGCACCCTAAGAGCTTCTCTGTGTCCACAGGTGAGCACAACCCTGTTTGATCACCAAGCAAAGCTCTGTGGCAATTCTTTTCAAGTGGGATAAGGAATGATAGACGTTGCCCTGAAAGTTCTCAAATGAATCTGAAAACAGCAAGCCAAGGTCTCCTGGGAATGAACTGAAGTTTCATTTCAATCAGAATGAAAACATGAGCGAACAGGTGAAATACTTTCTGTGAATGCAAACCTTGCCTCCTTTGCACACAAGTTGACAGGAAAATATTTTCTCCAAAATATGTGTTAGTTCTTCACATTATTCAATCCCACAGTAATTCCTCTCGCATAAGATACGGTTCTAGAAAACACCTAAAGGAGACTATGTCAAATGAAAGACACAGCCCAAGATGATTTTCCTTGTACGTCTTAACCTCAGCTCTCATAGAACAGATCAGTGATTAAGAAGTTCAGTAATGCTCAAAGTCCCTTCTTCATGGTCTTCAAAGTAACACAAATCACTCATTTATTTTCTGAGTTCCAGAAAACCTATCACCCTGCTTATGACCCAAAGGATCATCTCAGGACAGAAAGTTTCATTTTATTTACAACTAAACCAGAGCAACAGCAAAGTGACTCTGAGTTGTGCTGTGCGCAGAAGAGAACAGCTCTGAATCTTCATGCAGTAAAGCTTATTCCAGGCAAATGAACAAATACCACGGCTCACTGTGCCAACCACATAGACACAGCACTACAATTACTTCGGTGGCATTTTTCTACAAGAAACAATTGCCACAACTCCTCCTGCATCTCATGGGATAATTTAGACCCAAACTATTTAAATCTTCTCAAGCTGGTGGGATTCATTCAAAACATTAAAATGCACCACAGGAAACACATGCAGAACAGGCAAGATGAAGATGAAAAGTTTAATGCTGTACTAGAAGGTGCCTGTATAAAGACTACCCATATTTAATGTCAAACATATTAGTGTGAGAGACAAAGCTTCCTTTAGGAAACAAAGTTCAAATCTAAGCATCTCATGATGAACCTAACACATTCAGCCCTTCAAAAAAAGTGAAATAGTTTTTGGTAGCAGGTAAGTTCATCCATTTGTGTACTCTGGGAAACCAGCTTGTGCAGCACACACAGAACAGCCCCACACCTCCCTGTGTACTCTGGGGAATTCCCCACTCCTCTCCACACGTCTGCATTACCTTGCACTGAAAGCATCAGCGCTGCCAGTCCACACTTACGAAATAGCAACACAAAACTGACATTAATATTTACCTTAGAATGAGCTGGACCCTGCTCACTCAGAAGCTTATACTCAGGTTGAATCTTGTTGAAACGGGCTAATTCATTCACGAGACACATTGGGGTTTTCTCTTTGGGGTTTGCCATGTTTGAAGGAGCTGAAAGGTTACATGAAATCAGATAAATGAACAAGCACCTACAAACTCCACCAATATGTTTTAGCATCTAATTGTCTGCACTCCACAGCTTCTCAGAAAAGATTTGTTAGAAAAGGCAGCTCTGCACGTTAGCCAACACGGCAACAACCTAGTAAACACTGGGATTCCGAAGCAACGCTTATACATCGTTACATTCAACTTAGGAGACTCCTGAATTTAGCTTGTATCTTATGTGATGCACTTCAAAAGGCAAATCTCCTGAGTGTTTGTCATGGCCGCTTGTTCTGAATAAATACAAAGTCATTTAATAGGGAAAAAGAGAAGAAAAAAAATTACCTATTTTTAATGAATCACCTTTCATTAGCTCTGTTATATTTAACCAGCAAAATGTGTTTATCCTTAAAGTGGCCAAAGCTAAAGATAACAGAACTAAACAAATTAGTCCAAACAACGTATTTTTTTTACATTTAAAACCATCTACCTGTAAGGACAGAGGCATACCTGTGCTTTGCAACTCTTGTGCTAGACAACTTTAAATATTCTTTACTTGTACAAATGTTTCAATTAATTATTAGAAGTTTGTGGAGAAGCCGCATTCTACCCATCTCAAACGGATTTAATTCAATGGGGAAAGCATAACCAGCTACTGTAACTGGATAGATATGAAAGTATTTATAAGTGTAAGACATCAGACACAGACCACACCAAACTACCCACAGAAAGAACACAGACCTGTCTTAACAGACAGTTAATCTCACCTGCAGCTGCACTGGTGGATGTGACTGATGCGGAGGGTAAAGCAGAGTTTTGGATAGGTCTGCCTGCATTTTCAGAGGGCAAAGAACTAGTAGTTGAAGGAATACTCAAAGGCTGTGAAAGGGATGGGTTTTTATTCAATATCTGACTTCCTGCAAGGGCAGCAGAAGGATTCTGAATTTGAACTTGAGACATGTTCACTTCTACCCAGAGGAAATTACTGTAGGCAAACAGTTTTGAATGCAGCCAAATTCAGTGTGACAAAGCCAAATTGCTGACCTAAAATGCAAAGAAGAAAAATAAAAATAAGATTATACAAGATATTTACCATTCTACAACAAACAATGTATTGAAATGAGTTCTCCAGCAAGAAAAAGGGAAAAGGGGGTAAAATGTTCCAACATCTGTTGTTTCCCATTGTGTGTGTTGTAAATCACATCCATTTTCAACAGCACATTTCAACCTACATGCCCTACCATTTAAGGTTGGAAGTTCTTTCATTTATAAAAGAGAAGCAGTCTTGAAGCTTTATTTGTGCTCATTCATTTAAGATAACTATCCAGCTGTTTTCCCCATTGCTGAATACACTTATAAAGCAAATCCAGTTCCTTAAACTGATGGCTGCTGCTTGTACACAAAACCAAGAGCAACTTTCATGACTGGACCACATTTCACACATTCTGCCGTTCGAAATGAAAGGTTCTGACATGGAAGGGCAAGCCAGGGCGTCCAGTCCGGCCCGCAGGTCCGCCCCGAGCGGCTGCACTTCGCCACTCCCTGAGGCTGAGGCCAGCGGCTCCAGCCCCCGACACTGTCTGAGGACAGGAGTCCAGTCCCATGTTTAAAAAGTTTGAGGACCTCTGATTTAGAGCATGTGGCCTCTATGGTAATGACAGACATGCTCCCCTCCAGGATCACCCAGAACACTGAGCTAAGAGGAACAGTCCAGCATAAAGTACTGAAGTAGCTGTAACTGAGAAAAGGGAGACTGCAGGAGTTGGCAGGTTCTATTTAAGCCAGAATGTGTCACAGTTCAAGTATCAGTTCAGTTCCCTGGCCTTGCAATCTGAAAACAAGGCTGAAGGTGCTCACAGGCTTCTACGTTTATTTAAGAAAAAACCCCTCCAAGAGATGCATCAGCACCAGTCAACATCAAGGACTGCAACAGGTCTTTCCTCCACCAACAAGTTAATATTAGATTTCCCTTACACATGGATGCAACAGTATCTCCACACACAGTTAAACCTAAATATACACAAACAGGTTGACAGTCTGAAGGCTGCTCTTGCTGCCACAGCTCAGCTGCCCCATCTCCATACGATCCACGTATCAATTTATTTATTAAAAATAAATTTTACAGGCAAGTAAATACGTTTTACACACACAGACACACACATGCTGGTCACCTATTACGGCAGCAAAGAAAGGCTTATTATTTCATAATTCACAGATGAAGAGAAATCACAGCTCCAGACACCATCAGGGAGCTATTAGTAGCAACACAACCCCACTAGTGCTCTGTGAGCTTCAAATTCTGAACCTGTAATTGGACAGGTAGGGGGAGCAGCAATGAGTCGGGGGAGGCTTTTAGCTAGTTACTGACAAAACAAACCTGAGAACCTACACACATTAATGGATACAGAGTTTTTTAATTATTAATTAAGAGAGGAAAGAAGTTCCTGGGAAACAACAGATACACTAACACCATCTGGAATGTTTTTACTTTAAAAAAAAATCATAAACATGTCAGGCTTATCATTCCACCAGCTGGATAACTTGCTCTCTAACTGGAGAGCGAAGTTAGTCCAAACCACATTAGCTCAGAAGGCCTGTGTGTAGAATACACAACCAAAGCCCATCGAAGTTCCACTCTGTGTGCATCCTAACTGTGAGGATGCTGTCAGGCAGTCTGTCTAAAGGAACTCCAAGGAGAGTTGTTGTACAACAAACAATAAAATTATGTGGAATAAGACTCCAGGGTAACAATTTGATAATTACCAAGTCTCATTCCCAGGAGCATTGCTAGAAATACAGAAAACTTCCAAACATAATGCAGCAATAACCACTGCCTGGAACAGACTCAAGTCTGGCAATGCAATAGGAAAAGCCAATTCTTCTTTCAGGCCCTTCAAAGTAACTGAAAAGGAACAGCTCCTAATGCACGCACGATGAGAAGACACCTAAAGTTCTCATTTTGACATCTGTAACACCAGGATCTTTCGGATCTTCCTGCTGGAAATAAAGTTTGAAATTCTTTTCAGAAGAAGCACTTTGTTTTTAAGGCTAGGCACCATCCTTCACTTCTCTGCCACCACCTGCTTGTAGGGAACGCTGAATTTCAGCTCCAAATCACAAACATTAAAGTGATTTTCTAGTCATATGATGCAAAGAACAGGATATACCAACGCCTAGTAATTTTTCCCCAAGAAGGGAAGTCCCTGACAAGGACATTATTAGTTCACTGTCTGTATTTACGGCAGAGTACTAGAGAACCTCACCGCTCACAGTGCTCTCCCCCCATTTAGAACCATTGGTGCTCAGCCTGAAAAAGCTTTTCTCCAGACACCTCCGCTCACAGGACAGCTGTTAGACACAGCAACATGTGAAAATTTGAGGTCCCATTCTAGCACTTGAAACAAGGTTTTGGAAATGGATCTGATTTTGAACAGCCTTTAGCTATGAACATTCAGCAACCAGTTGAAAAATCTGCTGCAGACACATCCACATCTCACAACCTGTTTATTGTCAGCATAGAGAATGATTGCCCAAATTCTTCAGCTCTCTGGCTACTCAACCACATCTAAACAGACCAGTAAGGACCTAAGAAAGCGGCTGAAGCATCATGGCTGGAATTCACCACATGCTGTCCCCCAAACTCTCAACAAACTGGCAGAGTTCAGACCTTCTGGGAGTCCAGTAGACTTCCAACCTCACAAGAAACCAAGGATCGAGAGCCGAAGGCTGCTCACGTAATGCTTCTGTGAGATAGTAACAATCCCACCTGCCCTTTGCAAAATGCTTTGCAATCACAAATTTAGCCTGATCTGATGGCCAAATTTACTATACAAATACCTGGCCTCCAGAGCCATTAACTTAGCAAGAAAGAAAAGACCTACTCAACAGGATCCTGGAGTGCTCCATCCAGGGACTGTTTCTGAAGGTGGAGAAAGGAGAAGCTGCAGTGCCTAACCAGAATGAGACATCAATGAATCAATAAGCTTTATCCTCACTTGAAACAGAACTAAAAGCTGTAGAGCACACTGCTGTGTTCTAGTTGAGCAACTGGCCATATCAGTCTCAACAGGGAGAGAACTGAATTGCAACGGGAATAAAACTTGTCCAGTTTGTAACCCAAGTGAACATAATGCTTGATTCTATAGAAATTGCTACATCATTTCTAGATAAACTGCTGCGACAGCATCATGTTCATCACATTTCTCTCTCCTTCACCGATACACAAATCTCATGTTTTTATACTCATATCAAAAGCTGAAACCCACATCCTGAACGCCATCACCAATACAGAGCCATCACACAGTTCACTGTGCTGAATTCAGCCAGAACCAAAGCAAAGTTGGCATCAAACCATATTATGATTCGTTGAAATCCCATCTGACAAACACCTGATGTTTGCAGATACTAACTTATAAGAATACAGGGATTTGACTGGATGATCCTTCGAGGTTGCTTCCAATCCCTAATGTTCTATGATTCTGTGAGCTTACAAGTTTCCCTAAATGCACATATACTAGGTTTTCTTTTTAAAGCCTAAAGCAATGAACAGCCTGACAAAGGAAACTAGAAATTTGTATTTTGTTCAGCTCCCAGGGGAGTTTCTGACACTGTAGCTGATCTGTGTGAAGCATTTCACTAGGGTACGAGAACTCACTTGTCCATCGTTGTACATTTAATTGTAGGATATGCGAGGATGGTCAAAGGCCTTGCAGTGCTTTGAAAAGGTACTATTCTAGAGTAGAACAGGATTCCAAAATTCTATACAAGAAAAAGCACCATAGTCTAGAAAGTTGAGGCTGACAGCTCACAAAGGCTGTTTCAGATCAAATAGAGATTTCAGGTCAGAATTTCAGGTTTTAACCCCTTTTAAACCCCTCAAGCCAAATACTGGTACAAAGAACCGACCCCCTGTACAATACTGGAGCCATTGCTAGAACTTGAAACCATTCACAAGCATCCAAAGCCAGATGAAAGAACAAATGTTTACTCACACCATATTAGCCAGCAGCTCATCAACACTCCTTTCCCACCTTTCCACACTCATTTCTCACTGAGACACTAACATCCGCAAAGCTGTATCAGAATATTAACCTCATTATGCTAACAGCTACCATCCAACAATGCGATGACCTACAAAACTTTGAGATGGATTATCAGATGACAGAGCCCTGTCCTGAACTCCAGCTGTTAAATTTGTATTTTCCTGTGGCACATGGGCGCCTGGAATATTCCCAGAAATGCTGAATACATTCAAATGCAAATGTCAGGAATCACTAAGGTAACCAAAAGGCAATCAAAGCAATGCACAGAGTTGTGAACATGGTCTCGGTGCTCTCAGCCAAAAAGTAAATGAAAATCTTCCTGTAAAATGAAAGAAAGTAGCATTTTCAGATAAAAGTTCTCTCGAGGCTTTTCTGGGTTCGAATTGTCAAAGGTGTTGCAAACAGAGGCCAAAGGATCAAACAAAAACAGCAGACACTTCCTGCAGATAATCATGTTCTACCACAGCTTGTGGTTTCTTTAATGTGATGCAAATAAAAGGTAAGAAACTTGAATGTTTTAAGTAAGCTTCCTTACTTTTACATTAGGAGGATCCAGAGAGTGAAGATTAGGATTTAGTTCTGTATAGGATATTTATGATGGAGAATGCCTAAAAGGAAAAACAGATAGTGAGGATTTTGCTTCCTAAAGCTACAAAAAAAATCTTCTCTAATCAATGGCTCAGCACTACCCCGAGTTGACCCCAGCCATTTTGGATGACAAGATTTTGCCTGACCATTAATTTCTCACTCAACAGAGCTGTTTTTCCAAGCACAAAAGCCAGCCTTCAAGAATCTTCTTTCCGTGCTCTTTCCCCAAACCCAAGTGATTCTGTACCTCTAACAGTAGGATCTCACAGCAGAGCTCTCTGCTGGATTTTAAGTCACTTGCAATTGCAGTGTTCTCTCAAGGCTTCCAATTCTGGAAAAGTTCTTCCTCAC
Source organism: Rhinopomastus cyanomelas (assembly GCA_013400115.1). Taxonomy (NCBI): domain Eukaryota; kingdom Metazoa; phylum Chordata; class Aves; order Bucerotiformes; family Rhinopomastidae; genus Rhinopomastus; species Rhinopomastus cyanomelas. The sequence continues at coordinate 80,446 of VXBP01000406.1, forward strand.
AGCCCTAGCAATCAGCTACCAAAGTTAGAGTCAGACCTTAACTCCCAAAGCCAAACCAACAGCAGCTCACTAACCTGAAAAAATCTGGCAGCTACTAACTGTAGAAGTCCCACAGAACTGTTAAGTTGTCGGCCACGATTCCCATCTGATGGCTCCACTCATCACCACATGCATTGCACCGCAACGTACACAGTTAACCTCACTAAACTGTCTCAGTGTAAAATTGTCTCAGTGCTCAATGTGAAACTGCTGCTAGACTGCTCTAAATGGAAATCACAACGAGTTTTAGTTTGCAAACACAGCACAAAGTGTTTAATGCGTCTGTTCCAAAGGGGCACACAGGCAACCCTGCTATCCACACAAAAGGGGAAGGACCTCAATCCTGTTTGTGGTTAGAGGACACAGAGAAACAAGCTCCTCATTTGCTTCAGCCAGCCAGTTAAAGTCCTGCAATGAACCACAGAACTCCAAGCAGTTCTCTTGGAGCAGTCCTGAAGAACAGGTGAGGATACAGAACTGAAAAGGCAGATGTCATGCCTATTATTTTCAACTGGAGAGTGAAGCAGTGAAAGAAGAGGATGAGTCCTCCCAGGTCAACTTCTCCCCAGAAGTCTGTCTGGAGGCTTAAGGAAACACCTGGAAAACAAGTAAATGGACAAAGCTCCTGAGTGGGCTCCTGAGTGGGACGCAAACCAAGCCGTACAAGGACAACAGAATTTTCTCCAGCCATCTCTGGAGGCTCAAGAGCAAACCACTTGATCTCAGCAGGAGCAAAGGCAAGGTTCTCAGCAAGTGCTGTCTGCTGAGCAGACACAGGACACAAAAACCACCAAGTGACACCAGAAGAGCAGAAGAGGAGTTACAACCAACATAACGCCATTCCCTAATGCAAGGCAGTGCTGACAGGCTCTTTTAGACAGATCCATTGCCATACTGGGATGGTAACACGGACAAATAGTAGGAGACACCCGCAGCAGTCCTCTTCTCCTCCTCAGGGTGCTGGACACTGCATCCACACATGTCTGCCAGAAGTGCACTCAGTTAGCAGAAACTAAGTAGGAAAACCACAAAGCATTCAGCTTTAGAAATATAAAACCTACAAGAAAACCACTGAAGGATTTGGGTTGTATGTGCTGGACATGAAAGGGCTGGCTGGGGCCTAACAACCAGCAGTCTTCAAGTGCATAAAAGGGGTTTGGAGAGGAAAAGAATAACCTGTTCCTCATGCTCAAAGTGATAGAAGAAGCTTAAAAGTGCATCAAGAAAACACCTCCTGATAGTAATGCTTGCAGCGAACTACACTGCTCTGAGTGCAAACTTCAAGACACTTTTTTTGGCTGGCAGAGCTCACGCTCCTGGATGGACCACTTCACCCAGAGAGCCTCCCAGCCCAGACAACCTTGGGGTACATGTTCCTGACTGGGATAGCACATTTCCATCCCTTATCAGAGGGAGATAAAGGTTTTTGTAAGAAGAGGGATCTCACATGGGTCAAGCAGCAGACCAGCTCTGAAGTCTGATCAATTACTTGAAAACATGAGATTGAATCCTTCAAGAAATGGATTTTACTCATCATCAGGTTCAGAGAATGGAAAGGTGTCCTATTACTTACGATAAGGGTATTTGGAAGGCTAGAAGTTATGACAGTCTCATCATGCTGCCTGTTACAAACAGGCACCTGTACCCACCCCTTTAACATCTTGTTTGCACTCATTCGTGCAATAGGACGGGAAGACTTCTTATGGAACAAGAACAGAGTGGAATAAAAACATATCAAAACAATCAAGATTTAAATTACCAGGACCTACTGACATCACAAATTAAAAATTCCATCAAAACCAGTATTTTTTTGTTTTTGCTATAGGAAATGAGTTTTTAAATCAAGTGCTAACTTCTTTCTGAAAAGCAGATGCTTCATAGCATAATGCATCTGACCAGTTCCTGACCCTTCCATCACACAGCAAGGGAGATTGTTTCTGATCAAGAAAAGCTCTCTTCTCAAAGCAGGACACTGAATTTTTCCCTATTTCACATGTGGGAGACGGGAGCACAAACCCCAAGTCCTGTGGAAGTAGGAATGCAAGGTAGGGGCCAGGCAGAACTGAAACAAGCAGCTGAGCTGTGGGCTGCACAACACTGACTCACTAACCCTTTGTCACCTGAATTTTCACCAGCCTGGAGCTCGGATGCAATTCAATGTCAACCAATCCTCATCTGGGTGAACGCGTAGCAGGGCCTTAGCGCTGATCTGCAACCCAGGAGCAATCTGCTGATCTGGTCTGACAGAGGAGGCCAATCCCTCCCAGAGCTCAAACCAGAATGTAAGGTCACATGAGACAGACCCACTGTTTAACAACATTTCCACCTGTTGTTTGCAGAGCAGGGAATACTACAGCGCATTCCTTACCCAGACAAAATACCACTCAGGAAGATTCCCTCTCTCCTCCCTTCTTTTAAACAGCTCACGAGTCTCTTTTGTCCCACATTCAGAGATTCTGGAGCACAAACAACAAGTTCTAGAAGATTTGCTGAGAAGGTTCCAAATTTCCCAATACACCTGTGAAAACTACACATCCAGTGCGAGCTCAGGAACACTCAGCATAAAATGTTAAAGCATTTCACAGCTGTAACGGTGTTTAAATCTGACTGTTTAAACAGGGAAGTTGAAAGAAAGTCACTACTAACCAAGATAAAAAACAGGTGAAACACTTTGCTGACTGAAGGCTGTTTAACAATGTTTTCACCCAGAAAACTTGTGCTGTGTAACTTTGGGCAGAGCACGGAACATCTCAGAGGCCACATCCAATGTGGAAAATTATGATGGGTGTTGGCAAGATGAATTTCCAAGGATGGAACTGTTAAATATTAAGCAAATGATTTTGGGAGCTAAGATGTGGATTATGAACAGGTGATGAAAAGCTAAAATTTGAAAGTAAAATCTGCTGGAGGGACCTAGCAGGTGAACCCAAACAAGACAGTTCCACACATAATGCACAAGAGTAAACCAGAAAGCCTTAATTCAATCATGAACAAACACTTAACATGGGTTAAACTGAGTTGGTTCTGTGACAAAAGATTTTGTGATTGTTTTTACCTCCCTACTCTGGAACACCTCAGAAAAGCCCAGGCACCCATCAACATTAACAAGGTGATCAGTGCACACCTCCTCTCTATTGCTTTAGCTGGCCCTCACAGAACCCAAAACAGATGATCAAACTTCCTTTGAAAGTTCCTATGTCTTCAGAATAAAGTTGCTGTTAGATCTGAGCAGCACAGAGCAGTTTTAGTTACCTCAGTGTTTATTTCAACCAGTGAATACACTCATTTCACCACAAAATCCTTAACACCGGACTGACTGGTACTGACAGTGAAATTCATGATGTTATGATGAATTTAATGCAGAGAAAAGGTGGCTGCTCCAAATAATGATAAAAAATGTGTATGCTGTGCACATCCTTCAGTAGAGCTTTGAAATGAACCTCTGACCCAACAGCGGAAGATACAGTAAGAAATACAGTAAGAAAGAGCTAGCAACCCACTGGGCTCTTCAGGTTCTCAAAACAATGTGAAAGACATGCAGTGACTGCTGCTGCACAAGTCCAAGCACTTAACTTTGCTGCATGTCTGAAATGATCAACAGACAAATGAGGGATCACTTTATTCCATCGCTGCTACAGCTGCATCTAAAGCCAAGTGTTGATGTTTGCTAGTGTTTAAAAAACACAGCCCCAAGCCAAAATGATTTCTGCCAGTTTACACAGGGGGATGCAGCACCGTGGAATCTCGTAGTTAAGAGAATGATGCTGTAAATACACTCTTCCAAATGCAGACAAAGGACTTCATTCAGGTATTTTATTTCACTGCTATACATACACCTAGCCTTCAGTCACATTTCAAATGATGTTCCTCTCAGGTTTGCCTTACATCTGCCATAAAACCAGCAACCAGCACACCCAACACACGGATAAATGAGATAAATGACTGCAAACATTTGTATAGTGTCACCTAGAGGGATAATCTGAACCAATCAAGCCCTGAATAAACCTCCTGGACAGATAGAAACAGCGTAAAGTTTTAAAAGAAACCTGTTGCTGTTGTAACTCCCAGAAAACTAGTGTTGGGCTCAAAAAACAGTGAAAAGTGTGGCTAGTGCAGCGATGACTGCCAAGACCAGTGGGCACTGAGGAGAAAGTGTGATGATGCCAGCACTCAGAGACAGCAAAGACTGCTAATAGCAGCTGTCTCTGTGTTTGTCCTGTGATGTGTATGTGAAGGCTGGAGGCATTTCCTGCCGTTGTCACCATACCTGCACCTTCTGTGAGCAGAGGCAGACAAGAACAGTTCAGTACCGGCAGTTTTGCTATCAAGATCGCGTGTCCCCGAGACTTTGCAGAAGTCTCTGCCTGTTGTCACCCGCTCTGAGCAATCTGAAGAAAGAAGCACGATGGCTGCAGTCACCTTCTCTAAGGGATTCAGAGAGTAAACCTGCTGAGCTGCCATCAGCTCCCGTTCCTGGGGCCACCGCTGTCACCCTCTCAAGCTGAAGGGGGGATTCGAGGCAGAGAAGGATTGCAACATCACCTGCCTGGAGCGCTCTGGGTGCTAGTGCTGCCGCCAGCCCCGTCTCACAGCGCTTGGGGAGTGCAGCCCTGCGCTGTCGCCTCCCTAGCCAGGGTCGGTCACCAGCCGCCCACATCGCTCACTCCACGGGCTGGGGTCGCCGCGGCTGCTCGGCCAGATCCGCGTTGCCCCGCCAGCGGCTCCGTCGCAGATAATCGGGGCGGCCCCGCCACCGCTCCCTACCCCGCTCCCCGCCTGACACAGGGCCGGGGGCTGCGCGCCCGCCGCAAGGGGATGTAAGGGGGGACTGTGACTGGGAGGGGCGAAGGGAGGAGGTGTCGGGCCCGCCCCGTGGGAACTGCTCCCTCCCGACAGCCCCCGGCCCGGCCCGGTGCGGACCCTGCTAGGCCCCGCCGCCACCTCCCGCCCCACCGGGGGGAGTCCGGGCCGCCTCCCCCCTCACCTGGCTGCCTGGGCTGCGGCTCCCGGGCCGGCTGGAGATGCGGGGCCAGCGGGCGGCTCAGTCCATGGGCCGCGTCCCGGGGGGAGGAGGGGCCGGGGGCGACCGCGGCAGCGGAGGTAAGCAGCGGGCACAGGGCAAACACTAAAGAGAATGAGCGGGGCCAGCTCCGGCCGGGAGGAAGTGACGACAGCGCGCCCGAAGGCGGGACTGGCGGGCAGCCAATCGGAAGCGCCCGAGAGCCCCGGAGCGGGGCCACCCTTCGTGCTGTCGGCCAATTGGCGCGGGAGCCGGCCGGGAGCATCGCCTGCTTCGAGGCGACTACAAGTCCCGGCGCGCCCCGCGCCAGCGCCCATCTCGCCTTGGGGCAGGGGAACTACAGCTCCCAGCGTGCTCTGCGCGGCAGCGCCCGGCCGGGATAGCGGCGCCAGCTGCAGGAAGCAGGGTTTGCCGGGCCGGGCAGCTACCGACGGAGCGCCCTCCTGACGCCTTCTTCGGGCCCGGCCCGGGCCGCTCCGCTCCGGGCCCCGGCATTGCTGTTCCCAAGGGCCCGTGGCGCTGAGGAGCAGCTGGAGCTGAGCCGGCTGTAGGCCCTTGCGGGGAAAGCGGCCGCGTCCGGGGCTGCTGAGGCGCCGCCAGAGCCCGGTGGGGGTCTCTGCATCGCGAGGGAGGGTGCACCCCTCTCCCCCTCTCCTTTTGTGCTGGTACTTGTCATTTACGCTCCGATAAAGTAAAGGCTGGTAATATGAAACCCGCCTTAGCCCCATCAATAACCTGAAAACGCTGGTGAGCCAGAAGTGCACATGTAACACCAGTAACTACAGCAAAATCCTTTCAACAGAGATTCTGCCCGGGAGAAAACCCACCGCTGGTGCAGCCGCACACAACTGACGTTTCTTAACCCAGCAGCTGACCGGAGTTCACTTGAACTCAAGGGTTACACTGACATCTCCAGTGTCTGTAAAGAATACGTGAGCTAAATCTGTTTGTTCCGTTCCTATGTGCAGCTTGAATTTTCCCTCTTCGCACCCATCCCTCCATTTCCTAGTGCTTCTCCTGGCCAATAACCGGCTGCCGGAGTCTTCACCAGGGCTCTCTGTGATTGGTCCTGCTGGAACGATGGGCCAGGACAACTGTGTGAGGTTTAACAGTACCGAGTGCTGGGTCTCACACTTGGGTCACAAAAACCCCTGCGACAATGCAGGCTAGGGGAAGAGTGGCTGGAGAATTGCTCTGTGAAAAAAGGACCTGGGGGTGCTGATCCACAGTGGCTGAACAGGAGCCAGCAGGGTGCCCAGGTGGCCAAGAAGGCCAGCAGCATCTTGGCCTGCAATAGCATGGGCAGCAGTAGGGAAGTAATCATCCTCCTATAATTGGCACCAGTGAGGCTTCACCTTGAGTACTGTGGTCAGTTTTGGGCATCTCCATAGATTGAAGTGCTTCAGCAGGTCCAGAGAAGCTGGTGAAGGGCCTGGAGGGATGAGGAGCGGCTGAGGAAACTGGGGTTTAGTCTGGAGAAAAGGAGGCTCAGGGGAGACCTTATTGCTCTCTAAAACCAACTGAAAGGAGGGTGTAGAGAGGTGGGGGTCAGTCTCTTCTCCCCAGCCACCAGCAATAGGCCAACAAGGGGTTCAACAAATGTTTAGATCTGGTGCTGGGAAACAGGGTTTAGTGAGAATGGTGGCACTGGTTTGATGGTTGATGATCTCTTCAACCTTATTGATTCCCTGACTTCTAGAAATTACCACCTGTAGTGAATCCCTGTACATTAGCCGGGCCAAAGCCAAGGTGTGCATGTATCTGTTTTGCATTAGGAATGCAAAAGCTGCAGCAGGGCCCTTCCACAACCTGCAATGTCTAGTAATTTCAGATGTCACTCAATCTGAGTCTGAAATCCCATTCCATTGCTTAAGATGCTGCAGCAGCTGTCCAGTAAGGTTTGGAAAGCTGTTTCCTTTCCTGCGTCACCACAGCAATCACAACATCCTACAAGTTTTAAATAACCATCATAGTTAATTTTTGTAAAGTTAAGCATCACTAAGTATTGTGGAGACCTTTCCTGACCTGTACCATTTCTTGAAGTAATTCACCTGCTTCTTATTCCAGTTCTGCACTAAAAACTAACCAGTGTGTAACATTAAACAGTCCTCAGTTGTGCTGGAATATGTCAATCTATTGTATCACAATACTACAAAACTACAAAAGCTTTTTGGTTTGAAAAACCTTTCTTAACTTGTAAAAATACATTTAAAGTCGTAAGGTTGCATTTAACCTGACGGAATCACTACATTGTGAGTCAGTAATTTCTGCTTGTTCAGAACCACCACCCATGACTGAATCCTACAGTCAGTGCCAAATCTTCACATTCAGTGGGGAGAGTCACAACTACAGCATCTCAGCAAAACCAAGTAAGAAATAAAACCCCGGTGAGTCTACAGCTCCATATCCTTGTCTTTATTTATCACTGGCACGGACTGCAGAGGTACCATAAGAAAAAGTCATCACACACTTCAAACCAGCCAACAGTGTTAACATCCAGGGACAGGCTTCAGCAGGTGAGTGTACAGAGACAAGTCCTGTGACACAGCCAAACACTAACTCGTATGTTCACGGGATCTGTTGGGTGTTAATATGAGCTGTTAGATGCTTTAAGTATTTCAAGCCAGCAACAGTTATATTTCAGAAGGAAATTAAATGTTGACTGTTGTGGCATCGTCGCTGCAAAGCTCAACTTTCTCTATACAGCAACAGCATTTGTGCAGGTTTCTGGAGAAGGCTGGGTGGAGACAGGGAGTTACAAAGCCTTTTTGTGTCTCCCCCAACGGAGTTACATTAAAAATTCAGTTTCTTTTTTTTCCAGAATACTGTGCCTGTCGGGGTAAGTGCAAAACATACACAATTCAGACAGAAAGGACCCGCAGCCAGATGTGGAAGCAAACACAATTTAAGCAAATACCTGTGTAATTCAAAAGGCTGAGGAATGCCTGGCACACCACCTCCAGTATCCAGTGTCCAGCTTTTCGTTTGAAGCTGTTTGCTCCTGTTATACATGATTAGTAATCATCCCAAACTGTTACCATTACTTCTTTATGCAGCAGCTTAAACAAGGACAGACTTATTTCTAGTTAATCGCAGAACATTAGGGATTGGAAAAGACCTTAAAAGATCATCCAGTCCAATCTTCTGACCAGAGCAGGAACCCTCAAGAGCAAGTCACACAGGAACATATCCCGGCAGGATTTAAAACATCTCCAGAGAAGGAGACTCCCCAGCTGCCCTGGACAGCTCGTTCTAGTGCTCTGTCACCCTCATTGGGAAGAAGTTCCTTCTCACATTGATGTGAAAGCTCCTATGTTCCAGCTCACACCCACTGCCCCTTGTCCTATCATCAGGTGACACTGAGAAGAGATTAATTTGATAACAATTTTTAATAACTCCAACTCTCATTTTCTTGTATGAAGTGGTATTTTCAGATATTCATCTAGAAATCTGGTATTTCACTATTAATATATTTCCCTTGTTAAATACTTAACTTCAAAGTACCCTCTGTATCAGGCACAAAACCAGCATGAATTTCTCTCCACAGCTTTTGAAAATGAGAAGTTTTCACCAGGAAGCTAAATGTTCAAACAAGCTGCGCAAAGCCTCATTTACTCTGCTTTTCTGGCATTATAAAATACTCAACTTTCTACTAAGATTTATTACTTTATTATTCAAGTATTTCCTTCTATTCTCACATAAAATACTATCTAGTAAGCCCAGCATAAGCTTTAACTTCACATAAATTGGAAGACTGTCAATCTGAGTGAACATTTTTAAGCCTGTAGTCACTTGGTTGTCAACAGAAGTCACTGAGCTTTTCAGTGCTACCTGGTGCCTGTTATTACAGCCCTTCCATCCCAGGGAGGCCCAGAGCTCCTCTACATTACATTAAAAGCAATAATGACTTAAATATAAAAGAGTGGAAAATGAAGCCTTTATCCTACTTTCTGACATTTTCAATAGATTTGTATTTGGACAGCCATGTGTAGAGTGTGTCTCAGTCAGTTACCTGCACAATGTCACAAACACACACCCGAAACAGGAGAAAATGCCTTTGTAAAGCTTGTGCTGAGGGTTAAAACACATAACTCCTCTCAGCTTTAGTTTCGTTAATGGAATCCAATCCGCACACCAAGTACCTGGTGCTGAGAAATCCTGTCGGTCCTGTGAAGAAATGATTAAGCGGTTGGAGTCAGAAATCAGGTTTTGACATTGGGAGCTTTGGGATGAGGAAGGAGGCAGCCATGCAGGAGCAGCGAGTACAGCTACATCTCAACCAGCTCCTCATCAGCTGGCAGTGCCAGCCATTTGTCAGGCAGGACCACGTGTTCCACCCAACACAGCTCTGTGCTGCCACAGCCAAGCTGGTTTTGTTACCCAGGCTGGTGAAGGTGTGTAGAATTGTGCTGCAAGCTTCACCCAAAGCTTTGTCAAAACGTTTTCAAAGTGGTTTGCTAGCATTTCAGCAATCACTTTTGACAGCCTGCAGCACGTAGCCTTGGGACTGGTAACAGGAAGCTCACACAATGATAAACCTCCTCTGTACAAGCAGTGAACTGCAGGGAAAGGTGAGGAGCTGTAAAGAGATTGGTGTGACCAGCTCTGAGATGGAATCTCACATGATGCCTTATGGTTAACCTGTGCTGATGACAGTTTTAATCTGGCCTACCTCTTCCTGACAAAGTTACAGCTCTCAGGAAGGCTGTTCTCATAGAAAGCACACGGAATGAGCACAGCAGCACAGGCAGCAATGGAAAAAGTGCAGTGTGAAGGCAGGCACAGTCAAGCAAGCTCCTGGGAGCCTAACAAAGATCAAGTTTTCTGAAGGCGTAAGTCAGCTGAGAGAATGAAAGTGCTCTGGTCTCATCAGGGAATTTTTAGAATGAGATGTCTGGCTCCCTGAGAGGATGACAGCTACCTTAGCACAAACACAACTTGCCTTACTATATGCTGTCAACACTGCAGGAGGGCTGGTGCTTCAGCATCTGCTCACAAGAACACGTATGCACTGCTCTTGAGGGAGGCCGCGCTTTTTCCCCCCTTAAACCAAGAATAAACTATTTCTTCTGCTATAAAACCCTCAGGGAATTATTTAGATGCTGAACAACCATAACTCACTCAGGTCCAAAAAAGGACAGTAGATTTGAGTTCTGTGGTACCAAAAGATCCCCAAACAGGTGTCCCTTTGCCTATTCCATACTCAAAAAGGAGCAAACAGTATTTTTGACCCCTTGAATTTGAGCAATCTTCTACCATTATCAGTTGTGAAGGAGAACTGGCACCAGATCCACTGACACCAGGTGCTTCCAGCCTGAGTGTTCTAAAGAAACTGGTATTTGGTTCACTTTTGTGTGAGGACTATGCCACAGGGTGGCCTGAGCAAGTTCCACAATCTTGCCAAAAAAAAAAAGTTACCCCAGCACTTGGTTCAGTTCCCACTCAATTTAACAGATAAATACAGTTGAAACATGGTGTTGCCTTCTGAATCCTGAGAATGGGAGGTGTCAGAAGTAGCAAGAAGGGCTCCACCTAAGCGAAGGTGAGGGCACCTTCTGTACTCTGAGGCACGCACCTGCCTGTCTGCTCTGCACTGCACCTGAACAGTTAATTTCCTGGGAAGGCTGAGGGCTCCACATCCACACACCTTACAACATCTGCAGCGTGTCAGGTCTACGTAACACACTACTAACAGTGACACAGCCACAGCCAGGTTCTCAAAGTCTCAGTTACTTGACTCTGAGTGAACCCAAGGACGGATAAGCCACTATCTCTGTCGGTCTGAAGTCACCTAGGCACTTCTTCACGTGCAATATCTGTCCAAACCCCAAAACACCATGTTGCAGGAAGTGCAAGTAGTGAACATGGAGATTCACTGATGAGTTTCCATTCCGAAGAGTCAACGTTTCTTTGGCTGCCTCTCCAGAAGGTTCTGACTTGTTGCTGTACATCCTGCCCAGTTCCATCTATCGGTACTGCAAGAGAAGGAACACCTCCCTCAGCAACCTGAGCAAGCTTTGCTTACAACTGGAGAACTAAGATGGTCTAATATGAGCCCCTTAATACCATGTCACACTGAGAAACCCCATGGCAGCCTAAGGTTATCTATCACACAAGTGTCACAGTCTGTCTGCTTCAACAGAAGCAAAGCTCAGTTCACTGCTTTACAGCCACTGGATTTTGGTTCTCTGAGACTGACAGAAAAAACCCAGTCTGAAGTTCTCTGTAGAATTGTTCTCCCTGTTACCCAAGGAAAAGACAAGGCTGCAGAGCTGACACAGTTCTGGCCTGCGGATTTTGAATGACCACAGCTCAGTTAACACCGACATTCGAGGTAGGCGCTTGGCTCCTCATGAATGTCACACTCCTCCCATGGGGTTTCAGGACGTCTACTGAAATTCATTCTGCAAGGTGCTTTGGCAGACTTGCAACACACATCACCGTATCTCTCATCAGCATTAAGGCAGGTGCCCCTCCTGACCATCCCTGCATTACATTGCAGTCACTCTTGAGAAGTGCTTTCAGTTCACACACGTGAACAAAGGGGTCTGGCATTGCACAACAGACCAAGTTCAAGAAAACCCACTGATGCTGACTCAGCACATTTTTAGGCACTTAGTAGTTTAAATCCATTGTTTAGCAAGCAATTACTTTCTTTTTCTATCAACAGATACAGCTACCAGGTACCCTCACATGGCAGCCACAGGCACTGAGGAAAAACTCAGAGACAGCTGATCCTGCCCTGCTTTATGCTAATTCCATAACTTTCTCATCAACAAGACTGCTTTCGCAGGCTACAATGACCCCCTCCTGATTCTCATCAACAGCAGATTTTCTGTGGACAAGTAACTAACAGTATGTCATGTATAGCATTCCTTAGTACACCCAGGTCTGAGGCTTCACTCTTATTAAGGAGTTTTCAGCCTCTATAGTTAGATTTATTCATATCCCTGCAGTGCCTATGGTGCAGCAGTCTGGTGCCCAGGCCAAGTGAGAACAGTCAGACTCAGGCATTTAACCAGTCACTTAAACAGCCCTAACTCTGAGGTCATCTGAAGCATTTAGAATTTGAGGCTGCCAAACCTAACCACCAGGAGACAAGAAGAACAGCGTGTTAAGTTTAACTCCAAGATCACAGTTTCAGTTTTAATGCATCGCTGAAAATCCACTTGGAGGCCAATCCCAAATTGAGGAGGGCATGTTACTTGGTCTCACTGCACTGTACTGACATGTCTGGCTCAAAGAGAAGGGGTGCAGCTGCTGATGAGTATCAGTAGTGATACTAGCTTCGGATCTTCTGCCAAAGTTTTAGCGTTGCTCTGTATGATCCTACAACGTATTTAAAGTGTTAGTTAAGAGAAAAAAAGTCTTCACAGTCACTATTTCAAGTTCTATCCTAAGTATCAAACATGATCATTTTTTAAAGCAACTACATTCTTCTACAACAGTAAGAGCAGAGTGACAGACATTTTAAACAAGTACTTCTTATTTATTCACAAATTAGATAAAAGTTTAAGGAAAGACAAAAGAAATACAAAGGACAACATCAAAATGGAAAGGAATTTTAGTGACCAAAGTGAGTTTCTACAGCCAGTGCTCTCCATACACTTCAAAATGTTACCCAAACACTGCAGGCTTCAAATAAATCCCAAAACAAACCGCTAGGATTATTCCCTGTGAAATTAAACTGGGAATGGAAGTTAGCCACCTTTTATCTATGAGGACACAAACCACCACACTGTTTCAGGTTCTGCTTAAAGCCACAAGTATTTCTTACAAGATGGATTCTGCAATAGATTTTCGAGTAGAGATTTTTTTCATTTTGTCTGAGCTCTACTATAAAAAAAAGTCAGTGTCAACCTTCTGTATAACAAACCAGCTTCTGATCTTGCTTGTGGAGCGTACACAATTCAAAGCAGCGTCACGCTTGCAGCTTGGAGGTATCCTTGGAGATACTGCAATGCTTCTGCGTTCAGGCTAGTGCTCAGCATGGATGGAACCTTAAAACATATGACAGAGCAGAAGTTTCAATGTGTGCTGCAATAACCTGACACTACTTCCTATCCATCACTGTGTCAACATTAGGTACAGAGTCAAAGATCCTGAAAGCAGTTTTGCACTGTGAAAGCAATGCTGGTGTTACAGTTCCTGACAGTTTCTTGTACCACGAACGTGAACCACATGTGAAAGAATAGAGAAAACCTCTGGTATGAACTAGCTGGTATCTGGATGCAACAAACATCTGATCTCTCAGGCAATCTTTCCATACCAAAAACTTTTAACAAAACAAAGATGGTTTAAAGGAGTGCAAACTGAACTAGTTCTGTTAGACGTGAGACACCTGAAATTTCTCAAGTGCAGACAGCTGGAGACAAGCACTAGCTGCACATCGACAAGTGGATACACTTCTGTTTAAGAAGTACCACAGTTAAGCTTATTGCTAAACGAAGTAATGTGGAAATGCTGGTGAAAACACCACCTTAGCAAAGGCACACTCCATCACAGGTAAAGAGAGCAATACCTGGCTCTCTGAAATACTGCTCTGTGTTCATCAAACTTTATCAGAAGAGACTCATTATCAGAGAAGCATTTCCTCCCTGTAGGATTCAGCCTTAGTGTGGCCACGTCTGAATGTCACTTACCCTGCCTGGGCACGCTGTGGACAGTTTGTGAAGAGACTGTGCCAGATGGATTCTAGGATTGTTCACCATTTGACCCACAGGATCATGTTCTTTTTTTCCAGCAAAGGCTAGCTGAGAGAACGCAGTCTGATATCCTGGAGTATCTTCTATGTCAATGAAGTGCTCCTCATCAGGAATAGTGTCATCCTCAGGCAGTTCAAAGAGGCCAATGAGGGCCTGCAGCAAAGGAGTCCTGTATGTAAAGAGGGAGAGTTAAAACAGGAGTGCTCAAAGCACATCAGGGCAGGAAGAGTGGTCCAATAACTTGGCACCCTTTACAATTTAGTCCTTGCAGGTACATTCGTAGCTACTGAAATGTTAAGTGCCCAGTTTAACATGGACTTGGACCTGTGTGGGGCTATGTTTTAAGGTATACAGTAGGCACTCTTACTTAAAAGCATGAGCCATGTCTTTAATCAGGTCAAACACAGAATCACTGCAGTTGGATAAGACCCCTGGGATCACTGAGTCCAACCACCTATCCTGCCTTACAAGTTCACCCTTAAACCATATCCCTCAACACCTCATCCAAACAATCCTTAAACACATTCAGGGATGGCAATTCAGCCACCTCCCTGGGAAGCCCATTCCAGTGCTTTACCACCCTTTCTGTGAAAAAATTCTTCCTAGTGTCTAGTCTAAACCTACCCTGTTGTAACTTGAACCCATTCGTTCTTGTTCCATCACTAACTGCTTGTGAGAAGAGACCAGCACCAACCTCTCCACCACGTTCCTTTAGGCAGTTGTAGAGATACAACAGATACAAAACAAGCTGAAGCCATTCTTTACCAGACAACATCAAAACCAGTTCAAATTCAAGGATATGTTTCTCACTAAATTCACACTACCTGGCAACCAAGACTGCTAGACTGGCTTATAATCTTTCCAGATTTTTTCCTCAAAATTCTACTTTCACATTGAGATCTTACAGTCTCTGCCTAGTTAAAAGCATGCTCAGGTCTCCTGACTAGCAGAACAGTTAAAAAAAGTCAAAACTGACCCTAACTCCTCAAAAAAAACCAAGCAAAAACTAAGCCATGTATTTTCTTAATTTTCTCCCTTTACTGCAATAACCTCAAATCAGTTCTGGCACCTGCTTGGAAAACAGTTTTATCTGTGGAGTAAAGGAAGTGGTATGAAAAGCCTGAAACAGCCTTGTAACAACAGCAGGCTTGAAGAAATCCCGAGTTTCTTTGAAGAAAACGTTTTAGTGACAGCTCACAATTTGCAAGAAAACCCAACCAGCCTCAGTAAGAGAGCTTGAGGAAGTGTTCATACCACAGCTTGGTGTACTCTGTGTCCATCATAGGAGGGCACTCCGTTAATATTTTTGTAATGCCAACAGCACAAATTTTCTTCTCAATTTGTCCAGACACCTTCTGAATTTCAGGAATTATAATTTTCTCCAAAACCATTCCAAACATCCTATTAGAATATGGAAAGACAAGTGTCTTAGAAAACCTTATTACCCTCATGGTGATGAATGAAAACCAGAAACAGTATTGATCAACCAGCAAATCTGTTAAGGTGCTGCCCTGTTGCAGCAGAGGCCCAGTAGAAATTTGAGCATACAAACTGAAATGACAAATAAACCCCTTTCCTTTAGATAACCCACTTAGATTAGCATCTTGAACTACAGGAAGCAACCCACAAGTACTGCCACACACATAAACGAACCCCACTAGAGGCAGCATTTGGCCAGTCAGATCACTGACAAACACCATTAGCAGTTGTAGCTGATTTTAGCAACTATTTCCTACTTTAAAAGATAAAAATCACACATCAGCCTTAAATTAAAGAAGAAAAAAAGAAAAATTACTGGTAAATGATACACACTTTGGCTGTATGCTGTCAAATATTTCCTGCAGAGCTAACGCCCCATATTTTATGCAGTACAAGTTAATGAAGACTAGGAAACCTGGAACAAGAAAAAGGTAAAATTAAAACTTAGTATGAAAATAAAACAACAGTGTTAGAGCCAGCAGAAAATACACTGACACATATTTCAAGGGGATGGAAACGGCCGTCTTAGAACACATTCAGTTCTAGTGAAGTACCTTAACGCTGCCTTAAAGTCTGCCTAAGCACTGCAGATCTTTTCACATCCCACAGGGTGCTAAATCATTGCAGGAAGACAACCAAGTCAGGATTCAGTCCTTTTTTTCCCTTCCAACAGTTACAAAACACTGCAAAAGCCATTTGCAAACTTCCAGATCAAGGACACAAATAACTCCTCAATGCTGATGGCTGAAAACTTCACACAATCCAGACCTTCCAGTCAGTTCTGAATCTTTTGTGTGGCCTTTGCACCAGAACCCAGATGCAATGCATTAAAGCACCACTTAAACAATGTTTGTGAAGAGCATTCTGTGCAATCCTATCATTCTTGCTCCTATCAGGTGGCATTAACCAGATTTTTTAGGATTATGTAATAGACTTGGCATCATTTGTGGAGTGGTAGTATCATTAAAATAACCAGTGTGACAACAATCTTCCTGTTCCTGGAGGAATAACCAGAATATACACTTCAAAAACTACTCAAAGCTTTACTAGTTTCACACAAAACCTTACCAGTAAATCCATTCATATTAGGGCAGAATGACACAGATCATACACGATTTGGCAGCAATAACCCACAAGCATCTCAAACAAAAGCGAGGGTGGTCAGTATTGCCGGTGCCCTGTGAAAGTTTGCTGGTCATTAGCTGCTGATCCAACGGAGACACTTTCAGATAATTAATGATAACACAGACAGCAAGAAGGGAAGAGGAATGCACACATCTTTTCCCTTCTTCTAGATCCACTCCTTCAGTTTTCATGAAATAGTTGTCACCTGCTATGGCAGCTGTACTACACAAATAATTTGAGGACAGTCACAGATGTTAGAGTCACTAGTTCCCCTCCACCTGCACAACCATAGGACACACTGTATTTATTCACGTTCTGCTGAAGTTTTTCACGTAGCAAGAAACTTACTTTTAATAAATTTTGTTGTTTTGGAATTTTGAAGTCTTTGGAATAGTAGAATGAAGATCTGTTTCCTGTACTGGTCAACTGATCCGCTGGAAATGTAAAAGAACAGTTATTAAGTCACCCTGGGGTTTCCTAGCGTCACTTCACAGCAAACACCTGCAGAATTGTTCAGATCTTTTTGACTGACAAATGCAACATTTTCCAGTTGTTAAACACTAACTATGAAATGCACAAACAGACCAAATACTGAAGTATATAGCAATTCACTCTGTATGTAATTTCAGCTCATACTTACGGAGGCATGTGCTCGATAATACTGTTTAGAAGATAGAAACCTTGATGGTCATTAGCTTTAGAGGCAATCAACTTCTGGAACACACCGAGCAACCCAGGCTGTAAGCAAAGCAAATATGAAAACACCTCTACAGTTGTTCTTCAGACGAGACCTACTGAAAAGCTAAGTCTCACTAAGACATACAACAAGACAAAAGCTTTCACAACCTAAACCAGGATTCTCTTTCTGCAGTTAAGAAAAAGCAAGACAGATTTCTGTTGGGACCAAGTAATGTTCCTTTGTGCACTATGACTAACCTTGATCAAATGAAGACTAAAGCAAATTTGAACACACACACCCCTGCTTCAGCAACAGCCATCTCTAAGAAGGCCTGATGATAGCAGATCATGCAGCAGAAATAACCACGCAGAATAAATCTCCTCCTGAATTCACTAATCCTCAGATCTACCAACATTTTGGCTCCTCCTCGCTGTTTTGAACAGAACCGCAGAGTTTTCCTGATCCAGTGTTCAACACGAGGCAAATGTTGTGGAATTTTACAGGCTTGCAAAAAATAAGTACAGAACTTTAACATCTAAATTGACAAAAGCCTGAGAGCCTGGGATGATCCTCTGATTCTCCACATACAGGAGAAGTGCCCCAAAAAGCCTGTGTTCACAGTAGTTTGTGTCTTTCTGCAGCAGCACCATTAATTTAATGTACAAGCACAAGTTCTGTGCAAAGCCAGCAACTCACTAGAGGAAAAAGTTCCTCCTAATTTTTGATCTCAAGTCTGCTGGTTCAGAGGCACTCACTGTGACTACATCCATCCAACTCACAATTTTATCAGCAGCAGCACTTGCTATTGTGTTGGCACCCCGCTCTAAATACGCCTGCAGCAGTCGGACCAGAGGAGGAATGTTTCCTGTCCTTTCCCACAAAACGGGCTGAAGCAGATGAGGAAACAGCGCCATGTAGGATGATGGGATTTCATTTTTATGCATTTCTAGAAGTAGGGACATCACTTGAAACACGTATGGAATGAACTCTGAAAAAGAAATGAAAACACTTACAAATACAGTTCCTAGGAATCATGTTATCTACTGACAGAACATACAATTTTAGGATAGTAATTACTGAATCACCAAGGCTGGAAAAGACCTTCAAGATAACAAAATCCAACCACCCCCTATAACCCCCAACCACTAACTCATCTCCTAAAACACTCTGTTCACCTATTTGTTGAACCCCTCCAGGGACAGTGCCTCCACTTCTTTCCAGGGCAACCTGTTCCAAGCCTCCCCACTCTTTCTGAGAAGAAATACTAAGATTCCAACAAACAAAAGTTGGAGAAATATATAACCTCCCAGATTTAATTACTCCGGAATGTAGGAACAGTGTATATATACACAGTTCCTATTCCCTCTATTTGTTAATGTTTGAGAGCACAGAAACCATTCCAAGAGAAGGCAGGCACAACTACTCTAATAATAGGAGGGTTTGGAGTGGCAGTTGTTAGATAGCTCTACAAGGCGTAATGGATGCTCACTTGAACACGGGAAATTTTACCTTAACCTGAGGAAACACTTCTTTACAGTCAGGATTACTAAATATTGGAAGGTGTTGCCCAGGGAGGTTGTAGAGTCCCCTTCTCTGGAAAGGTTTCAGCCTCAGCTGGATGTGGTTCTGTGTAGTTGATTTAGGCTTTTTAGGCGGTTCTGCTTTTCAGTAATTTGTATCCTGCTTGAGCAGGAGGGTTGGACCTGATTGCCTTTGAAGGCCCCTTTCAACCCTAATAAACAGTGTGTAAACTATGTGTATATAGTTGAGGTACACTATGGGACAGCCTAGACAGCTCCTAGGAGTGTTTATGAGAACTGTGAACACACTGCATTCCTACTGGAATTTCATGAGTTACAGAACAACTACCATGAGGGAAATCACAGCAGCAAGTCAGAGCAGGCAGAGAGCACAAGCATTTACTGATTTACCTTGCACATCATTCTGAAGTATCTCTGTGAACACCAAAAACAAAGCCTCTTCAAAGCTTCCAACTGCATCAGGGTTTGCTTTGCACGTTATCCTTATTGACAAGCAGATGGATTCAAACATGTAGTGGTTAAAGTGCGGTTTGCTTGGATTCTGAAAACAAGTTATAAACAGAGAAATCAGCCCAATCTTGCAGCTAAGTCACTTATTTAGCAAAATGCATTCAGAATACTCCCTTACTTATTAATATGCTAAATGAAGTCATTCCATAGATAAAAGCAAACAGAAAAACCTTTAAAGTATAAGGTGGGGTTTTATAAATATTTTAAAAGACAAGTGTTTTTCAGAAGCTCTACACAAACTAGCGATGAGTGACAACATGACAAAACAAAAACTGGAAAAGAACATTTTCCAATCCTGGGTCTAATGAATTCTTTACTTAACATTTGTTATGCTCCACAGCTAAGTTACAACTCTATAAACACACAGTGTAAGTTTTCTGAATGGTTGGTGAAGGTACTCCAAAGCATTTTCTAATGTCAGCGTTAAAGAACGTCAGCCCAGCCTGAACAAAAAACGAAGACAGTTTTACCCACCAAAAGCAGGAGGGCAATTTACTTTCATTTCACATTAGTCTCAGAAGCTTCATGGACAAAGAATAAAGAAGCTCAAATTAATACCTATTGTTGTTCTGGTAGCCTCTGCACAGGAAAACATTTGTACTGTAATCAACCAGTGTTACAGCAAGATTTCATAAGCTGTTTCCAAATTTCAAATACGAGCAGGGGAGAATTATTTCAAAGCAAGTCCTAAAAAACAAGGCAGTACCGCACTGAAGGCTGCTGTAACTTGCTGTAGTCAGAAAACGCTGAGCACACACAATAGAGTAGCCACACATTCAGCAAGACTGCTCTCAAAGGTTAACAAGTTCTGCTCAGTCAGCCTGTTTGTTTACCTTACTGACAGCCAGGAGTTTCTGCGTGAGCTGTGTGATGACGGAAGGGATGTATGGAATTATAGATTCTTGCAGCAGAGAGAAACTCCTCATGATGGCTGCAAATAAGTTGAAAGTATTATCCTCTGGAGACAAACATACACTTCTGTCACCCATCATATGCCTGGCTATTAAATTGGATCTCAGGAAATTAGAAACAGTAAAAAAAGAGGACCAGCTGCAAGAGCTATCAATCTATAATGATGGCAAAGGATCAAGCAAAGCCTCATCATCCCCGTTCTGCAGACTGAACACAGAACATTATGCAGAGTCCATTGGTTATCTTAGGCAACTCTCAAACCCTGACATACTCTTAGCCATAACCCACCCAGATCTCTTGCTGAAACTGCTCAGGTAGCTGAACTGAATACAGAGACCATCACTTGGGAAATAATTTGTCATGATACCCTTATGTTTAGTGTTTATCTTTGGTATCATATCTTTCGTCAAAGATGCCTTAGCCTGGTACTTGAGTGCAGCCTGCACAAGTTAGGGGCTTCAAAGAAAGGTGTCAGTAGCCTGCAACTGTAAGCCTTCCCCTCAAGTTAACACAGCTACTCTTATATTGCAGAACTCATAAGCATTTACCTTTCATAATGTATTCATTTTCAGAAGAGCCAGGAAGCGTCAGTGCTTTAAACAGGTTTGTTAACAGCACCTCTACAAATGGGGCCATTTCTGCAGCTGTGATGCTGTTAGGTAAAACATAGATTTTTAAGGATGAAAGACATTAACAAAATTCAGGCGTTTCACTATACTACAGTACAGTAAGGAAATAAAAGATCCCCACAGATTTGTCTACTAAGAATGAGAAATAAGTGCAGCAATGAATTTATTTCTGCTGGAAAACTTACAGGGTGGTGTTATTTGTCCCCCTCATGGTAAACAATCTTTCAAGAGCGTGGGCTGCGTAAGTATGGACCACAATGCTTTCTGCCTGAAGATGATTTATTAAGAGAGGTACAGATATCAACAATTGTTCTTTTGGTACCTACAAAAATAGAGCAACAAATTAGTATGTATGTTACTTAGGAACAGAGATGGTTCAACACGAGAGCTTAGTCAATGTGCCCTTATCAGCTACAGGCTGAGGCTCGGCAGAGGAGAAATCTTAGAGAGCTCCTCCAGCTGCTAAAGCTTACTTTGACAATGGAGAGGCAACTACTTCAGCCATGGCCTGCCTGCTACCCTGAACATCTACACTGCAGTCCATTGATAGAAAACCCTTACACTCTTAGCATAAGTTTCCCTTCCTAATTTATTTGATCTTAACAGGTGATTAAAAATATCTGCTTTTAAAAACAAAAAACCCCAACATAGATCCTTACTAAGAGATGAACAAAGGTAAGCAAAACTTTAGAAGTAATATTTGATGTTTTCCCCTTACTGCATCTCACAGATCAGAGAGGGTAAAGGACAAAGTTACTGTGCTCTAACTACTGCTGACGACACGAGCAATCAGGTGCGTTTAGACTAACACGCTAAGATGCTCAGCGCTCCCACAGCATAGGGGTAGCACACAGCCTACACGTGAAGTGTTATGTGTGACTGCCAAGCATCTGTTGAATTAACATATGCTCAAGATAAATTTGGCTTGGCAAGCATAAAAGAACACACTACAGCATGTTTTTATAATGAGTAAAAGAAAAACTTACTTGGTTTCTAAAAATCATGATGTATTTGATACCATCTGCTTTTAGCACAGGGAATTCATTCACTGCAATAGAAAAACATGCGAATGCTGTTGTACTTTTCATAGAAATGCGATTCCTGAACTCACACTATACAGACAGAAGTCACAATTTTTTCCCTTCAAAAATAAAACACCCAATTTTTCTAGGTTGCCAGCATTTCTGTATGGGCAGT
Organism: Rhinopomastus cyanomelas; assembly: GCA_013400115.1. NCBI lineage: Eukaryota > Metazoa > Chordata > Aves > Bucerotiformes > Rhinopomastidae > Rhinopomastus > Rhinopomastus cyanomelas. The sequence goes on from VXBP01000406.1 coordinate 102,282, forward strand.
GCTAGGCAGAATATGAGGTTTAGGTGCAAACCGTTCCCCAGGACCATCAAGTGTAGAGTCCAACTCTTTCACAATAAATTTCCCCTTCTGGCTCTGACTTTAACAGCCTCCAACTGCATACTGCAAGACAACCCACCACATTCCAGATATGGTAAGTAATTGCTGAAGCTTAAAACGAGACATCCATAATCTCACCAATGTGGGCTGATATGGGCTACAATGCAGCCTTCAGTATTTTAATTTCTTGGGGGTGCGCACAGCAGAGAAGTTTGCCAGAAGGTCTCAAACGCAGAAAGCAAATTCCTTTGATTCAACAAGTTTAAGCACATAGGTACCAGCAAGCACATGTGCACACGCCCAGAGCCTGCAGAGAGCACACGGCAAATCTGCCTTTGTTTCAAAGCTCATTCACTGCTGGCCAAACAAAGCTCAATCACTTCCCGTGTTCCAGGTGTCACCAGCCTTCTGGCTCCACTGATGCTGATAGGCGAGTGCTTGCGGCTTAAGAAATAACAGTCTCACTGTTGAGGTTGAACAAAAACGACATCAAAATTCACATTAACTTACCACTAGGAGACTTTAGCTCAGGTTGGATGTGATTCACAAAGAATTCTGTCAGATTAACAAGTTCATTGGCTTGAGTTATTCCGTGCTAGAAAACCAAAACAAACCAGCCCCGGTTATTAGAAGTTGACATTCAGGTAGTTTTTTCAGTCATTTGGATGAGCCTTTACATAAAAGGAATCTAAAGGATGCATGTGAGGAAACTGCTGAAACCGCACCCTTAGCAGAGCCATCCAATTGGTTTTCCTTAAATGTTTTTCGTGTTGGAGCTTCCGCAGCAGCACTGAGGTTCAGCTACCATCTCTGAGCTGAGCAATAGTCCCTAACAGTAACAACGCACAGAAAATGTCGGCACCTTTCCAACTCGATACTTTCTTTGGTGATTGGCCTTTTAGAAAGGTAAAAGTTAGAACTCTTAATTCCAATTCTGAAATAGAGCAGCAAAATGACTACTTATGTTTTCTCTTACGAAAAAGACAATTTTAAAAACAGGATTGTCAGATGGATCAAGCGCTCTACGTGACGCTATCCCATACCTGCTACTAAATAGCATAGAAAAGGAAAGAAATACAGCTAAGTTTTCTAATTGCTAGAAGACTGGTTCTTAGAAGACTGTGGTTGTCCACTTCCTTCTCATTAGTAGTCGCTGCACAGCATTATAGAACCAGAGTTTCAAGACAAGACTGAGATCCTTTGGCTAACTCGTACGAAGATGCTGTACTACATCTTTTACTATGTTTGCCTCAAATTTGTCTTGTAAAGCCACTAAGATTTGAATTGTTGTAACATTAAAAACACTCATCAGTAGATTAAAATCTGTTCTGTAGAACATTTGACACAACACTACTGTTTCCAAACACTTCAGCTCAAATGTGGCTTTTCAACGGATGCAGCCTATTAGCTGCTTTCTCCCTAACAAGTCCTCATTAGCATTCACACACCATTTCCAAATCATAAACAGGGATATATTGGGAAATGCAACGCCAGGAACTCTAAGAGTCACTTAGATTCCTTCTAGTCTGCTTAACACTTCTGATCTTTTTTATGTAAAGCTAAATCTGGCCTTCACAGCTTCCAAACCATGGCTCAGTACCGTTAATAAGCTCAGAGGTTCTAGAGTCAAACTAATTTTCCTTTGTATAGCTGCTTCACATCCCCTAGTAAGGATCCTATCAAATAGGCACATATAGCTGTTGACTTTGTCCAATCTGAAGATGAGATACCACCAAAGTACCAAGTGTGATAGGATTATATAATAGACAACTCTTAATTTCATCAGCATTAAACGACTGCAAAAAACAGTTGCTCTGATTTTGAAGCAGCACAAAATGAACTGCTGTCCTCACGTACACTGTAGTAACCGAATGCCTGTGGATTCCAATTAACACAATGCAACTGTACCTTTTGTGTTTGAGCTTTGGATGCCAAAGACGTAACGAGGTAAATAGCTGCATCTTTGTGCTTCCAGTTAACAGATGGATTCTTTGCATACTCTTGCAGCATGGAATTAACATATCCAGAGAAAATTCCTGTCACAGGTCCTTCAAAAAACTTGCACAGGCCTCTGACTAGATCACAAGCTGCTCTGCGCCTGGTGTCAATATCTGCATGAGAACCAAAGATTCTTTAGATATAAGAAGGTGTAAGTATGCAGATTTTCACACTAATACAATGATCATAGTAAAAAAACCCCACACAGCTTCTCAAGTGAGAGCAACTACTGCAGTCCTCCGCGGCGCTGTGTAAGAAGACATTTAAACCTCTCACTGTCACAGGAATTATTTGCACAACCAAGAGAGGAATGAATGGGCACCTACTAGCACTGTGTGCGCATTCACAGCTTTTACTGTCCTCTGAATTTCAGTTACCATGCTGAGGGAGGCATTTTGCCATCCTGACACGCGCTCAAGTGTGCTGGGTCTGGTTAGGACAGAGTTAATGTTCTTCGCTACAGCCCATATGGTGTTGTGTTTTGTGCTGCTGACTAAAACTGGTGATAACACCCCAGTGTTTTGGCTGTTGCCCGGAGCACTTGTGCAGTGTCAAGGCCTTTTCTGTCCTTCCCAACAAGCTGGCTAGGGGTGGGCAAGACGCTGAGAAGGGTCATGACATGGACAGCCGACCCAAACTGACTAAAGGGATATCCATGCCACATAATACCATTCTCAGCAATAAAACTGAGGGTGGAGGAGTTTTGGGGAGGCAGCCATTGCTCAGAGACAGGCTGGGCATCAGTCTGCTTGTGGGCGTTGGTGAGTCATTTGATACCCCCCTCTTCTCTTCAACTATCTTTACCCACAAGTCTTCTCAGCTTGACTATTCCTACTCTCTCCTACATCCTATTGCAGCAGGGTGTGGAGCAAGCACGCTACTGTATGGTGCTAGCTGTTGGCCTACCCCACTGAAACAGCAATGTTTTGTACAAAACCCCCACAAAATCTTTAAAAACTTGTTTGGAGAAAGGCAAAAAAAAAAAAAAAAGCCAGCTGGCCTTTAATACAATCTATCAACTGAAGAGTCAGAAAGAAAACAAAGCCAGTCCATTTAAATGCAATAGAAGACATTTCTAAAGTAATCTCTGAAGATTGACACACTTTGCCTCAGTTCTAACAGAAGCAGCTAACAAATAAAAGCTTAACAAGTACATAAATGCAGCCAATCCTGGGTTTGAACTACAAAACGCCAGCTTGAAAAAGCCTCAAAACCATTTTCATTCAATTCTGTCCTCCACTGCACGCTCAGAGGAATTTCTTAAATAAATTACGAAGTGTCATTAAGCTAAGTGTCAGTCAGTAAACAGAACAGCTAATACAGAACTGTCACATAGACCTGCACTTGGTTCACTTGTGCTCTGACCTGGCTGGAGACCAGAGAGCTAATCAGAAGATCAAGCAGCTCTGTTAGCACAGCACTGCATTTTCAGGACAGTTACTGTACTGGTTTGCACACAGCGTCAGCACACAAGGGCTGGCTTGTGTCCAGCTGGCCTGATCACAGATTTGTATGCAACACCCATCAGAACTTCAGTTTAAACATGACAGACTGCTAAATACAGGCACAGTCTCTCCTTGTTATTTAAAACTCTCCACACAGGAACTAAATACACAACCGCAGCTACTATACAGCATTGACTTACAGGCTATATTTGCCAAACTGAGAAGATATGTGGTGCAAGGAAACAGACTGATCTGATGAGGGGAAAAATCCTACAAAACCACTGTTCAAAACCAAAAGACAGGACCACTGTGACAGTACACATCACCAAAAACTGGGGAGTCTCTTGAAGAGGCAATTTTAAAAGTATAAAACCTTCAGTAAATTGCTTCAGGGGTACATTTAAAGACCAAGTATTCTTAGTATAAAACTGTGGATTACCAGATCCTTCCAAATCCCTTCTTATGTATTCTTCAGAATTATCTTCAAATGCTTCTTCATCAGCCGCTGAAAATATAAAACACAGAGAAGTTCAAATGCTGAAGCCTCTATTTTTTATGGTCTACTATTACCAGCTTGCTATTTTTTTTAAGTACTATTCTCTAACATTAATAGAAATTAATCCAAAATATCCAAGCTAGACTGGCTCTGCAGTGTCCTCCTGCCCACAAAGTGGTCTTTCACACTCATGAGCCAATGTATTCCAGACTTACAGTTTAAAAAAAAAGAGAAAAGAGACATATTCAACACTAAGTGTATTTACAGAGGCTTCTGGTGTCAGAATCTTAAGAGACAGAAGCTTCTTACAGGTAAAATACATCTTCACTGCATTTTAGATACTAGGGACCAATGTGAGAGCATCAGGACTTTGAGAATTATTACAATGTACAAGGCCTGCTATCCACAGCTACTCAGAGTCCCTGAGTTATTCTGAGACTCTTTTTAAGAATGAAAATTCTTTGGTGTGTAAAAAGTAACTAACAGTGGGATCCGCGGAACTGGCTTTTTGCCACAACAGGACACAGCTTTGCCAACCTTTAACTTCTAACAAGGAGCTAACAGATAAGATTAGGAAAATGCAGGGGACTACTAAAGACTACCCCAGCGGTGCCAGACAGCAAAGCCAAGGATGGAAGACTTGGGACAGCAAAAAGTTCAAAGGACATAAGGATAAAAGACCACCAACACCACCAGAGGCTCCTAAAAGACCACATATACAAAGTTATACCATGTATGTTAATTATTTCAGGAACCTAATGATTATGCATGAACCTAAAGCAATGCTAACTATATGTAAGAGCTAAAAAAGAACCCTTGTGCCTCTGACATTGTCAAGCACCTAGCGTTGAGCTTTTGCTTTATTGATTTTGTCCTTATAATGAAATCAATGCCAGTTCTTTTTTAACAACTTGGCAATTATTGCAATTTGGGGGCTCGTCCAAGAGAGTTCTCAGCTGGTTTCTCTGGGCTCTGGGACCCTAGCAGAAGACATGCCCCGCTGATTTTAGTGGTCTGCTAGATTCTTGGATGCCTGTTGCATTTCTGTGTCCTCCTCTTCACGGAGTAATCAGCCCATAAAGCAAAAGGGGACCAGTGCTCCCAGAAATAAGCTGCGGCAGCTCGTAAATGTTGTCCGTGAAGATCCAGGGAAGAAAAAGTCTGTAAGTATTCCCTGGCTGAGTGGGATTTGGGTTTATGTGTGGTGTGTCTGAGACTTGAACTGGACAGTCTGAATCTGGGAAGCGAGTGTTGAGTCTCTCTTACCGCCGTTCCAATTTCCCACAAGGGAACTGGCCGGTGAAAAGATGAAGTGATGGACATTGAGTGACAGAGAGTGTTGGGAAAAATGGGACAAAAAGCGAGTAAGTGGGGTCATGAGGAAAAGGGGAGCTGGAAGGTGCCAACAGAGATAACCCCAGACAGTCCCTTGGGGTTGAAACTGGCATCAGGAAATGGATCCTAGTACTAGGGGTAACAATAAAGTAAAAATGATTCAGTATTGTATGATATATGATAAAACAGGAAGGATATTTTAAAGGACATTTTGGACCAAAAATAGGGGTAGAGAGAAACGCTGAGATTTTAAATTCTTGAGGATAGTATTTCAGTGCACACTGTTCTTTTGTTCTTTGTTTTGTTTTGTGTTATAAAGTGAGCTGGAAGGAACAGGAGAGCTAGTTTCTGTCTGTTCTTAACCCTGATAGGGTTGTTGCTTTGCAGAGTGAACAACAAAAAACAATCACATCAGGACACAGCCTGGTTGCGGCAGTTAAAAATGGCTTTAAGTGGCATAGTAATGACAATCGGATCATAAAATCTCTTGAAAATTTGCTTCAAACTCTGCAAGCAATAAATCATAACCCAGAACAACAACTAGAGCAAGAAAGGGAAAATACTGCTTGTCAAAACTGCTTTGAAGACAGAATGCTAGAAAACCTTTGAATCTCTGAGTGGAGGGGAGTGGCGGTCCCTGCTGCCATTTGCCTTTGACGGGAGGCAAGGGAGTGGGGGACTGGGCTGTGGTTTCCTTTTGCCCGGCTCCCTCAGTGGAACTGGAGGAAGCGCCGAGACCCAAGGGTACACTACCTGTTGGTTGGTGTCTCAAGTCAAAGATGAATTTGTGATTGATGTTTTGGAGAGGGCATGTCCCGGTTGTTGGCCCTCTCTATGGTTTGGGACACTCACCGAGACACACAGAGGTTGCCTTTTTAGGCAAGCCCTAAAATCAGTGATGGGAACATTGACGCACATTCCTCAAATAAAGATTTTACAGTAAGTGAATTTTTTGTGATTGCAGGTCAGGATCAGGAGGAGGTTAAGTTGTTGAATTACTCGAGGAAAATAGGATTGAGAGTATCCAGGGAAAAAGTCCAGAACAAGTGGCAGTGTCCCCAAGAACAAGAAGGAAATATGGCAGGTTTTGGGTGGGAAACTGTAGGTTGTGGTAGAAGGTTATACGCAGGCTGTGTAAAATTTCTGTATGACTAACTAGTGGAGGAAACAGATAAAGTGCAATGGACTGAAAATGAACAGAAGACCTTTAAGGAACTCAAACTAAAACTTGTCAGGGCTCAAAATGTTCTCTCTTCCTAATTGAAATCACCCCTTCCAGCTGTTCATTACTGCTGAGAAAATAGTGGCTCATGGAGTCCTCGTGCAGGAACAAGGGGAAACGAGAAAACCAATAGTTTATCTATCCAAATTAACAGACCCCATCTGACCCACATGCATACAGGTGGTGTCCACAACTGCCCTCTTAGTGAAAGAAAGCTGGAAACTGACTTTGTCAAGCCCTTTGATAACATATACCCCACAAACTGTAAGAACCATACTAAGACAAAAATCCAATCGATGGATGACTGACTCTAGAATTCTCAAATATGAGACCATACATGATTGTTTAGAACTGATTGATTATCCCACAAAAACAAAGGCGGATTTATCTAAAGTGGCGTTAGAGGAAGGGAAGCATCTCTTCATAAATGAATCCTCATTACATAGAGATGGGAAGCAAGTTAGTGGCCGTGCAATTGTTACAGGATACCCAACCCATCGAATGGGCAACAGTAGAAAAGGGGAAACTAGCCGGTAATTTGTCAGATCAAGTTTGTTAATTATATGCTTTGAAGCAAGCCCTAGTAATGCTAAATGCAAGGATAGGAACTACTGACACCAACTCAAAATACTCATGGGGAATGATTCATACTTTTGGGAAGATTTGAGAAGAAAGGGGAATGATAAATACCAAAGGAAAGGGGTTGCTACATGAAGAGCTTCTTAAAGAAATATTAAAGGCACTGGAGGGGCCTGAAGAAACTTCAGGAGTCCATACAAAAGGGCACCAAAAAGCCAGACTTGAGAAGGAACAGGAAATAGGTGAGCAGATGAACAAGCGAAAAAGACAGCGAAAGGGACAAATACACAGATATTTCCACTCATTCCATGGGCAGAACCCCCTTTAAAGGCACCTGTACGCTTGGAAGAAGAGGAGAAAAAGGCTTGGGAAATCGAGGGGACTAAACTTTACGATGGAAGGTGGACCCTTCCAAGATGGGAGACAATTACTAAACAAATCTCTGATGAGGGAAATTTTAACACAAATTCATGAAAGTACCCACTGGGGAACTCAGGCTTTAACAGATCATTTTTTAATGCAGTTATGGATGCATTGGGATATACACCATAGCAAAACAAATTACAGCACAATGCATCCCATGCCAGAAAGTACATAAAAGGCCATTTCAGAAATGGAAATATCTACTGGTGACAGTCAATCATTATCTGACCCATTGGGTGGAAGCACTTTCAGTAATCACAGCAACTGCCAATAGTGTGATTAAGATTACATTTGAACAAATTGTCCCTCGATTTGGTTTATGTCAAGTCATTGATTCAGACAAGTACACCTTTTACTTCTGAAGTATTAAAGGGAGTGGTTGAAAAACTGAGAAATTAATGGGAGTACCACATGTCACGGCATCTTCAGAGCTCAGGACGAGTGGAAAGGATGAATCAAACACTTATAACAACACATAACCAAATTGATAATTGAGACTAAACTGTCTTGGACCAAATGTCTTCCAGTGGCTTTACTCAGAATCCATACAGCCCCTGCAAAGGACATAGGAATGTCCCCTTACGACCTCTTATTTGACCTCCCATATCTTGATCACCCAATCACCTTTCCCTGGTAGGAGGATGAAAATAATTATGTTCAAACTTACATGAGGGAAATAGCAAAAAACCTACAACAACTGCAGAGTAAGGGGCTACTTCCACAGACCGCTCTGCTGGGTTTTAAACACGTAGCATTCAAACTGGGGATTGGGACTTGGTAAAAACACGGAAAGAACAATCATTAACTCCCCAATGAGTGGGTCCTTTTCAGGTACTCCTGACGATGAAAGTGGCAATATGAACCCAAGAGAAGGAGTGGACCCGCACAAGCTGAACAAAAGAACCGGTGGAAGAACCAAGAGTAGACTTTAACCTCGGCTCCAGGAGACACTCAACTCATCTTAAAATGTCAACTGAAGCGGTGATGTTTGGGGGAGAAACTAGATGATCATCCAGAGACCAAGGAAATGTGGAGCTTTTTAGTTAATTATCAGTAAAGTCAGGCTAAATTTTGGGAAAAGCCTGATGCTCCCCTGGGGAGAAACCATCTCGCCACAAATAGCAGGAGCTAGACTTCACAGAACTGGGGACTCTTGATTTACGTTAACATGGGGTTTATACAGGAAAGTAGTACAGTATTCCCCAGTTGCAAAAATCATGACCTCTCCTACTGCTTGTGATATACCCTGTCTGATACATCCCTATGCAGGTCACAGTAAAAGGTAAATGTTCCAAGTGTCAACAAAACTGATACTGCCATTTATCTCAGAGAAATCCCATTTGTCAGGTGTGTAGGAGACAAAATATAAACTTAATTAGAACCCAAATGTAAGATAAAAATTCGTAACACTGATTTGTCAATGGGAATTACAAATATCCGTTCTGTGGGAGGTCCCTAAAGGGAAGTGGGAGAGAACAATCTCCAGATGTAAAAGACAGTTTACCTGAAAAAAAAAAGACTTAAGAATCTCTTCCAACTGTGGCAAGGAAACACAAAGCCCTACAGGGTGAAGGGCAAGACCAGATTGACCTCTATATCTGCTGCCAAGAACCTCTTTTCTCAGCTGTTGGAGGCACCCCAACAGGCATGAGGGGCAGGACTATATGTCATAGTGGACCTCCACTTGTAGGATCATAGGATGTTAGGGGTTGGAAGGGACCCAAGAGATCATCAAGTCCAACCCCCTTGCTGGAGCAGGACAAAACTATCTAACACAGATCACAGAGGAACGCATCCAGGCGGCCTTGAAAGTCCCCAGAGAAGGAGACTCCACGACCTCCCTGGGGAGTCTGTTCCAGTGCTCCGTGACCCTCACAGTAAAGAAGTTCCCCCTTGTGTTGAGGCAGAACCTCCTCTGCTGCAACTTACACCCATTGCTCCTTGTCCTATCACACGGAGCAAGTTAAAAGAGCCTGTCTCCCCCCATCCTGGCCAGCCTTCAGGTACTTATAAACATTGATCAAATCTCCCCTAAGTCTTCTCTTCTCCAGACTAAAAAGCCCCAAGTCCCTCAGCCTCTCCTCATAATCCATGCCCTCCTGTCCCCTAATCATCCTCGTAGCCCTCCGCTGGACCCTCTCCA
>VXBP01000406.1:117051-202257 GCA_013400115.1 Rhinopomastus cyanomelas
TGCTGGCTCATAGTCATCTTGTTGTCCACCAGGACCCCCAAGTCCCTTTCCCCTACACTACTCTCCAACCGGTCAGTCCCCAGCCTATACTGGTACCTAGGGTTGTTCTTGCCCAGATGCAAGACTCTGCACTTACTCTTGTTATAGCTCATTAGATTTTTCTCTGCCCAGCTCTCCAGCCTGTCCAGATCTCGCTGAATGGCAGCACAGTCTGCTGGGGTGTCAGTGACACCACCCAGCTTTGTGTGATCAGCAAACTTGCTGACAGTGCATGCCAATCCCTCATCCAAGTCATCAGTGAATAGATTGAACAGGACCGGTCCCAGCACCGATCCCTGGGGCACATTCAAGAACTGCACCTCAAATTCTTGGTCAAGTTCTCTTAAATCCCACTTGCTCACAGTCATTCCATTCCTTTGTTTACCCACAAAGAAAACACTGCACTGTTCAGAGTCAGACCTCAGTTCTCAATCAACCCTTTTCACTACAGACAGGCAAACCAGAAGGTTAACACAGCACTTACATCAGTCTGCAAGAGTTTATTATCCAAAGTTAAAAGAGTATGAAAATTCGTCATCCATGTTTCCATGTTATCCTCAAAAAACTCAGGAAGATCCTGGGAAGAAAAAGAATAAATCTACATTTCAATTCCTGACCGTACTGCTCGGTTAATGTCCCTACACTGCAGGTAGGGTGTGCCCACCTAATGTACCGAGGGACCAAAAACGGAGCAATTTTCAAAACGAAACGCTAATTCGTCCTCCGTGAAAACCTTCCAAACTGAGGCCTTGGGATACAGTCTTTCTAAACAAACTTGTTGCTTATAGCCTGTTCTACAGCCTAGAAATTTGTAAAGAAAGAACCCACTTCGCTACAACAAGTGGAGGCAGTCATGTTTGAGAAACTAGTCTAGAAGAGACTTGGGGGGACCTTCTCCCTCTTTATAATTCCCTGAAGGGAGATTGTAGCCAGGTATAGGTCAGGCTCTTCTCCCAGGCAACTGGGGACAGGACAAGAGGGCAGGGCTCGATGCTGCCAGGGAAAGGTTAGGTTGGATGTTAGGAAGCCCTTCCTCATGGAAAGCATAATCAGAGCCTGGACCAGACTGCCCATGGCAGTGGTGGAGTCCCCATCCCTGGAGATGTTGAAGGACAGACTGGCTGTGGCCCTTAGTGCCCTGGTCTCACCAATGTAATGTTAGGTCAGGTCTTGACTGGGCTGGATAAGCTCAGAGGGCTTTTCCAGCTTCAATAACTCTGTAATTCTGTAATACACATCACCTCAAAATACCTTTGTACCATTTCTCATGCAGTGTATTTACTTAATAACACTAGAAGTTTTTTATTTCAAAATCAAATCTAAACTCTACACTGCTTCTGCAATCATTTGTTGCTCCAGTGCTACAGAGCTCCTAGTTTTAACTGACTCTGGGTTCACACCAGTAAATGTTTACAAAGGAGCACGGTGACTAGACTCAGGATATGACCTCTGTCTTTCACAGCTCCTACTTGAGAGCTACCCATACAGCACCTGTGTGCTGTGACAGGAGCTTAGAACCTCTTGAACTTTTGTTTAGATAGGGCAAAGCTAAGGTTTTAATCAATCCTGACTGTGCCTTGACTCCAGCAATGACACAGACCTTCAGTTTTATTCTTGTGATAACCATGGCCTTAATGGCTGCCTCAAACAGATCCATGAACAAGAGCACAACAGCTTTGTGAGATCAAAGTAGAACTATTAGAAGAACACGGAGACTCACCTGAAAATTTAAACTGTAGAACAGCTTTGCAATTAGAATGAGAGAAGAAAAGAGGACTTTCAAAGCACTAACATCATTTGCATGTGTGCTGCAAAGTTCAATGGTGGCCTAGAAAGAGACAGAAGTTTCAGTCAAGTAACAGACATGCACAGACCATGCAAACAAAAGGTACTGAAAAGTGTCAGGTAATTGTTTTATTTTAGAAAACCCAACAAAACCCCGAAAATACAGTCAGTTCTCACAATTCCTGCCTTTAGCTTCAATCTCATAAGAACAGCTGCTTTGAAACTGGTAAAGTTCTAATTTTGCAGACATCCTCAACATGGAATTCAGAATGTTAACCTTGTTTTAGAAATGAATCACCAAGAAATTACCTTAAAGAGATTTGTCAGGGGCAAAGCAAAGGCATCAAGGACAAGTTTGATCTCTGCCCATAATTCATTAGACTTGAATTCATGGCGGTACCTGACAAGAGAAACATGCAAAATATCAGTCTCTTCACATTTATGAACCAAATTAGCTTGCAAAACAATTAATTTTGCACTGAATTTTGAAACAAATGTCAAGAGGAACTAAACAACAGAGCTGAAGACCAAACAAAGTGTAAAATTTGAAACCATCTAATTTATTAGTAAAAAGTCAGTAAGTAGAAGCCACAAATGCAGACTTTCTGAATCTACAAAATTAAATGTAATGGTAAGAATTCAGAGTTGACCAGAAAATTCCTGTTGAGGAATACAGTCAAGGCCCTGATTTCCAATACCTTTTAAATAAAGAGTGAGCAGTGCGAAGGACCCCATTAATGACGTGAAAATCTCCACTCTGAAAGCGATTCACCATTTCTGTCAGTAAGTCTGGCCACTTCTGAGGAAAGTCTTCCCGACCAATAATACTGATAGCATCACTTAACTGGAAAGGAAACACAATAATCACAGCAGGCTCCGCACAACAAACACCACAGCAAACGTCTGAGAATAGGCTGCTATACTTGTCGGATTAAAAAAATGAACAGTGCATTAGGTACCTGCTACTTTTCACCACAAATAACTCAATTTCACTTTAAATTCAAAGTGTACAGCCAGTCTCACTTTCTAGAATCATTGTATTTAACTGCCCAATGACAGAATTTAGCCAAAAGATAATTGCCTTTAGACAAAAGCAAACTGAAACAGTTAAAAGCAGCTGTAACAATAAACATACTCCAGGTTATCTGGATTGGGATGACTGCCCTGTCTAAGGAACCTGAGCTCTAACAGTAACCAGAATCTCTAGATTACAGGATTCCAATTCTCCAAGTGTCTTGCAGATAAAACCAGGAATGGAGATATTACCTGCTTTTGGATTTGTTCCGGGCTGCTAAGCATCAAGGGCACTATGTTTGCTTTAATAGCTATCCTGTCTGATTCACATATTTTGTTCAGTTCATCCTCAACCTAAAATTAAAACAATAACTCAGTTATGGACATATCAACACACTCCAGGCGACAGCATTTCAAAAATCAACTGTTCCTACTGACTTCCCTATTACACTGCTGAAGGAACTAAAAAGATCTGTGGCAGACACTGTCTACAATGAATCTGTAACAGCAGGACCTGATAAAAATGCTGAGAAAAATTAGATCTTTCTGCAAAAACTTGAACCAGTTTTTCTCCTTCTCCAAGTTGCCTTCTCAGTGACTTTTCAAAAGGGGACTGAGTGCACCCTCAACTTTTTAGGTGACATCAGGCTGGTTGGGAGTTTCAGTCAGCATGAGAGGAGGGAGAGTGCAGAGGGATCTGGACAGGCTGGAGCGATGCGTCAAGGCCAACTGTACGAGCTTCAACAAGGCAAGTGGGGGCTCCCACGCTTGAGTCACAACAACCCCATGCAATGCTATGGGCTTGGGGGAAAGCAGCTGGAAACTTTAGCAGAAAAGGTCCTGGGGAGGTTTGCAGACAGATAGCCGAGCTGAGCATGAGGCAGCAGCGTGCCCCAGTGGCAAACAGCATTCTGGCTTCCGTCACAAGAAGTGTGACCAGTAGAACCAGGGCAGTGATCCCCCCTGTACTCGGTACTGGTGAGGCCCCACCTCAAATCCTGGGTTCCATTTTTGGCCACTCACTCCAAGAAGGGCATTGAGGTGCTTGAGTGCAGCCAGAGAAGGGCAATGCATCTGAGGAAGGATCTGGAGCAGAAGTGCTCTGAGGAGGGGCTAAGGCTATTTAGCCTGAAGAAACAGAGGCTCAGGAGAGACCTTGCTCTCTCTACAATTCTCTAAATGAGCAGTTGTAAAAACAATAAGCAGAGAACTTCCTTTCCTCTATCACACTGTACTGAATCAGAACAATGTGCAGAATCATTATACAGACATGAATAACACAAAAGCTTTAAAACCAAAGCTTTACAAGTTCCTATGGTGTGAAAGGCATCAAACACTGTGCTAGGCAAGCTCAAAGAGGTGAGGCAGGATGCAGAGTTCTGCATTTGGATAGGTGAGGACAGAGGTGATGCTGAGATAAGCAACAGAAAATCCTGCCATGGAGTTACGATTTTTTTTCAAATAAATGAGACCTTTTTTACAAGATACAGTACAGATATGAGCAATTCCTTAAACAAAAATAAATGTAAAAAGTGAACTCTTCCCTCACTCTAGAAATGCCTGATAAGCATGGATCTCCAGGCTCTACCACACTGAAGTTTTTTAATAGGCTGAGCTTTGTATCAGCCAGGTTCAAAGCTGCTGAACTACACTCTGAGTTCTAGGTAAGCCAAGCTTACTGCTGCGTTTTCTGTTCACGCAGCTGTTCACTGCTGCATTACATCAGCAATACATAAAAAGAAACTGCTTAAGATTTCTTCCATAACAGAATACAATTTCTACCTACAATTCACTACAGAGAAAGATGCCTCGGGGGAAATGACTGAGGACATGATATTGCAGAATCAAAGGTTGAGAAATTTCACGCCAGACTGAATGTGGTGATCTTATCAAACCAGCTCTAGGACTGCTACTGCTTCTTAATGTTAGTGAGAAGAAGAGAGGAGACATCACACAAATATTTGTAAATAGGCACCAGCCAAGTTGTAGTGACTAGTTTCCCTGTAGTAAACCCACATTTAGTGTTTTTTTTATATACAGGCAGTACTTTCTGAGACAACACAAACTGTATCAATTAAAACCTCTTATTGCTAAAAAAGCTGAGCACTCAAACAGAGTAATTCCCACCATAAATTCAATTCCATCAGGTTTGAAAACTTCCAATCAAAAAAGTTTCTGACCTCTTCCAAACACAGGATGAAGTGGGACTAAAACACAACCTTTCAGTTTGATGTCTGCAAACACTTATGGGCGTTGGACTGGCAAAGGCCACCAGTGTGAACCCTCTTGCTCTACTCTATCCCCCCGAAGCGCTGACAGCATCATCACTTCCAGCTGCACTGCTGGCTTCCAATGCCTGCAACACTCTGACAGTAGATAAAGGCCAAACTCTCCAGCTCACATGTACAGACACTTCAAACTGTTTAAATATTATTGTGACCTAAAGGAGATTTAAATATTGTCCTGCTGCAAAATATGCATGGAATAGCAATGAGAATGATTTGTTCAATATTCTACCACCCAGCTCTAGTCCTTCTAAAAGAACAGACTCCAATTGTTTAGGTTTCAGTCCCTGGTCAGTAAGCAACACCTTGTGTTTGTTCTCTGAATGATGACACTCTTCAAGAGCACCGACGTACATACATTCTCCAAAGTTGCTCTACAGAATTACATACTCTCTTTTATAAAAGAGTAACCCATCACACCTGGAAAAGTGTATTAAATCTGAGCACACCTACTCACTAGGATACCTACAATTCTCCAGTTCCTTTTAATGTAATTCTTGAATGTTACGGACGCACAAACTTTGATGACGTTTTCCTGTGATTTCTCCAGCAGCGTTAAGAGTAACAGAGGATAATTCTGGCTTCCTTCAACTGACTCAAGAAACTTTTCCGCTGTAACAAAACAGACTGAGATTAGCAAAAGCCAAATGGATTTTTCTGATGGGGGTCCTATGATTCCCCAAGCATCTACGTGAAATAGTGAACACTTGCAAGGTTCACAAGAAGAGAAAGACTGAACAGGTCTGACAAAAAGTGCTGCAGATTCTTTACTAATAAGCTGTTTAAAGCTTCTGCTGTCAACCAAAGCTCTCAATTCAAAGCACAGTGTGGAAATATTACCTCCTCACTTTTAAAGAAGCCATAACCTGGTTTATGCTGGTGAACAGCAGCAATGTACTAAGTAACAAATACCAAAACCATACAAAGTAATTTTGGCTTCATGAGGTTGTTTTTGCTTTAAACGGAGAATTTCTGTGAAGAGGCTACTGCATAAATATCCACTGAAGGCTGCCATACACAGACAGAAGAGAAAAAGAAACGGAACTCACGTGGTCGTTCATGAGAATCACTTACCAGGGCGTCTTATAGCAGGATCTGGATCTAGTGTTTTCTTTAGATACTCAGTTAAAGTCTGCAAATTGGCATCACTCAGCTCCATTTTGGCAGAACCTAAAACCCACAAGTAGTTTGTTTTAAACATAACCAGAAGAATCTCTTCTATAAGCAATACATGGAAAACCAGATTGGACAGAAGACACACATCAGGTCTTTCTTACTAGTCATGAAGCATGGTCCTACCTTCACAGAATCACTGAGGCTGGAAAAACCCTCTGAGCTCATCCAGCCCATCCCACAACCTATCACCACCCCATCGGCCAGATCAGGGCACTAAGGGCCACAGTCAGTCTGTCCTTAAACACCTCCAGGGATGGGGACTCCACCACTGCCATGGGCAATCCATGCCAGGCTCTGATCACCCTTTCATGAGGAAGGGCTTCCTAACATCCAACCTAATCCTCCCCCAACAGCTTCAGGCCCTGCCCTCTTGTCCTGTTCCTAGCTGCCTGGAAGAAGAGCCCTACCCCACCTGACTATATCCTCATTTCAGGGAGCTGGAGAGAGGGAGAAGGTCCCCCCCAAGTCTTCTCTTCTCCAGGCTAAACAGCTCCAGCTCCCTCAGCCTCTTCTCAGACTTTCCATCCAGTCCCTTCCCCAACCTCATTGCTCCTCTGGATGTGCTCCAACCCCTCAATCTCTTTCTTGAAGTGAGGACTGCTGATAGTACTCCAGGGGAGGCCTCCCCAGTGCCCAGTACGGAGAATTATCTCCCTACTCCTGTTGGCCATGCTATTCCTGATCCAAGCTAGGATGCCATTGGCTTTCCAGTCCACCTGGGCACCCTGCTGGCTCCAGTTCAGCGGGCTATCAACCAGTACTGTCAGGTCCCTCTCTGCCAGGCTGCTCTCCAGCCACTCATCCCCCAGTCTGTAGCTGCAGGGGGTTATTGTGGCCCAAGTGTAGGACCCTTGCATGCCTCATTCAACTAAGCAGCAGCACAAACCAGAACACATTCCATTTCTTCAATTACATGTAACTGCTATTGTCTAGTTTATTGAAGTAAGTCTACCAAACCAGATTAAGATATCAAGCAAACCACAAACCAGGTACCCCCAAGAGATGATCACTTGTCCTTTCAGCAAACGGGAGCTGGTGTTTGCTTTTCAAGAGTTACTGTCAGTTTCAGAAACCTACTTGTGGTTGAAAAAGCTGATTGTCCCGTCCTACACGTAAACAGAACATTTCCGAGTGTACCGGAGAGTGAAGGCTTGTTAAAAATTAAATACTCATTATTAAAGAAAACTCTCAACAGCAAATCAATTTTTCAGAAACAGACAAAAGACTGTGTAAAGCCAGAGGGTTTGTCCACCCTGCAAAAGTAACATACATTAGGTTGGGATTTAAATTAAAGTGCAACACTTACAGCCTATCTCTGTGCAGCAAGCCCAAGAGACTTCCCTCTAGCAGTCCTTGCCCTCACATTCTCATACTGAGCTTTACCTGGAATGGTGAAAACTACAGTAACACTAACACAGCAGCAGTATATGCTGTCAGAGGTGTGTTGTTGGTCAGGGCATCATCATCAGCTCGGCCCAACTTTCCTACCACCAGCAGCACAGTTCCCTCTCTACAAAAGGAATCATAAAGGCAAAGATTTCAATTTTTGTTCCTCTGGAGTTTGTAATTAGTGAAATAGACTGGAACCTGTCTCACTCCAAACTTGTTCTATGTTATCAGTGCAAAGGCACTCAGCTTTAATAAGGTAACTTTTACTATGGCATCTGTATGATGGCAGATAAAGCAGCAACAACATCCTCTTGGATAAAATGAATGTTAATGAGTAACTGAGATTCCAATGCATTTTGCAAAACATAAGAATCCACTTAAGGAGTTCTGTCTCCCATGCCTGACCTCCCTTCCCTTTCCGGAGTTCATTTGTATCCTCCTCACCAATTCACACCAACAGAAACCAAACAGAGCCCAGCGTAAGCAGGAATAGCTGGCACAGATTCATAAAGACATTATCTGGTTGAGGGAAGTTCATAAGGCTGAGGCAGAATCCTGTGCACAAATCATTAATGAAGATTGGATTTGTCTGAAATGCAGAACTGAAAAAGTAGACAACAGTCCTGACTGTTTCACAAACACTTCATACAAATAAATGCAGGAGTCCATGTAAGATATATACCTCCAGCTGCATGCTTTGAAGGCCAAACACAAAGACCTGAATTCATTTCTTAGTCTTTGACACAAAAGGATAAATGCTTTCACTTGCTACCTACTTACTCTGACTTCCTTCTCCTCCTCTAGCTATTCCTGGGTTTTGTTGTCCACCACTCAATAGAGCAATGTGATGTTTTCTGTTCACCTGTACCAGGCACCTCCTGAAAAGGTCATGGAAAATGAGAGTATTTTCAAATCACCTCTCCAGAAGAAAACCCATAAAATGTTCTTGATGAAGGGGTTTGAGTTACCTTCCCTGGATTCACGTAAAAGTCGTGTAAATATGGGCAGGGCTGAGTAGTGGCCTTGGGGCTCATGGCTGCAAAGATCTTAAAGGGTTTCTCCAGCCTCAAAGGTTCTATGACTGCAACGTGTTAATATTCAGTCAAAAACAGTGCCACTATAGAAACATAAACCACAAACAACCCTGCCAGCCCTCTACTATGGGGAAGCTGAAAGAGCTCTGCTCCCATACTCGTCCACCCCCGCACTCACCCAACTCCACCCAAGGGCAGCCTACGTTCTACAGCAGGGCTGGAGAGTCCGGCCGCTTCCACCGCTTCAGCCCATCGCCCCCCGCCCCTTCGGTCCCGCTCCGGGCGCCGCCCCGTCCCGGCGCTCACGCTGCCTCATGCGGCCCCAGGGCCAGGGAACTCGAGCCGCACTGGCCGCTCTCAGACGTGCTTGCTCCCCTCGCCGCCGTCTCCAGACAGGCAACAGCAGCAGCCAGTGAGGGAATAGTCCTCTTCAGCCCCAGAGGCTGCGGACCAATCGTGAGCTGAGGGGGGCGGGCCGAAGAGCCCAATACGGGGAGCTGCGCTTCTCCCTGCGCCGCGGGCCCAGCACCCCAGTCCAGCGCGGAAATGAGCGGCAGCCGCTTGCGGGGCCGCCAGGCCGTGGGACTATCCCCTCCTGAGCACCGCCGGGCGGCGCGGCCCTACCCGGCCTCACCTGGCGACTCCCCGTGGCAGCAGCGGCAGCTTCAAGCGCTCCGGCTGCACTTCACATTCAAACTGCGGCGAGAGGGCGCGGCGGCGGCACCGTGACCGCATCACGCAGGGCGATGACGCAACTCGGACGTAGGGCCAATCGGCTGCCTCCTCAGCCGTGACGCTCTCGGCCGGAACCCAAGCCTCGCCCCCTTCCCGCGGGAAGCGGTGACCAATCGCCGGGCTCATCCCACAAGGCTTTGCGCCGCCGCTGGAAACTCGGCCCGAATGGGCCTTCGAGGGAGGGTGGGCTGGGCGGTTCGAAGCCGGGGCGAGGGAAGGACGAGAGGGCGGCCTAGGGGCCCCTCTGATTGGCTACGAAAGACCCTTACCCGTGCGGAAAAGAGCGGCCGGTAGGGAGGGAGGTGCGGCCATATCACCCTGAAACGACGCCCGATCCCATCTCAGAAGCTAAGCAGGGCCGGACCCGGTTAGTACTTGGATGGAGAGACTGCCTGGGCACACCGTGTGCTGTAGGTGATCCTGCTCTGGAATGGAGGTTGGACTTAGATCTTTGTAGGTCCCTTCGAGCCCTTAACACTCTCTGGTTCTGTGAGAGGTGCAGTAAAAACAGCCCCCAGACTCCAACTCCCCAAACCCGGAAGAGGCTGATGAGCACCATGTGCTAAATACCCCCCCCCGGAGCACCAGCCACCCCATCAAAGAGATGGAACAACCCAGCAACACTTCTTAAAACTTTATTGATTTACCACTCGATTAAAGCATGGAATATTATAACAGTATTATACATTGTATTTTCATGTAGAAAACTTTACATAGGTTTTTTTCATATTATATAATTTTGTTTTCTCTCAAAAATGTATACATCCACTGGGCAAAGAACGCTCCTCTTTAAATTACTGATATTAAATGCACTTAATGTGGAGATCTTCGAAATTGTAGGCATTTTAAATATGTGAAAACATACATTGTACACAGAAATAACATTGAAGGTGCTGAACAAAAGGAATTTACATGTTAAAGGGAGCTGCTCTCTTCACAGAACAAGCTCGATTCTACTTCAGACTAAATTACTAGTTTCAGTCTTTCTGAAGGGTAAGACTGAGATAAATTTGGGGGTTGTTTGCTTTTATTAGTGGTCACTGGGTTTAGATTGTTCTGGTTACAGTTGGGAAAGTGAAATACGAGACATGGATAACAAACTGCTGTTAGACAACAGAATCAATGTGAAGGGGAGTTTTTAGGGTTCTCCTCAGTATCTCTGTCCTGCCTATCTATGTCCAGAGGAACATATACAAGAGGAACAATATACAAGAGGAACAATAGCAAAAACCATGCAGTCTCCATATTGATACCATTACAGGTAAGTAACTTCATATTTTAATTAGTTGCATAACTAAAAGTCTACTGAGGTTACTTTTTATTACTCCATGTATTGCACAGATGTCTCCATCTCTACCAGGACATGCCAACATAAAGCCTTGTTCTCATTCAGGGTTCCACTAAAGCAAATAAAACCACTACGGGCAGACAAAGTCTGTATCAGCAGTTGGGACAGGGCTGGAACCAGCAATGACTTTTGCAGAAGTTATGGCTCAACATTTTTAGCTTCATTAAGATGTCTGTGGGTGATGGTCTTTCGACTGCATAAAGGAAAGCAACCAGCTGATGTGAAAACAACTATTCCAGGTATAAAACTCTTAACATCCTGCTCTTATTGCTTTAACATGTACTATCAATTCCAGAAAACCAACAGGATTAAGGCTGTGATAATCCAATCGCATTCCATTGTTCCATCCCCTTCATGCATTGCAGAGTCTAGGATGTTAGAAGTCCAATGTCTAATTTCAGCAGCTGATAAATGGAATAAATACAGTAACAGCTTTACTTAAGTAAAAGCTTCACTCAGAAAGATTAAACCCCCTTAATTCTATAGGCAGGTAGAACAACTGATGCACATTACAGTAATGAAAGCCCACCAATGCAACTGTCAAGTAATTTTAGATCTGAAAAGCAACTTGCTTTGAGACTTGAGTTGTAAGGCTTCCAAAAATACAGAAACCCCATGCAACTTTCAGGGTGTACATTCAGTGAGGCAGTGACACATTCAATATCCAAAAAAGTTTAACATTTTCTTTAGAACTCTCTAGGACTGGAAGAAAAAGAATAGCCCAATCTTGGAGATTTAAATATCATTAAAATAAATATTTCATGTTTACTATATTTGATGAAGCGTTGTTAACCAGGGAACAGGTAACTACACTAAACAGAACACAGAAGGATATTTCCAATGCAGCGAGTATCAGCTGTGATACTCTTTTCCTAGCCATATATTCCTTTCTACGAGATACTAGTGTTCAGATTTAATCTAAGGGGGGTTTAAAAGAGCCACAGCCATCATTTATTTTTCTTTGGTTAAAAAGTAAATATAAAAATATGAAAGCCTTATTGCTACTACTGACTGCGAGACCTTCCCAAAGCACTGCTTTTGTAGATCAAACCAATTTACTCAACAGCACCATATGAACCCTTTGGAAGTAGCTAAGGAAAGGAAAAAGAGAAAATCAAGAATAATGAATCCTAACAGCTCCAAGAGTGAAATAGCTTAAGACAACCTAAGGCCACTCTACTAGGCATCTCAACTTAAAAAACAAACACTTAAGGTTAAACACTTAATGCCATACAAATAAAATGGTTTCTTTGTGTTTGTTTATAAATACTGTTAGATTTCAGGTTTGCTGCTATGGACAGCACAGCAGTTAACAACTTTGTTTACACTGTTTTAGGAAGTGGAACCTCTCCTCCTGTCCTGTCTTCCAGTTTAGGGAAATCTTAAAGCTTGAAATTAAAATTATTTCAAAGGACAGCCCTCAGCCCTGCAGTAGTTCAGCTGTAAAGTGGAACCTAGCACAGAAACAGGTGTCTGTCATCAAAACTGATGCATTTCAAAGAAAGAAAGAAAGAAAAATCTGTAGGGCAAGCAGAGCTGCCATGCTGTCAGGTTCACTTCACAGATACCTTCCACAGCAGAGAGATGTCTTGAACAGTGTTTGAACCTGTTTAATTTGGCTGTAGCATGTGAAGTCAAGGGGTTATTTTAGATCATGACAGAAACTTAAGAGTTGAGAACAAAAATAATTTGTACAAAAAGACAAATCAGTAATTGCTGATCTGAAGCGAAGAGACAAACTCGTGTATTAAGGACACGACTTCTTGCTAAATAGACACAACTACTACTACATATATTGGGCTCAGAAGTAAAGAGGTGGTTTTGCATTCTCTGTGATCTGCAATGTATAATGGTAAAAGGGCAGTTTAAAAGTGTTTTTTTTAAATGCCTTGAACTCATGACTAACAAGCTGAAGAGAACAGATGCTGTTGTGTACTCCTATTGTAAAACCTTCTATAAACAAGAAGAAATAAGTATCAGAAGATGAAGCACTGATATAAAAAAGTTTTTAAATTATTTGCTAAACCCCCAAATATCCTGTGGGTTGTCGACTTCAGAAACTCTAACACATTGCCTGTCCACAAAAAGAAGAACCCAGATTGATCGTAGGTGGCTGTCAGCCACTGCAGTACAGTTTATTATGAACACGTCTAACATCACAAGGCTATACAACTCTACACATTATTTTCAAGAGGCATAATTTCTATAGAGGAAATCAGCTGATTTCTCTGATTTAGCTGGGATGCAAGACTGAACAGTTGATAAGTGACTAGAAGAGACAAACTTGATCATAAAGATGACTAGCATTGAAACAAAGACTTTACATCTACTGTATTAACTCGGTAGGCAATTAATTTAAATAAAACCACTGATAGTTTTGTAGGATGGACAGAACAGGCTTCTTCCCTCCTCCCCAAATGCCATTGTGGTAAGAGTAATGTGCTGCCATGTTGATACACCAGGGTCTCATTTGTTCCCATCCACTTCAGTCCATCTTCAGAACACAGCTTTATGTACAAGCTGAAGTAACCAACCCTGCTTCAGGCTACCATGAAGGTAGGGGCATCCCAGTTGTCCGTATGTGCTCCTCTGTGACGCAGATTTTGAACACAACACCTATACGCAGGAAGAACTTCCGTAGCACAGCTCGAAGCTCAGGAATCAGGTCAAACTGCATGATTTCACACAGGTATGGGTAATATGTGGAAGCATGTGCCCTAAACTATCCAAGATATGAAAAAAAGATTGTTATTCTCCATTAGAATAGAACAGTGCAGTTTTTCTGCATTCATGGCTACACAAGCTTGTTAAAACACAAGCTCTCACCCCATCAAAAGGCCATCAAAGCCGAGTGTATTTTCAGCAGCAACCTTAGCAGATGCTTACAGCAAACCAACACAGAGCATGTGTGTGGCAGGGCTTCCCTAAAATAGTCAGACTAATTAGCGACTCAGATTTCTCAGGCATCAGGGACTGCTGGTAGAAACACCCTTCTGGTACAAGTACGACCAGCCTCTTTTAAAGATCAGCCCAATCCATATCAAAGCCTTCTATGTTTGAATGCAAACAGATAGCCAGCCTGTTCTTACCTTTTCATTGCTGATTTTTAGTGTTTTTGTTAAAAGCAAGAGCAGGAGATTGGTCCAAGCTTCTCTGTGGCTTTCTGAATTCACGGTGATAAAATAGGCCAGAGCTTCACTGCAAACACTAATGAGATGACATAGTTCGAGTGATACAGCACAGACAAATCATAAAAGAAAATTCAAAAAGTTTTTATACAATGCATTGTTTTCATCTCACAGTAATTATGTTTTCAAGCAAGATGCCTGGGAAAGTTTCCAATCACATGCATCAACTTGAATTACACAACTTTGCCTTGGTTATTCTGTTACAGTTGCTACAGGTAGCTGAACTGAAGTAGTGTTCATGCTGTCGATAAAGAACTACACAGAACTGGAAGAGTCTAATTATAGACTGTAAGTGAGGGAAATCAATGTATTATCACCTTCAACCTGTAAATGTTATTTCCTGATCCTTATATTACAGTATCACAGTAATGATAAGGTTGGAAAAGACCTTAAAGATCATCCAGTCCAACCTAAATCCAAATAAACCCAGCAAACCTAACGTCTAACATCTAGATCATGCCACTCAGCACCTCATCCAGCCTAACCATGAACACCTTTAGGGATGGTGACACAAGCACCTCTGTGGGCAGCCCATTCCAAGACCGGATCACTCTCTCAGTGAAAAGTCTTTTCCTAATGTCAAGTCGAAACCTCCCTTGATGGAGCTTAAGACTATGACCTCTTGTCCTGTCTCCAGTAGCCAGGGAGAAAAGACCGACCCCTGCCTGACTACAACCACCTTTCAGATATTTATAGACAGCGCTAAGGTCACCCCTGAGCTTCCTCTTCTCCAGGCTAAACAAACCCAGCTCCCTCAGCCTCTCCTCATAGGGCTAATCTTCCAACCCCTTCACCATTCGAGTTGCCCTTCTCTGGACTCGTTCAAGCACGTCAACAGCTTTCTTAAACTGAGGGGCCCAGAACTGAACACATTGGGACGGCCAAGGCAACAACAACATGAAAGAGTCCTCCCTCTACTTCTAGACAGCCTTCACAGAAGATCACGGATTGGAAGGGACCTCAAAAGATAATCTAAATCCAATCCCCCAGTAAAGATCTAATAAAATCTAAGCCTTAATAAGGATGTGAAGAGTGCAGCATCACAGACTGAAGAGGAATCACTATGGTATTAAATAAACTTCTGGTCCTTGCTGTAGAATGTCAGAACAAAGCTCAAACTGAACCTCTTACTATGACTTTTTTGGGTTGCTATTCTAATTAAAGAAGAAATGGAACCTCCCCTTTTACACACGAAAAGGATTAATATGCCTGTAGCTACTGATCAAATTAGAATGCTTTTGAATATCACTGCATTAGCACCAACAGCAGCTCCAAGTTCTTCACGTTTGATTAGAGGTCAGGACAACTCACTTCTCAAATAGAGGGAACCCCAGTACCTTTTTGTATTAATTTAGCATCATTTTCTGTATTCCAGTTACAGAGCAGCTTATATTGCACTCTGTTTAGGTTACTCTGGATATCCTGTACTCAGCTGTGAAAAGTATTCTCACCCCATTGCTCTGGTAAAGAAAAGCTTATGCCAGGCTTTGCCTCAGAGGTGAGCGGACATTCGTACCTCAGCAGCCGCTGCTGTATAGCATCCCAAGAGTCTCGTCGGTTTTCATCCACGTACATTCGAAAGAGTATTCTCAAGCAACAAGCCAAGCTGCTGGTCTCTTGTTTTAAGAGATTGGGTTTTGATTTACCCTTGAACCCTAGAAATCAGTTGAACATAGGGGGAGAGGGAACATTCACAGTTGTAGTTACTAGCCAAGAGGTAACTTTTATCAGCATTCTTGTCCAGATAGTATTTCCTTCTGCCTGATTGTGTTATAGAGTTAATTCCTAGAAGGTCTTTATCTACAGCAGTACCAACTATGTAGCTCTACTTTAATAAAAAACCCAAATCCTTTAGCAAAACAGCCATCAAGGAAGCAGAGAAGTAATAAAAGCAGGCAACAGTGTCAGACTGACTGCAGAGATCAGTGCAATGATCCATTTTGTTATCTTATATCTCTATTGCTTAAGTTATAAGTAGGATATTTATCAAAATAAAAATTAAAACCTTACCTGCTCTCCATAACACAGTTCGCTGCTCATAATTTGAATTAAAGGCTTTTGAAAATGAATGAGACTCTTGCAGACAATCTAGTAACTTAAAGAGGTGATGTGAAGACATGTATTTATACATTCCTTGATCTTCTGTGTCAATGTGGATGTCTGCATCCAATTCATCTCGCTACGGTGGGAGGGAGAGAAGAGGAACGGATGTCAGCAACTTTTTTCTATAAGCTTGAGGCTTTGATACTTGACAGATCACACAGCACTAAGTCCAGAATGTTAGACACAAACAAGCATTAGTGCACTGCAACATAGCAGAATGGTCCTGTCAGATACAAGCAGGCTCTTTTAAAAAAGAGAAGGTTTAAAAGGGAGAAGGTATGAGCTATCCTAGTTATTAATGAGAAAAAGAAATAACCTAGAATAAGGGAAGGATCTCCTTTATCAAAGGATAAAAAGTCACAGCAATACAATAGAAAACATTTCCTCTTGTCTGAAAGCTGGGTAGGCTTGCTGAATTGTGACCAACATCAAAATGAATCACAACAATACTGAAAGTTTGAATGCTGCATAGTGCAGAAATCCCCCATTTCTGGCTAATGTCAAGTTTCATTAAAACAACTATTTTTAGCTACCTTTATTAGGAATTTACCTCTATAATCCCCTAAATACTACCCCAAGCTTCTAGCTTTGGGCTTTATTAACACAGCCAAACAGGAGCTCTGTGATATCTTGCACTGTTCCCTATCAGGTTTTTCAGGTACAAGGGCCTCTGAGGAATGCTCTCATCAAAACAAACACCAACAGCCTTGATGAGTATGTATTCTAAAATATTCTAATATAAAAGCAATGATATCTTATATTGATAATTAAAATAATGGTAGTATAATAACTGTCTGCCAACAGGCAGACTGCCAGGAAAAACTAGAGACAGTAAAAAAACCCGACCTCACAGCTGAAGAGTAATGGCACAGGCATTCTGGTCAGCGCTGAGAGCTCGAAAAAGGAGGAAAGGAAGGGGCCGTGTACTCTGTTTTGTAAATACACTTCAGAGTGGGCTTTGTCCTTTACTGTTATAACAGTGTATAAATGTTAGAATTGTCTCATGGTTATAAATGTCTAATAGTACCTGAGCTGCAGCCATGTGCTCAGCATCTTCCTTCTTGCTTGTTGCTGGATAGAACACTATATTATCGATGGTCTGTATCAATTCCAGCTGTACCACACACTTTATAAGGAGGCCAGCAAATAGTTTCTGGTCTAGTGAAATGAAGTAATACAAGTTTCAGAAGCAACTTATAACAATTTTCTTACAACAGGCTAGTAAAACACTGCATGGCCATTAGTATTTTGCAATTTAGCAATGTTTTGAATTCTTTCATAATGAGAAAATGTCTCTATAAGGAATAAACACAAGTGGTAACTACATACCTTGAGTTTAAGTGCCCAGCAATTTTTAAGCAGGACTACAGAAGTGGACTAAAAAAGGCTATAAAAATTCCTTTAATGAATTTGTACATTTTCCTTACTTGTATAAGGTCCACCTTTCCAGCTGTCATCTGTTGGGTTTGAAAATTGACTTTGTCCTCTTTCTGAAGCATTTTTATCCATGCTGCTCAGTGACTGGTGATCTAGGTCTAAATCCTAGAAAAGAAGGCAGAACAGTTCTAACAATCCTAAACACCAGCTACCAACCAGCTCTCAGCTTTCAGATGACTTCACTAATCTTAGATCCAAAGGCCTCCTGCATCCATTCTTTAATGTCTCATTTTACAAAAAGACACCAAATCCAAACTAATTCCAGTATTTGTTGGCAAGCGTATTTACAACAATAAAATGTTTTGGAAGTCAACCACACACAAAACCCTTCAAGTTAGTTTCCTGTGATGACTTAACTCTTACCACGTGTTTTTCAGATGATTCTTCCTCCATTCCCACAGGTCTCCATGTCAGCAACCTTCACAAAGTTAAAAAAAAAAAAAAAAGAGTGAATGTTGTTACTCTGGAATCAAGTATTAGACTGAGAACTAAATTTGTGAACTTACACATGAGGAATGGTAGTTTTGAAGATTTCTAGCATACAATTGCACGTCTGACCCCAGACCTCAGGGCTGAATTTCTGTCCATTCAGTATTACTAGGTTTTCTAGGCAGTTTGTACCTGATCGAGCCAACTGCTCATTATCTGTGAAAGAAACGTTCCGTATTTATCAGCGAGAAAATTAAGCATTCTCTACTACTGCTCCATTAAACATTTGTAACCAGTACTATGAAAGCTGTAGGATCTTCACTCAAAGCCTACTTTTAAAGTAGATCACAGTAATATGAAGCTCAGAAACCTGCTTTAAAGAAGTGTTTGGCTTCATGAGACTGAAATCCAAGCAGGGAAGACAAGGGACAGGAGAGAAACAGAAAGGAAGTGTACAGCGAGACAAGGGAAGGATGAACACCAACTAGAAACTTATGATTTTGTGCAAGGTTGTCACTCCACATTCCATGCCATTGACATACAGGATTTTAGGCATAAGAGTCAAGAGCCCAAAAGAGAACACATCCTTTAGAAAGTAGTACTAAAAGTACAAGATAGTTGGGGAGTGGAGGGGAATAAAAACAAAAGACAATGTCTACATGTGCATGTATGAGTGTAAAGTACTTTATCAATACAACTGAATGAATGGCTATTGGCAGAAGACAAGGACAACTCTTTAAAAGCTTTTGCTCTGTCACAACAGCGTCATAAATATTGAGAGAAAAGAGCTAACTGATTAAATAGAATAATGCTCAAATACTTAAGATACTGCATTTATCTGTTAGATGACATTGACACAATCACAGAATATTAGGGATTGGAAGGGACCTTGAAGATCATCCAGTCCGATTCCCTAGATCCTCTAGATGAAGCTACACAGGAACGTTTTGACGTCTTCAGAGAAGTAGACTCCACAACCCCCCTGGGCAGCCCCTTCCAGGGCTCTGCCACCCTCACAAGGAAGAAGTGATGTGGAAGTGATCATACTGATGCAGAACCTCTTATGTTCCAGCTCACATCCATTGCCCCTTGTCCTATTATTGGATGCTACCAAGCACAGCCTGGCTCCATCCTGCTGACACTCACCCTTTTCCATATTTATAAACATTAACGGGGTCACCCCTCAGTCTCCTTTTTTTTCCAAGCTATTAGGACCTTGTCCTAATGTTTCAGTTACCTTTCCCTTCTTAAGGAATAAGCATTTTTAAAAAATTACATTATTTTAAAAAGATAAGTAAATCAGCTACCTTGTTTTACACACCAGTGCAACTGTGCAAGTATGTCAGGAAGAAGGATCTCATTTAAAGCTTCATAGAATTGTGTAAATACATCACAGATTGCATAAAGTGCATGGTTGCATGTGGTGGTCATCCATTCAGATTTCTGTGAGAAAGAAGAAGTAAGAAAAGACTTTTATGTGGGTTCTTCTATGATGACAGCACTTGGGTCATGCAAAAAAAAAGAGCGTGGCCTCTGAGAAGAGGAACAGAAAACTCAAGCCTCACTACTGCACATGTCAGAAGCATTTAGTTGACCACGTGTATTGTGTTTGCTTTCACAACAGAGGGTGCATATTTTGCTTGAAAAGACTCAGACAGTAAGAAGAGAGATGGTCGCGGGATACTATGACAAGTTCTGTACCTATAACATGATACAGCAAAACACAACCACGTATTTTTACGTTTGGTGCAGTACAGGGTGGAAATACTCTGAAGAAAGTAGAAAGTGCTACCTTGATTTGAGTTCCTAAAAAAAAAATAAACAAAAAGCAGCCAACAACCACTACTACCTGCTTTTTTTTTTTTTTTTTTTTACCTCCGTTTGTTGTTCAGGGAGTTTCATGTTATCAAAAATCCGAAACACAATTCTGAACAAATCTTGCCACCAGTGGTTTTCAAAGGTATGGCCATAGCTCTTCATTATTTCAAACATCACTGTTAAACCTCTATAAACAAACCCAAATAAAGAAAACAGATGTTAAAATGCCTCCCTGTGATCTCTTCACTCATTGAATTAAAACAAACAAACAAAAACACCCAACCCAAATTTATTACCTTGTTCGAACATCTAATTTGCAACGATTGATGATACAAGAAAGCTCAAACAAAATGGGAAACCATCCTCTCACCCATACTCTATCCCCAGGAGCAACGTTCATGTCATCACTTGTGTATTCTCTTAACACCTTGGGGTGGGTAGGGAGAAAAAAAGGTATTAAAATAATCTCAAAAATCTTTAATCTGATGGATTTAGATACTAGTGGCACAGGCATACTTGAAAAGTCAGGTTAGATTTCACTGTAATATTAAAAGCCCATAAAATCTGAGACATAACTGTGAAATGGCTGGACAAAAAAAATATCACCAGTAAATACTAAAAATTGTTTTAATGAAGTCCTGATAAAGACAAATTGCAGGGCTTTGGACTTTAGGAAGCAAGTGTAATAGTGATAGACAGCAGTTACATAAATACAGGCAATAAGCAAATCCAGGTAATAAACAAAAGCAGGTTTGTCATAAACCAGTTCTGTACCTTTCTGGCACATGGGAGCACAGCGTGGAGATGCAACTGCAATCTAACTCCAGGCTCTTTTCAGCAAAGGTTACATTAGGTAATCGCACAACAGACTAACTCGGGGAAAATATGTATGTTTGTAGGCTGTTTAGTTATGGTGGTAGAACAAGAAGTATTGCTTTTCAGACAGCCTAACACTAAAAAACCTAAGCAAACCAAAGAGGGCCATTTCAGTCATTGACATTGTGGACTGATGTAAAATTGAATTACTCCTAGTTTACTGCTTATATAATACAGAAGTGACAGCTGCTTCTAAACAAGCTTTTAAAAGAAACACTTGCTGTGGGAGACTGAAGTTTAAGTCTGAAAGTTCTTAGTTATAAGAAAACTGGGAGACAAAGGAAGACTGGGAGAATACACCAGGGCACAAGTTGAAATAAAATACCTGTGGTCTTTCTGAAACATATTTTGCACAATAGCGTATCAGCCGAATCGCTTCCATGCTGGTGTCTGGAAATGCAATGTTACAGGCAAACTCAGAAAGGCATTTGACTGCATCCTGAAATGAGTCGATTGCTGCTGGAAAGTGCTGTTGAAAAATGTTTGCTGTGAAGAACAAACAAAATTTATTGATATTAATATCCACAGATAAACTGGGAGCGCTCTGCCCATCAGTCACAACACACCACTCCTCCACAGACATGGATAAAACATGGTGCTCTGCTCTCCCTTGCGTTCTTCCCCATACCACCCTACCACCCCCCCATCTTTCAGCACCACATTTTCTCAGGTTGTATAATTACCAAGTTTATAATCCAGGACTATTTCATGGCTTCCTACATGGTTCGGTTTCCACACAAAGCATTGCAACACATTGTGAGAGCTACAGGATAACGCCTGATGTTAGGTTCCCTGCTGTGAATGAAATTACCTACTTTTACCCAAATTATCTATGTCTGTTGTTATTTATATTCCGTAGCAAGAAAAGAACAAGCAGTTAGATTTCAGACTTAAGGGATGGACTAAATAAAAACCAAAATGAACACATACAAGATTTTGAACAAGTTCTAGCTCCTAAGATCTGTGCAATTCGGTTAGCAAGAACAATGTTGTTATTGTTTGCATTTGTTAGCTGTTCACAAGTCTCTTTCCCCATGCCAGTAGGTAGCTTCAGGACATTTAAGAAAGCTACAGTGAAGGACTGAGGATGCATTTCAAGATTATTTGAGTTGCTTGAAGGTAGCAGCAAATACATTGTCCAAATATACTGTTCATCCAGTCCAGCAGCTCTAAAAACCCTCTGCAAACAGTCATGTATCTGCACTACAAGCCTTATGATCCCCACCATATGGTACCAAACGAGCAGAGAAGTCCATGAAATGCGTCCTTAATGCAAAACATTTGGTGACAGATGGGGCAACAAAGTTATTGAATCTATTCCAGATTTCCAAAGTTCTGTACAGGGTATCTATAGTTGTTCCTGTCAAAAGCAAACAGGAGACTTAACAGGTAGGACCTAGCCTCAAAGTTGAAACTGGCTGCAAGAACTTTTATTTATATACCTGGAAATACAAAAATCCAATTCAGATGGGCCTTTTAAAGCAGAATCACAGCAGCTAAGCTCGTGTGGAGACACACACTTGCCAAGCTCTACTTACTAACTATGTGTGCTGTGGTTTGAAAGGCCAGCTCCACAATATTCCCATCATGGTCCGACGCTGCCTGATGAAAGACTGCAAAGATATTTTTCCAGCCTGAACGAATATTAGCAGCTTGAGAGTTCACCATCTGAGCAATACAGCGGATTACCATGTCCCGGATAGTTGGAGATCTTAAAAAACAACAAAACAGGAAAGTAAGACTGTCACAAGTGGCACCATTTTATCCTGGCACAGTGTACATGTCTCACTTCACGCACACAGCGACCAAACCCATGCCAAGTAACGTTTAAGTTACATAAATGGCTAAAGTGACTAAAGCAAGCTAACACAAAGCGTAGTGCATCACACCTGTTTTTCTTCATAATGTGCTCAAAAGGCCTTAAGAAATCCTTCTGGAAGCGGAAGTTGGCCAACTCTCCCTTCTCCAGAAATTTCATTGACAGCTGCCTTAATGAGTCGACTGCAAAGATGGCCACATCCTCGTTAGGGTTACATCCCACCTAGAGAAAAGCTTATATTCAAACACCAGCTCATGTGTTACTTGGAAGTAACAAATTCATCATGGAAGTTTCATGTCAGTCCACTAAAAGCATGTTCTAGCTTTCAGACATTTAGGTGATGGAGTTACTTTTGGAGAGTCATTTGATCCAACTAAACAAAGCCCTGGGTTCTGTACATGACAAATGTAGAACCATAACAGCCGGTCACTAAAACAAACCCAACATACTCCCAAACATGGTCCAGTTTGCGAATGAAACTAACTTTTCTGCTACCAGATCATACACAGATATTTTAGAGGAAACCTAACTTGGCATTTGATCAGTAGGATAAAGACAATAGCAAATTAAAAAAATACTACATTACATAACAAGATGATTACAGATCATTATCAAGAACGCTTCCATTTCTATGTAGACACTTTAGATTTTCAAACAGATGCTCTCTTCAGATGTCTTTAATCACAGAATCACCATGGTTGGAAAGGACCTCCAGGATCATCAACTCGAGCCCTCATCCCAACATCTCCATAACCCCCAGGCCGTGGCCTCAAGTGCCCTAGCTACTTGTTTTTTAAACACCTCGAGGGACAATGACTCCACCACTTCCCATAGGCTCCCTGGGCAGCCTATTCCAATGCCCAACCACTTTCTCAGGAAAGAACTTCTTCCTAAGATCCAATCTAAACCTCCCCGATACACCTTGAGGCCATTTCCCCTCATCTTGTCATTAGTAATTTGGGAGAAGAGACCAGCACCAGACTCACTACAACCTCCTTTTAGGCCTTTTGTTGGCCCTGCTCTAGCACCTGAATGTCCTTCCTATGCTGTGGCGCCCAAAACTGGACCCAGTACTCAAGGTGTGGTCTCACGATTGCAGAGTACAGGGGCACCATCTGGTTACTGCTGGTTACTCTGTTCCTGATCCAGGCCAGGATACTGTTTGCCTTCTTGGCCACCTGGGCAGCTTGCTGGCTCCTGTTCAGCCAGCTGTCAACCAACATGCCCAGGTTCTTTTCTGCCAGGCAGCTCTGCAGCCACTCTTCTCCCAGACTGTAGCTGTTGGGGGTTGCTGTGACTGAAGTGCACAACCCGGCACTGGGCTTTGCTAAACTTCATCCCACTGACCTCATCCCATCACTCCAGCATGTCCCAATCCCTCTGCAGCAGCTCCCTACCCTCCAGCAGATCGACACTGCTGCTTAATTTTGTGTCATCTGCAAATTTACCGAGGGTGCCTTCGATCCCCTCACCCAGGTCACTGATAAAGATGTTACACAAGACTGGTCCCAAAACTGAGCCCTGAGGGACACTACTTGTGAGTGGTCACCAACTGCATTGGACCCCATTCAGCACAACTCTCTGGGCTTGGCCAGGCAGCTAGAATTTTTGTTTAAATATAGCAACCCAAGCCACTATGAATATAAAAGGAAAAAGCTGATTAAAAACATCCTGCCATTCATTTATGTTCTGTCACTTAGTTTTTAAAAAAGTACCTTATTGAAGTGATCTCCAATCACGTGCCAAATCCTTGACCACTGCAGCCTAATGCGATTCATGTTGTAATAGGAGATCTCCACTATCTTCTGCAGGCTGAACATGCGTGGATGGTGTGGAGAAGCCAGCTCATCCATGGAAACAGCACACAGCCATCGGACAAAGTCAACTGAACATTAAAACAAACTACTGTAAGTTCAGGATGTTGCACTAAAAAGTTCCTGGAGCCCACCCCATACTCTGCATACATACCTATTGCATTTCCATCCAGCCTAGTTGATCCTGTAAATATCCTGTGGAACAAACAAACGAGGTGCAGCTTTGGTTGGGCAGACACAAGAGTCAAAGACATTTTCATGCAGTAGGCAGAAGCCCACCTCCTAGGGATATTTTACAATCCTCCATGCCATGAACTCTGAGAGTTTTTATCCTTGCTCTTTGGCAGCATTTAATTTCCTTCTCCTAGCCTAAGCACATCCCCTTCCAGGTTGCGAGTCACTGCCTACTATGCTGCTTCCTCACTGCAGGAAACAGACACAGGCAGGTAGAGCTGGAACACTCATTTGGGGGACGCTATGATAAGCTTCATAGCAACAATAAAAAGACATCATGAAAATTTTGCTGCAAGACTTCACTGGATGCCAGCCACCTGCTTGATCTTTCCATGATTCAAGAATCCTTTAAGGCTGTGGCCTTCAAAACAAACAGCAGGAGGACTACAGACGTGACACTGTCCCATCTTCCTCTTCAAATGTTCAGAGTCTTGAGAGGACTTCAGACCACCAATGTAGTTCACAAAAAACAGATAAGCAGAGAATGTCCCCACATCTTTTAGACTTTGATAAGGCAAGACCCAGTTTTGTTACCACAAATGCTACAAGTCTAAATGTATGATACTACAGACTTGCCCAATACTTTCCATAATTATAAAAGTCCTCTTCCAACACATGGTTTACAACAGAAGCAGCTGTTTGGACAACACTTTTGAAGGCCAAAGGAGAAAGACAACAATCTGTCCTGTCCAAGCGAAATAAAAGAATAAAAAAGAAAAAACCAATCCCAAATACAAAGACTACACACTCCTACGTTAGAGACATTTGTCAAACAGATTTGCAAAACAAAAACAAACAAATCCTCTAATACCAACTTATTTTGGGAGTTGGACTTGATACCCTCTGGAGGTCCCTTCCAACCCCTAATGATCCTTGTATCTGTATAATTCTGGTCTTCACTGGCTTACACCAAAAGAAGGTGTAAAAACATGCATGCACACAGTGTCCATTCTCACAGCACACTACCTTCAGTTGTACAGCTTGACTTTAGGCACCTAATAGTCACAAGAGAGACAATATACTTAATGGGTCCTGAAAAAGCATCTGAGTATCAATACCCCTCTCAAAAGAGAAATGAGCTTCATAGCAGAAGTCTCTGTCAGAGTCTGCAAATAAAGCAAGAAAGGCCAGTAACTCAAGTCATGTTTTCCCCAGAGGTTATATTCTCAGTACCTGTCCACTGCCACCACTACACTCTGTGAACTGGTCTCTCCCACAGATTCTTGAATGCTCGCCATATGTCGCTTATCAGCTCCGCTTCCAACAAGGTTACCTGCAATAAAAGCCATTCAAAACCAGTAAGCACCATAAAGAAATCTTGATTTTTTCATTAACCCCATCTTTATACAAAGAAACAAAGCAAAGTGACTGCTGCTTCCCATTAACTTGTAGCTCACACAGAGCGGATGGTGTTTTGCCATGTCTGTGTCAAGATTATCAGAAAACTAAACATCTAGTGAGAATTATGTTTCTTCCCCTTTTGGGCATTGTGTTTTCACATGTTTATTAAGTTAAGATGCTGCAATGCTGCTAATAAGATTGGAAACAAGAAAATGTTGCTTTAAATACTAACTCTAAGTGAGACATAAGTAGGTAATGCTGGGCACAGCTCTGTTGGATTCAGCATCATAGAGCTGGGCCTCTTCAGTTTGGAGTTGAGGAGACTGAGGGGTGACCTCATTAATGTCTATATGTGAAGAGTGGGTGTCAGGAGACTGGAGCCAGGCTCTTCTCAATGTCATCTAGTGATAGGACAAGGAGCAATGGGTGTAAGCTGGAACATAAGAGATTCCATATAAATATCAGAAGGAACTTCTTCCCAGTGAAGGTGGCGGAGCACTGGAACAGGCTGCTCAGGAGGGTTGTGGAGTCTCCTTCTCTGGAGACATTTAAAACCCTCCTGGACATGTTCCTATGCGACTTGATCTAGATGATCCTGCTGTGGCAGGGGGGTTTGACCAGAACAACTCTCAAGGGCCCTTCCAATCCCTAATGTTCTGTGATCAACTATACACAATTTTCCAAATTAAAAGGGTTTCTTCATGGCTTTTCAAAGATTAAGGCGTCTCGTCTTATCCCTTTAATTTACAGTTAAAAATCTAAGGTTTGGTTCTTGCGCAGACTATAGGAACCAAAAGAATTGGAACATACTCCTTTGGAAAAATCAATTATTAACCACTGGAACATCTATTATTTTCTACAGATAAATGGCTTGGTAAGTATAGTACAACAGTTTTGACAATGTATTCCAACAAATAAATCTGGAGGAGTTTTGTTAAATATCTTCACCCAATCTCAAAACTAGAACAGATTCTGTAATTATGTCTTTTGAAACACATGGTTCCATTAGCTATTTCATTAATCCAATATAGCATCCCCTGCAAGCAAGTAAATATATTTTAATCTCTTGTAACACTGAGCTTTCTTAGCCATCACACTTCATTTACATGTACATCTTTGTGAAGTCCAAGATGAATAATCTTACCTAATCCCAGGCCCATAAACTCTTCCCCTCCAGATGTGTAGCCTTTAATGCTTCCTTCCCTTTCACGCCCAGAGCCAGACAAATATCGTGTTTTCACTCCAGTTCCTATAAGTTGTGCCAATTCCAGCTGACTGATACATTTCAAGATCTACACCAAAATATATACACTTAAACATTATGTTTCTGGAAATCATTATAATTTTATTCTTAGCACATTTATATTTAATATTATAAGCCTTCTCACGTTCTCTAACCCTTAAAACAATTTTGACAACAGCAGCAGTTTTGATGTAGCTGAAAAATTCCTAACGTAACTGGGAATAAAGCTGAGCAATTCATTTGAGATCACCAGCTGCCACAAATCATCCCAATGCAAGAAATAAATAATGTCAGATACTGCTGAACTACTAGTTAACACTCCTCAGACCATCAACTTTCAAATTTATAAACATCTTGGAGTTGACCTAGAGAGTCCACTGTCTCAGAGATGAAGAGGGTGAATTATGGCAGCTACCACCTTGAGTGATGATGTGGAAACACCCAAGCTGTGACTTGCCATCAGCACAGAACTGACTACTTCTTTATTATCCCCACACTCCAAGGTCCCTCAGACTGGCGCAAGCCTTGGAGAGGGTATGCTGTAAGCCAGGTTCGAGTAATTTTCCAGCTAGAGTAGATTTAGGCTCCTCTAGCCAAAGTCTAGAGCCAGAGAACTGCAGCAGGAATGCCCTTTCAGCAGCAGCAGATTTAAATATGATTAAAGAGCTCTTGGAATACATGCCCTAATTTTTTCTCGTGATGGTGATGTAAGCAGTGCCAAAGGCTGCAGAAGCAAATCTGGACCTGTGAACTAGAATATTTTTCTTTACCTATAATAATACAATGGCTTCTGTGTGGAATTGTCTGACGTCAAATGAAGTTTTAATATGGTTTTAATTACATATCAAAAGCACCTACAAAAATTCCAATAGTGGTCACACAGCGTCCATAGGGTCTTAAAAAAATGCAGTGCATTACACACACATACACACACACACACACACACACGTGTAAGAAAAAACAGAAGAAAGGACTTGCATCTGTATTTGAAACAGGGTTCTGACATGCTGGGAGCTAAATGCAGTTATTAAGAAATGGAAGTAGCAGAACAAAATCCTTCAAGTTTTCCAAAGGACAATGCAGTTGCACTACTAAAAGTCATTAAATTTTTACCTCATGCCAAGAGTTTCCAAGATAGTTGCCATCTGTGTGAGCAACTGTAATCAGTGTCTTAATGGTATCGATGTTCTTCTGTTTCATTTCTGTAATACTGGAACTGGCAGTCAACAAGGAAAAACGAGCAAGTGCCTGTACGTAAGCATCTCGTTCAAGCTACAAGAGAAAAATCATTGTAATCAAGTCCATGAAGAGCTAGAGAAAGCTGATTGTCCAGCACACCTACACCATATTCCCTCTCTGCATAGTTGGCAATTACATTAGAGCACTTTGCAGATGAAGCAGTCTTCATCTTATTCTCTTAAACAGAAGACTCAGCAATAAAAGGAGAGCAGAGTTGAAGACAAGTTTGAGGATATCCAGATCTCAAAACAAATTACAACAAGATTGTAATTCATTTTGCACTTTCAAATCAGATGAGACTCTTAGTTTTCTATGTGTAACCTTACCTTGCCCTTGGCAAGCACCATACCAAGTCTCATACAAACCTGCATTCCAAAGATACAGGCTATTCTAACTGCACATCGAATTCCTTCCAGACAAAGGGAGGCCACTTCTGTGTCATCACAGTTCTGCAAGCCAACACTGTAAGCTGCCAGCAGTGGAGTCCATACAAGCTAAAGAAAGAAAGTAAGTTCAGGAATCTGTCCCAATACACTAAGAAACAACCCAAATACACCCAAAAAGTCCACCTGTGGCACTACCTAATGAATTAGGCACTAGGAGAAAGGGCTGGACTTGATGACCCTGGAGGTCCTTTCCAGCCATGATGATTCTATGACTCTATGAATTTCCCCCTTTTTTTCCATGCTAAAAACTCTTAGCAATGAGGACAGAAGGAGATGTTCATACTTACTTTGAACATGGGTCTGACGTGATCCAGATGAGTAGCGCTAGTAAAAGAAGCCTTCGCGTGGCTTACGGCCTCCATGAGGGCTTTAGCTGTTTTAGCCATTTGTTCCATCTCCAAGTTGTACAACAACCTCCGCTGCTTCTCATTAGCTACACCTGGCAGGAGTACGACACAGACGTGTTTCTTTTTGAACATGAAAAGCATGTGCCACGTCTTCAAACTGAGCATCACAAAATGTTAAATAAAGCTACTGCAAACAAAACCTAACGATACAAATCTTTAGAGTGTTAGAATTCAGGAAGCTGTCCAGATTGCAAGCAAGAAACTCCAGCACTACAATCCACACCCCAACTTCAGAACTTTGTATAGAACTTCATTCTATACAAATAAACCCACTCAGGATTTCACTACATGGCACATTTTGACCCAACTTCTGGAAGCAGAGAAGCATGCTCTGTGAAATCTCTTTGCCTGCAGAAATGGATGAATAATCCTCCATCTTGCTAGGCTGACATCCCCAAAACAAAACTAGCCCTCATTAGTTTGATAAATAACTCAATGTTTCTTTCCTTTTACTATGGATAGCAACTTCAATTTTCAATCAGATCAATTTACTTCCCTTTTTGCTCCAGAAAACCTGCAAACTGCACACTACGCTGAAGGCTAGCAGGAGTAGGGAGGTGATCGTCCCTCTGTATTCGGCACTGGTGAGACCACATGATTACCGTGTCCAGGTCTGGGCACCTCAGTACAACAGAGAGATATTGAGGTGCTGGAGCGAGTGCAGAGGATAGCGACGAGGTTGGTGAAGGGTCTGGAGAACAAATCTTACGAGGAGTGATTGAAAGAGCTGACGCTCTTTAGTTTGAAGAGGGGGCTGAGAGGAGATCTCATCTCTCTCTAGTGGAGAGGCTTGTGCTCATCTCTTCTCACAAATAATTAGTGACAGAACAAGAGGGAAGGGGTTCAAACTACCAAAGGGGAGCGTTAGACTGGACATTACAAAAAATATTTTCACAGAAGGAGTGGTCAGGCACCAGAACAGGCTGCCCAGGGATGGGGTTGGGTCATCATCCCTGTAGGTGTTTAAGGTTGTGGTGTTGAGGGATCTGGTTTAAGGGGGAACTTTGTAGAACAGGGTTGGTGGTTGGACATGATGATCCCAAGGGTCTTTTCCAACTAGAGTGGTTCTGTGATTTTGTGTGATTCTGTGATGCAGAACTTACTAAAATCAAAATAACATCAGCTATTCTGAATGAAATTAGGTGTGCCCTATGTACTAGTCCTCACTTGCATGAGGATAGTGCCTACAGGTCACAATAGACTCTGACCTCTTTTCCAAACATTAGCACAAGGACTGTGGCACTTACCAGCCTTTGAACCTTGACGTGCTACTGAGAGAGTCAAAAATAAACCAACTGAAATGAAAACCCCACCTGTCGTCTAGCACATAAAACAAACAAATTAACTTGCAAAGCAAGACTCGGAACCACTCTACCATTTCTCCCTCATACTTCCCATTTAAAAAAAAAACCCAAACCAACAAAAAAAACCCCCCAAAAAACCAAAACACCATCAAAATGAACCCCAAATCAAACCTCCACACCCCCAAATCTAGTTTCTAGTGCCTCTGCCATGGTGCCAGATGCACTTGTGTCACAGAAGTAACAATCTGAAGTAATAACTGAGCAGGTTTTATTTCAAATCTCTATATTAGCCATTCTAAAGATAATTAAGATGTTTCCAAAACGGGGTCTGAACTCCACTCTGCCATCCTGAAGGTTACTGAACAGCTCAAGAGCACTGTGGTCTTTTCAATTTCTAGTTCCTTCTTACTTGGTTTACTACTCTTGGTTGTAATTGCATATTCTTTCGTCTCCTTCATTGCAATTTTCTTTCCTTCTATTTCTTCATAGATGGTAGATAAATACTCTACTGGCAAGTCTTTACTGTCGTTGATTCCTCGATTCATTTTAATGTACTGCTCCTTTGTCATTTTATTTTTTACCTGTAAAAAAGAACGGAAATTTGGTATCAGCTTTTGAATGCAAATTCAGGGAAATGACAACTTCTACAAATTTAGTATTTTACATTTTTACCTGTGGACTGTGCAAGTCTGTAGTCAGCATTATAATGGAGTATGCCAAGACGTAGGCAGTGTCAGCACTAGCAAACAGTGTTTGCCTAAGGGAGGGAAAAGAAAGAAACAAACACAAAGATTTTTAGAGCCCTAAATCCTCAAGCTATTACCTTTATTTCTACAGTGCAGAAAAACACCCAGAAGTGTTATGCATTCATCTAAAGAGCTAACAGAGTTTAAAATTAGTCTGCATAAATACATGAAGCCCCAAGTGTTTTAAAATGCAACTAAAGGAGGGGAAAATAAGAAAAACATCTTTGGAATGTTGAAAACTAGCAATGACTGGAATTTTCAAGTAGGTTCCCAAAGAGATATACATTATCTTTCTTTGGGTAATCCCACAAAAGCTGGAGAACAGCTTATTTTTCACCCAAGGGTTTAATAAAGAATTATACAAAGTCAGCCTAGTGATGCACCAACTGGACCAAGGAGCGGGAAGCGATTAAGTTTGAACACTTAGCTCAATGTCAGCGCTTGCTTTTCTTATTAAAAATGGTATCAATGCTGCCTGCTTCACGTCAGCTAACACACATTCTGTTCAAAGGCTAATGGGTAAGCAAAACCATCTTACTAGCTATTTATGCCATGTGTTTGTAATTTTAACTGTTGCTACTTCTTATTCCTGTTGTTCACACTTGACTGACCTACATTTGTTTGAAAACATAAATTGTCTCCTATATTAATTGTTAAGAGACATAAATCTTCCCTCTTCCAGTAATTCCTTCTAGCAAGTATTTGAGATTCAGTAAACGGGCAGCAGTAGTACCGCTGGGACAGTTTCCATGTTCCCTAGCTCCTCAACACAGAGTGCACCAAAATTTGCAACAAGAACTGCTCCCCATGCAAATCTGTAGAATCTCTCGATCCAAGTGACACCCTGTCCCTAAGTACCACAAGCAGTACAGCCATTCTTCACGCACTTCTCCAACACAAGCGTTTTGAATTACCGTTGGTTGCATTCAATGTATCTAGCAGCAAACTTCTCCATTAATCTATCAATCTTCTGGGCTTCACCTGGCAGACGAAATCCTTCCAGAAATATTCGCAGCGCAGAGACAAAGTCTTTTCCACAGAAATCAAGCTGGTCTACGTAGGCATACATCACTTCCTTGTTAAATTTGTTGCTTTCCCCGAGAAATTCCCCTACTTGAGTCTAAAAACACAAGAGACAGTTCCTACTGTGTAATCCAACTGCCAGTTTGAAAGGAAGTTTATCACAGAAGAATTGCACAGCTGTCAGTGTTACAAGACTGATGTGCTTCACTGAGTGGGCAGAGTGACCATTAGAGGGAGGAGAAACCAGCACCATTAGAAAACACATCTAGTCTGCATCTTCTTGTTTCCCCTCACTCCCCAAGGAGAGGTCTGCATGACTGTACAGTCTGGTGTAACTGTGCCCAGCTTCACAGATAGAGGAGAATGCTTTGCCACTGCAGTACACGATAGTCTTTGCTAGCAAGACACTGCTAATGCAGCTAATACGTGTGATCTCATTTCTGGGGAATCCCTTCAGCGCATGGTTGTGAACACAGCTACTCTACTAAAAAGCCCGAGCCAGCGAGTAAACAGAAAATAGCATAGGTATCTAGTACCTCTTACCCCTTCAGTTATTATTAACATAATATGATCTAAAGAGAGTACATATAGATATGAGAAGACAAGGGAGAAGACAGTGGGGCATAAGTATTAATTATCTCAGGTTGCATGTAATCTTACTGAACAGAGGCGTTCTTCTTGGTGCAAAAACTGTGCTATGTCCTCTGCTGTAGTGCCGAGCATTCCCTGGTCCTGGAGATACTGTATTCCTCTCTTTGTTTTTTTATTAAACCTATTGAGGTAAAACATGGGGAAATTAAGACATACAACTGAAAAATGTCAGAGCGTACAGAATTCTTCCTTTTAGAGAGCTCTTTGAACAGGCAAGATTCTATGCTGCAAGTCTGTCTTTTTATCTAATTACAAAAAACAGAATGCACCCCAAATGTTACCTGTATCACGTAACAGCATCTCCTAACGGGCATTTGATTGCCAGTCAGCAGAGTTATTGCTGCAAAACCCACTTAAAAACTCCCCCACTTGAAATACTAAAAATTAGATTATTTCCATGAAACGTTAAAACTGCTGCTGTTCAAAGACCTTTTCACAAAGATCCTCAAATTAAAAAGAAGTAAAGTCTATCAGGACAATGATTTAATTCTCCAAACTGTACTTCAATAAAAATGGTTTAAGGACTGTAAGCCTGTAAATTTTTCTCTAGGTACACATGCACTTTCTTTTCTCATGCAGCTGAAATAGCAGAAAGGAAAGCTGTGAAACCAGCCTCCACCCAAGATTTTAAGGAATTTTCTTAGCTACAGTAGCCTCCAGCAGTGGTTTCTGAAAACAGCAGCTGAAAGTCTTCAGGATTAAAATCAATTTGGAGGGGTCCCTGCAGAGGACAAGATGGTTATATGGGTTTCTTACTAATGAACCCTTATTTCCTGTTATATTGGACTTACAGTTCTATCCCATGTTCAATTATTTCCTTTTGTTGCTTGATGACTTCAAATTGCTCAGGATCATCTTGGACAGCAGTCTGGGTGCCAACACTTCCAACTCCTGATGACACAGTGGAGTCCAAGGAACTGACACTACTCCGTCTCCCTGCACTGTCAAAGCATTTACCTTCAGCCATTTCCTGTTCAGATAGTTTATAGGAACCTATTTATAAACAGAGTGGGACTTCAGTTATCTTCTTCAGTCAGTTATCCTCTTCAGTCAGAAACTTCTTTAATTAAGTTTTCCGTAGACATTCATGAGTCAACACTCTTACTGTATCACAGACTTTTTGGCAGTCAGCGCTACAGGAAGATGCTGTATTGATGCAATTCTAAAATAACCCAAGTGAGCTGCAGCAGCAGCTCTGGAGAAGTTCTTGCACTTCATATCAGTAACTGCTAGACTTGTCACATCTTGTTCTAAATAAACCAGTACTTGTAGTGTAGACAAGGGCCTAGCTAAAACGCTTCAACCAAATTCTGGTCATTTGAAACAGACTGGGAAGTCCATTACTGTGACAGCACTAACAATGGTTTAAGATGCCACTGTATAAACAAATCTGTTTGTAAAACCCTAGCACCCACTTCTGAATGGCTTCTAAACACTGAATAATCAGAGGGAAAAACTTATTCCACAAATTAGTCTTTCCATAAGGAAATAATCTTACCCAAGCTAGCCTGATGATTTGGGTTCACATAAAGGTCTTTGCTCCACTCCACCATACACTTTAAAATAGAAACCAAACATTCAAGTCCTTTTTTCCTGAGGCTTAACTCCTAGAAATGACAAAACAAAAAGCCCAAATCAATAATCACATACATACAAGTTTTCAGAAAGCACCACACCAATTAATTCAAATCTTGGCAAATTTGTCAGTTAGGGGGAATTCTACTGGCAACACAAAGTTTCTGACTCTTGACTATTTATGGCTGGGTACATCTGGCCCAAAAGCAACCATAACCAGACTGACACAG
Organism: Rhinopomastus cyanomelas; assembly: GCA_013400115.1. Lineage (NCBI taxonomy): Eukaryota > Metazoa > Chordata > Aves > Bucerotiformes > Rhinopomastidae > Rhinopomastus > Rhinopomastus cyanomelas. The sequence continues at coordinate 151,780 of VXBP01000406.1, forward strand.
TGCAGCTGCTTAAAGCAGATGGTCTTTTGACAGCTGCTGAGTAAAACCAAGAGGCACTATGCATCAAATGCAGCCCCTGTATGAATTATGACCATCCTGTAAGCCTCTAATGTCACAAAATCACAGAAAGTTAGGGGTCGAAAGGGACCTCAAAAAATCATCTAGTCGAATCCCCCTGCCAGAGTAGGATCACCTACAGTAGGTCACAAAGGAACATGTCCATGTGGGTATAGAATGTCTCTGAAGCAGAAGAGTCCCCAGCCTCCCTGGGCAGTCTGTTCCAGTGCTCTGTCGCCCTTACAGTAAAGGGGTTTTTTGTATATTATGTGGAACCTAGCGTCACACCTCTCCACAAGCAAGGTGAGTGTATCTCATTCCCTCAGCTGAGCAGTACACAGTTCTATTCAAAAGCTGAAATGAAGTAGAAACCAGTTTTCACTTCCATTTTCCAGTCAAAGGACCATGGTGGTAGGAAATAAAAAATAAAACTCAGCCAAGTACCAGCACAACTCTAATTGAAGGTGTGAGGTCCCTGCAAGTTCCAATACCAACACTGGCACCAAGTAGCCTTTAGCCCCGAAAGCCACTAGGCTGAGCTATCAAAGCAGTGCTGAGGGCAAAGTTATGTCAGAAACACCTCCTCTTGCTGAACACAGTTTATACTCCACTCCCACTCTAAGGGCTGGAAAAGGACAGATTTAAAAAATAAAATATTTGTAATGGAGACATCGAACAAAAAACAAACACAAGATTAAGCTACTTCTGGTTCATAAGAGCCAGAGGGAGTCATTTCAGTAAGGCAGAGAGGGATTCATTTGCTTGTCTTTCCCACAGCAGCCCAACCAAAAGGCCCAGAACAAGCTCAGTGTTGCAATGCAAACATGCAGGAAAAATCACCAGCATCTAGCTGCAAATTAGCTAATAAAAAGTAAGCAACATCAGTACATTACAGACAACAGAAACCACTAAAAATACTGATAACAATGCAGAGACAGTATCATTTAAAAAAATCCCTGTACCTTTTCTGTAAAGCTGTTTCTTACCTGTAAAGGTGTCATTCCCAACTCGTGTCCACTTCGTCCCTGGGCGATTTTGGACAGATCATTTACAAGGCGTTCAAATATATTAGCAGCATTTAAATCACAGTCATAGTTAACATAAATATCCACTACACACTGGGCATCTTGAAAAGAAAAAGAAAGCACAAGTATCAGGATTCGGGAGAAAAGCATTTTAAAACAGAATCACCTAGCTGGAGTAGGCAGTGGGATGAATCCAGACATTTAACCCAAGCAATACAGAATCAAATCCAGTTTCATAATAAACATAAGTGGCATTTGTCTTCAAAGTAATTTTCATCTGCTGCTAGGGGAAATGGCTTTTTCACAAGAAAGGAAGTACCTGCACAAATTCTAGTTAAAGTCTGAATCACCATCCATTTGTGTTCAAAGGAGCTTGAAGAAGTCTCTAGAATATTCAGGAATATCTCTTTGAAAAACACCTGCAAAACAATGAGGTAAAGAACTCTATGATTTCAAATTTATTACAACCATGTGAAATGTACAAATCCATTCCTTCTAGTAATTTCTCTGCAAGAGTATCATCTCATGCACAAAAGAGTTTGCATACAGGAGTAATTCATTAGTTCTGTAAGCAAACAAAGCTAAAGCAGTAACTTCTAAGTGCCAGCTGTCATTTAACCACTGCATTATTTCTGAGAATTAGAACATTGTACTAAAGACAGACAAAAGTCTCACCTCAATCTGCATTTTCAAATGGGTCTTAAAATTTGATAGCAGTGTGAGAAATATGGCAAGAGAAAGCTCAAATACGTCAGGAACAGAAGAGACTCCATTTTTAGATAACGCTACGCAAAGGTATTGTTTGATTGCATTGATGAACATTTCATGCGTCCTGAAAACTGGACCAGCATTCTGCAGGACCGAGAGAAGCAGCTGAAGAGACACTATCTTAGAACGCAACTCATGGGATCTAGGAAAAGAAGTCAACATTAAGTGTTTTTCTGTTGGATTTCTGATACATGCTTGTATTCAACATAACCACTTCCATGTCAAGAATCACAGAACAGCCAGGGTTGGAAGGGACCATAAAGATCATCTAGTTCCAACCCCCCTGCATAGACAGGGACACCTTCACCAGATCAGGTTACTTGGGGCCCCACCCAACCTGGCCCTCAAGACTTCCAGATATGGTGCAGCCACAACTTCTTTGGGCAACCTCTTCCAGCATCTCACCACCGTCCAACAAAAGAATTTGTTCCTCATGTCCAACCTCAATCTCCCCTCTTCAGTCTTTAAACCTTTCCCCTTATCCTCTTGCTATACACCCAGAGAATTTTAATTTAATTAATTTCAAGGTGGGGGGGGGATCAGAAAGACTGTAAATCAGCCTGCAAGTGATTTTGGACATCTATCGTCTTAATTTGGATATTTTCCAGGAGTATTAACATCATTGACTAGAGTAACAGATGCAACTGTGATGCTACTAAGAGGCAATCCCTCACTCCCTCCCATCCAATCGTCACAAGTGCTAGAGTCAAGACCTCTTTAACTGGAAAGATTAATAAGCCCTTTACAAAAAAAACCAAAGCCCAACCGAAGAACCACAACCCTCAAGTACAAGTTTCTTAATACTGTGAAGGAAGTTTCAATCTTAAATTCATCAAGCTAAGCAAAACAAAGACCTGACAGGTCAATTCTGAACACCTGTTTTACTCTACAGCAATTTAACTTCCTCCAAAAGCTACCTGAAAAGTAGTCTGAAGAGTTTAATTAGGCTCAAGAAGTATAATAAATCCAGTCTCCTTACTTGGGATCTGGTGGTCCATCACCCAGTGGCTTCATGGAGAGCTTGCACAATGACCTGAAGACAAGGAAGGCATCCTTTTGTAGAACATGAGAAAATTTGGCAGCAGCTTGTTGTCCAGATACATCTGTTTCCTTGAGAACAAGAAACACAGCATTAGATCCTCAGAGAGACAAAGGAACAGAGCAATTTGGAAGATGCTATAGGTCCTCTGAGAATTAGCTACAGTTTACGGTAAAAAGGGTACCTTTGGCAAAGTTGAAATTAAAACCTAAACAGGACAAGTGATATGTATCTTCTCACACATGCTGACTGACTGTTCTCCTCCACCACCACCCTGTATATTAATATACAGAATCACAGAACATTAGAGATTGGAACAGACCTCGAAAGATCATCTAGTCCAATCCCCCTGCCACAGTAGGATCACCTAGACCAAGTCGCATAGGAACATGTCCAAGTGGGTTTTAAACCTCTCCAGAGGAGACTCCACAACCCCCACTTTACACTTCTATGTCTGAAGAATTTATGTCTAATACTGCACTGGATTTCAATGCTTCTTTTCATTTGGGTTTTAATTAAGAGATTTAACTTCTAGCCTCCAATTTATTTCCTGGGAACTTGCTACCGCAGAGCCAGGCTGGGGCTCCCCCCTGCGCAGAGGCTGCCCAGGCTGAGTCCTCTGCAGGGGCTGACAGGGTTCCTGCACAAGCTGAGGGCGCCTCTGCCCTGCCTGTCCTCCCAGTACATGAGAGACCACCGTGGGTGCTGTTGGATCTCCTCCTCCTTGGACTGCCTCTGGGGCCTTTGGTTTTCCTTCTGCTGCATAGACATGCAGCTCAAATGGAGCCATGATGAGGGGATCGCCTGCCACATTAGAGTGGCTCCCTGCCCTGTAGTGTAGAAGCCCACAGGGGATCTGGGGAGCCACAAGTCCCCTCCCTGGGCACAGGCACCCGTTTGGTTGACAACTGACATCATCAGTTTTAGAACGGTTGTTTTCAGTATCTGCTTAAAATGCAGTTGCTGCTGCTTCTTTGATGCTGGGCAGACACAATATTAAAGCTTCTGTCCCTTCTCTCCTCAAAAATCCCCCTGAATTAGTTGGTATGATGAAAGCATTTCTCCTTTCCTAGATAAATATTAGCATCCAGTGAAGTTATTTACCAGATTATCAGCGGAGGAAACAGATTGCCCATCATCTGGAATCCCGTTTGTTTGTACATTTTCATTACTAGAGCCAGAAAGAGCAATATCCACAGTCTCTAGTGCGACAGGAACATTATCTGCTCCTGTCACTTGCTTTTCTTCAGCCACTAAAGAGGAAAAAGTAAAATTGATTAAAATCGCCCACTGAGCTTTTTTATCCCATGACTTTGTGAAGCTCTGCAACCACAACGTACAGAAGCAGCATCGGTAAATTCAACAGTTTCTCATCAACCAGGAAAAGAATGATACTGCAAGACAGTAACAACCTGCTCTTACTACTTCAGCTGGTGTTCTTGACAAGATGCTTAATAACAGACAAACAAACTTCCACGCTTTCATGATCACAGGAATAAAAGTTTGGTCACACAAAAGCATCTACCTTACTTCAGAAGATTTTGCTACCTTTCACAGCTGACTTGACCACATCTTCTAAGATGTCTTTAACCATTTCCTTTCTTCCATCAGCCGTTTCCCCTAACAAAACACACAATGATAACTTCAATTGGTATGTTTGTAAAAGCTTTATAGACTTCCTTTCCTTTTTTGTTATTTGTATTTATCAACTCTAACAGACGTTTAGTTTTGGAATACCCTAGGTTCTTAATTTGGATATATTGTAATGCTTATGATAAGGTCTTCGTAATACACACTCATTTTACCACATGACTACAATTACCTTGAAATGATTCTGTCACTTCCTTTCCCTCTCCTTTACCAACCTAATCAAATACTATTATAATTCTCTTAAAATAAACTACATATAGCTCTACTAGAATTCTAAAGAAAAAAAAGAGCCTTTGGTCAAAGGTTGTGTCAGCCAAGATAAGAACAGCCTGTACACTGTGAATGGCTACTGAGAAAATGCAAGCATGACTTGAATCAACACCACAGTCACTTCTCCCCACAAATGGCCCAAAAGAGCATTTTTCAATAGAAATATTGGAAATGAAAGCAGTAGAGACAACCTGTTCTTGCCCACCTGCTGCTGAAGGAGCCAGATCCAACTCCAGCTTCACATCTCTACTTTCTGCACTCTCAGGCTCGCCGTTTGTTAATACCACACCTTCAGGAGCAGTGGGTTTGCCTTCCTGATAGCTGTGCTTTAACTGACCAATCTTCGGAGACCTGGGTATCTCTTGAATTGCAGGACACGGGGATTTCTGAAGATTTGTTTTGTCTACTTCTCTGGATTCTTGTATCTTGAAAAAAAACCCAATATGATAAAGTTAATCTAAGGCAAAAAACATGATGAGGGAAAACATATGTCTGTGATGACTTAGCTTTGTGAAATCACATGTTAGCAAGACAGTCTTGACAGTGAAAATATAATCACTTCAATAACAAATAATCAATTAATCAAATCAATTGCCCAGTCAAATTAAAAAGATTCTTTTCAAGCTTATTTTAAAAGCATCATGGTGCTTGTTTACGCAGTCATTTGTCAGAAACTACGGTGTGAAACCTTGTTAACAATAAGCTCTGAATTTTAATCAGTCAGTGTGATTCACTGTAGGATCTGACATGGTTTTTAAATTACTAGTCAATACATACCCAAGTACAATGACAGAACCATTGAAACTCATAGCAACAACAAGCTTTATGTTCATTTGTCAACCCTAAACATCTGAAGCAAGCAAAAGTAATAGTTACATACAGCTTGATTTTCCATTCGTGTGAAGATGACGTTTAACATCTGTGTAAGGGTAGCTTTGGCAGTTGTCTGATTAATAAGATTTTTACTGGCCAGATAGATGTTGTAACAGATTCTAACAGTCTGAAGAATTGTTCCTTCATGAATTTCTATATACGGAGATGTTACTGCAGTGAGGAGAGCCTGAAAGAGTCCATAACAGAGTGAAAAATAAATCTAAGCAAGGAGGCAGCAGCGCACACTTCATGCAGGTCTTCCATAATAATCAGGGAGCTGATATGAAACTCTTGACTTTGAGGAGCTTCTACTTCTTTGAAACAACAATTTAAATCAAGGAAAGCTTAGTGGAACTGCCACATCTCTCTTTTTTTCTGAGCTGTTAAAGTGTTATCACAACTACATTTCTCCCAAGAGAGATATTCCATCTCCTGAGAAAAGGGCTGTTATATTCTACAGCTGAACTTCTGTGAAAGGGCCAATTGTCCACACTACCATCACATTAGGTTCTTAGAAGGTTTACCAACTTCTAACCTCAACTGTATTAGCTCAGAGCTATTTTATAGCCAGAACACCCCACCCCCTGGTAATCACTATGCCTTCTTGAGATCTCTGCAGATCTCACACAGCAGATCTCTGAAAAAACAGACATGACAGCAGACAGGCCAGGGCAGGCCATGACACTGCATCACAGTTACAGTACCTTCAGCTGAAAGCTGAGAGCAATCTGTTGGCCTAAGGAACATTGGCATGACTAGCCTAGACGACAAACATCAATCTCTCTGCAAGACAAAGCATGCAGGCCATGGCTCATCCCAGAAGGAAGAATAAAGTGTTCCCTTGTATTCTGCTTCTCCAGGAGGAAATGTATTTCCCATACCAATGGTGACAGCCAATAACACATGTAACAGGGTAAGAAATGGGCACACTGGGCCCTAAGTAGTGCCCTGCATTACATTTGTTTCAGTTACAAAAATCAGAGAATGTAAATTCAAAACACACCAAAATAAATCAAATAGAACACCTTAATTATCTGCAGTTGCACTCCTTCATCTGTTTGAGGACCTTGAAAGCAATTGCAAATGGTTTCAACTATTCGGTCAATCAGTCTTTTTCCAGGAGCTCCACTGTCTGGGGCATTGCCAGTGATATGTCCATACGCAATGAGTTTCTACGAAGAAAGAAAGAAGGTTACACAACCATAGCCTGCTACCTAAAATACAGTTAGACACATCATACAAAGGGAGCTTTAGATAGCAAACCTCAATTAACAGGTTTTGACACAAACATTTAATACTATCCGTGGTCTGGCTACCAAATACTTGGACTGTTAGCACATCCAGACAAAACAGGTTTAGTAAAGGATGCCTAAGCTTTTGCCACCCAGGCCATTTCTTCCCAGTATAACCAGGCAAAATCTTTTAACACCAATCTTTGAAGCATCTATTCACAACAGAAAGTTTCTGTCCTTAAGCTGCATTTCTTTTTTTCTGTAAGAATGTGAGGAGGAACAAGGTAGGAAGACTCCAGAGTCTGACCTCCAAGCACATCAGCACTGGAGAAACATAACGGAAAACACTCCTTTCAGAACACCTCAGATGAAACACCTTTAGTGAACAATGTAAGCATTCACGAGCTTCAATAAAGGCTCAGTTTATGATAAAATAACAAACACTTCTGACTTTGACAAGACAAGCTCTGATTTTACCAGCCAAGCCTGGTAAGAACTTGTTTTACATGGTCCTGCACCCAGGCAGCCACAGTATCTCCACAGCTCTGCATGCCCAGGACAGAATTACTATTTCACACTCAGAATGCCAAAAGCACGTAAGGCTTTTGTAGCTGTAGGTCTCTCCATTTCACTCTGTCCAAGTTTAAATAGAACAGTCACCTGTAAACAATCCAGTGAAGTACTGACAATGCGTGGAGACTTCGACTGGCAGGCCAGTTCAAACGGAAGGAAGTATTTATCTGCTTCGATGAAGTTTGCCTTTGGTGGAGCAGCAGTGCCTTCTCTAGGTCAGATAAGAAGAGTTATTAATTTTTCTTCACCTGGGTGGTTAAGAGCATTTGCTATCAGAAGATACCTACTGCTCTTCATGATTTCCTATCAGGCTAAATTAAGCCCAACAAAAGGAACTGAAAAACGGGCCCATACCAGGAGTTTTGCAATTTTTTCACAGTTACAACTTGAGTACCCATATACAGTTATGGCTGGAGTACCCGTTCCACAAATATTGTGTAACTGGAACCCACAGGGTCACACTACGGTTTGGGCAGAAATGGTGTAAGTGGGTATACACGACTTCATTGCCACAATAAACACTCTTACTCTGTCACTAGTAAACCATTCCACTGGCTGCTTTCTAGCATCATTTACAGCAATTAATAATTTACCTTTGCTTTTCCAGCTCCGCTTTTATTTCATCTGGAAGAAAGAGAAAAATTCAAAAGCTCACACCCAGCATGAGTTACCGTTCCCAACATCACAAATGAGGAAAACATAAAGCAAAGCTGTTTCAAACCAGAAGTCTTACACTGCAGTATTTGGTGTTCCCTCCCCGTAACCATCATCAGCTTCAGAGATTGCAGACAGCCACACTGTTTATTGGAAGGCATTTCCCTCAGCTTCCACATGAAAAAGCTAATCATTCCAAGCATTCTTAACAAAAGATATCCTTAGAAAACACAGGTATAGCATGCCTTTTTTAGTCAAAAGTTTACATCAGAGAGCTCAGATCTGCAGAAGTCTTTCTTTATAGCACTGCATTCACTCAGGGTATCCCACCTTCCTGCTAGCTCCTGCTTTTGTTAAACCTCACCAGGTGAAATCAGCTGAAAACACAAACTCCCTAGAGATAAGAAAACCTAAATACCTGCTGTCATTTGGCCAACAGAGTTTTGTTTTTCTTAATTACCCTTATAGGGAACTTTTCATAAAGCTGAATATAGAAAAAAATTCTTTTTTATTTGATACAGCATCAAATGCCAAAGATCCTATCCAAAAGTATGGCTTTTGGAGGATTTCCATCACCATCATGTGCAATGCAGACCTTCATTACACCAGACATTGCACAAATGCACACCATGAACATTGACACAACCATCAAACCCAGCACACACAAGAAGGATGCACAGTTCTATGTCCCACCACGTGGAACTCTGTCCAGCCAACACTGTTTTGTGTGCCTAGAAAACATGTTTCAAATGCAAAGTTACCAGAAATTGATCGCTCAGTCAATACTTGTTCTCTACTACTTGTCTTGTTTAACATCTTTATCAGTGATCTGGATGAGGGGATTGAATGCAGATGACATAAAATTAAGCAGCAGTGTCAATCTGCTGGAGGGTAGGGAACTGCTGCAGAGGGATTGGGACATGCTGGAGCGATGGGCTGAGGTTTAACAAAGTCAAGTGCCAGGTCATGCACTTCAAGTCACAAAAACCCCCAGCAGGCTGAGGGAAGAGCTGCAGAGCTGTCTGACAGAAAAGAACCTGGGGGCGTTGGTTGACAGCTGGCTGAACAGGAGCCAGCAAGATGCCCAGGTGGCCAAGAAGGCCAACGGCATCCTGGCCTGGATCAGAACAGAGTAACCAGCAGGGGTAGAGAGGTGATGGTGCCCCTGTACTCTGCACTCGTGAGACCACACCTTGGGTACTGGGTCCAGTTTTGGGCACCACAGTATAAGAAGGATTATTTAGGTGCTGGAGCAGGGCCAGAGAAGGCCAACAAGCCTGGGGAGAGGTCTGGCAAACAGGCCCTGTGGAGAGCAGCTGAGGGAACTGGGGTTATTTAGTCTTGAGAAGAGAAGGCTGAGAGACGTCCTTGCTCCCTACAGCTACTAAAAGGAGGTTGTAGTGAGACTGGTGCTGGTCTCTTCTGCCAAATTACTAAGATAGGATGAGAGGAAATTACACAGTTACACAGTTTATTAGGGTTGAAAGGGGCCTTCAAAGGCCATAAGGTCCAACCCTCCTGCTCAAGCAGGATACAAATTACTGAAAAGCAGAACAGCCTAAAAAGCTTCAATCAACTACGCAAAGCCACATCCAGCTGAGGCTGAAATCTCCAGAGAAGGGGACTCCACAGGCTCCCTGGGCAACCCCTTCCAATGTTTAGTAACCCTAACTGTAAAGAAGTGTTTCCTCAGATTGAAGTGAAACTTCCTGTGTTCAAGTGGGCATCCATTACCCCTTGTAGGGTCTGGCACCATTGAAAAGAGAGGATTCCTTTCTTCTCAGCACCCAGCCCTCATGTATTTATACATAGTGATTAAATCCCCTCGTAACCTTGGATCTTAGGAAGAACTTCTTTCCTGAGAGAGTGGTTGGGCACTGGAACAGGCTGCTGCCCAGGGAGGTGGTGGAGTCACTGGCCCTGGAAGTGTTTAAAAAACAAGTAGCTAGAGCACTTGAGACCATGGTCTAGGGGTTAGGGAGATTTGGGATGAGTGCTGGATTTGATGATCCTGAAGGTCTTTTCCACACATGATGATTCTATGATTTTAACTCTGGCAAGGCACTGTTTGGATACTCACGGACATTTCTAGACCACGTAGAACACAAAGCTATTTTGCACATTAAAAGAGTGATGCAATTTTTTTTTCCATTGGTAGATCCATAAAGTATCAGGGATATTGTAAAATAATCAAGCCACAGTTCATCTCTCTAGCTTAGTGAACAAGAGCTTTCTTTAGGGACTTTCCTGTTTGCACACTCACTTCCCACTTCTCTCTGGCATCTCTGTTTAGAGGAGATGTTCAGATATTTCAGTGCTGTCTGTGAACTTCAGTAATTTCTTCTGTCTCAGAAGCATAAATATACAAAACATGAATGAGCAGTACTGAAGCAAACACACATTACAGGCTTTTGCACTGTCTTGTTGTCAATGAATGTCACGAGAATTAATCTTTGCAGAGGATACCTATTTTGCATTGTTACTCTCCCTATTCTATAGCATCACTAAACCTATTTCATTGGGAAAAAGCAAAGCAGAGCAAACCTGGCTAACTACAAGCTGTGAGTGATAAGCTACATGTAGGACTTGTTGTTCTCTCATCAACAAAAGCCAAGAGAGTCAGCAGTCAAGAAAGCACTGGTCCAACTTCCATTAACAATAAACAACGTAACAAGAACTGAAAGAACATTATCTACTCTAGAGCCAACAAAAGAATAGACAACAGAAGAAGTGAGGAGTTGCAGGCCCACGGCTCTGCTCAGCAGCTCATAATTACCTAGTGAAGCCCATCGTCCAAACCACCATGGCCCACAGTTCTGAAAGAGAGCTGGTTTTCACCTTCCTGCGTTGCACAGGCCAGCGGCAAGGTAACGAGCTAAGCCAAGAGCATGGCCCTGTGCCCGCGATTTCAGAATTACAAATAACTTTGCAGCTCTGCAACAGCACAAAGCCAGTATCATCATCCCCTAACACTTCAGGCTTCAGCAAGTAAGAAGAGTCAACAGCCTGGAGACTGCTGATAACAAATAACCAAGGTTTCCCTTGCCAAACAGATAGAACGCAGATCTTAACGCAGCACTGCTTCTAGATCACCATTTTCTTCATTCCAGTATCAGTTTGATTTATCAACACAACTGCTAGTTGGAAGTTCAGTCCAGACCTCTTGACTTTCTTAGTTTCCCCATCTTTAACACCACATTATGATCTACAAAGGCCCACACTAAAGGACACACCAATGTATTGTGTCTCAGTTTCAGCCTGTCTCACTAATAGCGCTGTATCCCCGTCACCTACAGCAATGGGCTGCTTTCTGGGTAACTTTACACCTTCAGAATGCCTAGTCCTGTCTCCGGGTTCTAGCAGAGCATGCCACATGTTAGCTATAGCCAGGATCCCCCGTACAGCAGGATGCCAGGGTAGTCAGCTCTAGCACAGTTAACGCTCTGTTAAAGACACCAGCTAGGGTTTGCAGGGCTTAACAACTGCGAAAACTCACTCTCTGAACAAAGTTTATTTATCCAAACCACAAAGACTCCTTGAGGTAGCCAAGTGATCCCCTTTACACTAAGAGTTATAATTCATGTAGTTTGGAAATAAAAAGCTTTGATTTGCTAATGTCTTGATCAAGTCAAACAAGGCACCATTTGGATACTCACAGGCATTTCTAGAGCACACAGAACACACAGCTATTTTATATATTAAAAAAAAAGAGTTGCAATCTTTACCCCCATTGGCAGAACAACAAAGTATCAGAGATACTGTAACATAAATCCAAATCTGATCTCTCTTGCTCAGTGAACATGAGTTTTCTTTAGGGACTTCCTTGTTTCCAAGTTCACCCACTCCATCAGCTCACCACTCCATCAGCTGCCACTCCAGAAGTTGGGGACAAAACTAACTTGTGCTCATTGAGCTGAAACTGGGACCTATTTAGCATCCACTACTCTGGCCAGCCTATTCCTCAGATCTTGTCTCAGCTCATCCCGTTCAGTTCTGGCATCCTTCTTCCCACTGTACCCAGCTGCTGGCAGAAGGAAGCTGCAGGTCACACACACCACCTTCACTTTGTCATACTAAGCTGTGAGAGAGAGGGGAAGAGCTAATTGGGGGTCCTCTGGAGAGAGGAAGAAGTCCAAAAAACAAGAAGTCCTCACCTAAAACTGTTTAAAATTAATTCAGACTACATGGAAACATCACAGCAAGAAGTCTAGCCAAGAAAATAAAGGTTATTTTGTAAAACTGAATACCATATAGGAAAAAAGGTTCAATTGTTAGAATGTTATTCTCAGCTACAGAAGCATTCATTTCCACTTTCAAAGTATCATCAAGCAATGTCATTTTTTTCCAAATCTCCCTGTCCTACTGAAATAATTTACCTTTCTTTCTTTCAAAGAGACCACCTTCCTCCCCAAGACTGTTCATAAGCAAAGCAGCAGAGCATAAAAAAACCCAAACAAAAGGGGATTGAGTTGAAGATTTTAGTCTTAAGATTTTTCTTATATTAGATATCTTACATTGGAAAAACAGGTAAGAATAGTAGCCCATATCAAAGCAATGTAAATATCACTCTCAGAAATAATCAATAATCACACAGTATCACAGTAATGATAAAGTTGGAAAATACCTTAAAGCTCATCCAGCCCAACCTAAATCCAAATAAACCCAGCAAACCTAACGTCTAACATCTAGATCATGCCACTCAGCACCTCATCCAGCCTAACCATGAACACCTTTAGGGACGGTGACACAAGCACCTCTGTGGGCAGCCCATTCCAAGACCGGATCACTCTTTCAGTGAAAAGTCTTTTCCTAATGTCAAGTCGAAACCTCCCTTGATGGAGCTTAAGACTATGACCTCTTGTCCTGTCTCCAGTAGCCAGGGAGAAAAGACCGACCCCTGCCTGACTACAACCACCTTTCAGATATTTACAGACAGCGCTAAGGTCACCCCTGAGCTTCCTCTTCTCCAGGCTAAACAAACCCAGCTCCCTCAGCCTCTCCTCATAGGGCTAATCTTCCAACCCCTTCACCATTCGAGTTGACCTTCTCTGGACCCCTTCCAGCACCTCGACATCCCTCCTAAACACAGGGGCCCAGAACTCAATACTCCAGGTGTGGTCTAACCAGTGCTGAATACAGGGGAAGGAGAACCTCCCTTGACCTGCTGGCCACACCATTCTTGATGCAGGCCAGGATGGCACTGGCCCTCTTGGGCGCCTGGGCACACTGCTGACTCAAGTTAAGTTTACTATCCACTAGCACCCCCAAGTCTCTCTCCACCTGAGAACTCTCTAAGAACTCCATTCCCAGCCTATAGTTCTGCCTGGGATTGTTATAACCAAAATGCAGAACACGACACTTAGACCTGTTCAAACTCATCCTATTGGAGTCTGCCCATCTCTCCAGTCTGTCCAGGTCCCTCTGCAGGGCCCTCCTACCCTCCAACAGATCAACACGGTCTCCGAGCTTGGTGTCATCTGCAAACTTGCTCACGATGGACTCCATCCCATCATCAATATCATCAGTGAAGATGTTGAACAGCACTGGACCCAACACCAACCCCTTGGGGGACACCACTGGTAACTGGTCGCCAACCAGATGCAACACCATTTACTACCACTCTCTGGGCTCGTCCATCCAACCAGTTCCTGACCCAGCATAGAATATTCCTGTCAAAGCCCCCTGCTGCCATCTTCACTAGGAGTATATCATGGGATATTTTAAAAGTAAAAATAAAACTAGGGCCTGGTCAAGTTCCCCACAATTTTATGACATGAAGGCTTTCCTGAAGCCATAATAAAACCATCTGCAGCAAAACAGTTTAACAGAAAATGCTGGCAGAGAAGAAGGAATGGACAAAAGCTGGTTATGAACACGTCTCTGCAACTGATTGCATCAAACCCATTTGGAAATCGCCACATTTGGAGCCCTCATTTGGTGGTCTGGCCACCAAAAGTGAGCGAAACAGAAATTGTTGCCTAATTAAAGTCTGTTGCTATGAACAATTTGCCAAGTCCTGACCAGGCACAGCCAGCTTCCAGAAAGCTACTGCCACTGTTGCTTTGCTGTTACAGCCACAGCAGGAACACAGCTCCGTTCCTGACAGAGTCTGGTCTGAGTTTTGGTCAAGGTCTGCTCCTCACAGCACAATGCTGACCCCTCACTTGGTGGGTTCTACTATTTTTGATGTGGGAATGTCTTTGCATCCATTGCATCTCCTTAGGCTAGAAACATCTTGCATTCTGGGCACTCCGTGTGCTGCCTGCTCAGCGCTAGCCTTTCAGCATTCCTACCTGGCAACACAACTGGAATAGCAAGCAAAGCCTTGCAGCAGTTTCTTCCAGAGTCTCTGGTCATAATACTCACATTGGGAGTAACTACCACTTTACGTTTGTTGGACGGTTTAAGTTTGCTTGTATGAAAAACTACGCATTAAAATGCAGGCAATAATTGCCTGCCCGCAATTAGACGTATCCTGTGTTAACATGCAGTCACTTTTGTCTCAGTGGAAGCAAACCAGCCCCTGTGTAAGAAATGGCACAGCTTTTGCTAGCACAATGTCTTTCCAGTCTGTCAGAACACAAACACATGGAGCAACAGCAGCAAAAGTTCCCTTCCCCCAGTCTGGTAAACCCTGGGTTCTATCTAATCCTAGGCTGCTCTAAACTTAAATGAAAAAACACCAGCACTCCCATTTACTGATCCTATTGATCTACAGAGAACCCTTTAGAAAAAATTGCTTTGACAATGAAGCAAAACTACCTCCTCTTTAAAGGCTCTGTGTTCTCACAACACTCCAACCAAGAGCTCACTCAGCAAAGAAACACACATTCACCTTAGACATCTGTCAGTTATACCCAGAGCCTTCTCAAACACTCAGTCAGATCCTGAGTGAAGGCATGGCTTAGATTATTTTTTAAACTCAGTACCAAGCTAACTAAATAAACTGTTGTTTACAAAGCTCACAGAGATGTGCCAGGAGGTGCCTAGGCAATGAAAGAAGGTCACACAACCAGGCTGGCTGCACAGTATGTCATTAAAAACCATGCTAAGAGGCCAGAGTAATAGTTTATACGAGAGGCCCAGGTACACAACTAGTACTAGACCAGTATGAACCGCCGTGACACAAACTCTTTCTGTATTCCACCAGATGTTTTTGACCTTAGAAATTATTTCAATCCATTTACTAAAGCCCATGTGTACCTAGCACTCCGTGTAAATGCTTTTTAAGCAACTATTTTCGTACAATACTCTTGCTGTCTGTTTCAAACAAATTTTCTTAAAAAGCACAGTTTGCTAACACAGAGCAGAACAGCTTCTCTGTATAAAAACTTCCAGTTTTCCCCACCTCTCCTGGGGCTTACTGGTACTAAGGGTAAAGGATACAGTCTTTACACCTCCTGATGAAGCCAGAGGCTGAATGAAGGAATCTGTTCAAATTCTACTCACTTAACACTCACGCTGTATTTCACAAGAGGGTGGATAGAGCAAAAAATAAATCCCTCAGAACACCACTGGGAGCTTCGTATGTTTAGCTCCCATTTGAGCCTATGACACTCCTAATTGCTACAAAGTCATGAAGGTATTTTGTAGTTCAAAACTGCAGTGTTAGTCCAGTGAAAGGCACAGTGCTGCAAAATAAAAAAAGAAAAAGCTAATAGTTTAAAATTAGAATGAAAAAAATCCTTAGCTTTTCTACATAAAAATGACAGCAGTTTTCAGTAGTAATTTATTTAAATCCTCGGGAGCCAAATGCATTAAAAACAGTAAAACATTCACATAAAAGAAAACAAGAACAAAATTCCAACACACAGAAATACTCTCCTCTGTCTGCCCAAACAAAAAATTGGAAGTCTACACAATTTACCAGAAACATGACTGCAATAGCAGCACAGCAGGAACAGTAGTAGCAGGATTTATATCTGGAATAGATGGTTTATTTAGAAAAAGGTTGCATCATGGACTTCCCTAGAACCAAGAGCAGATACCACCTACACATGATCCGTGCCTCTGTTGACTGGTTTGTAAGTGGTGCGGTACCTCAAGGTTCCAACAGAGAGACCACTGTACACATAAGTGGCACAAGCACTTCAATTTTGCAAGAGATAGGAAGGGATTTCCAAAGTATGATGTGGAGAAAAGGGAAAACATAAATAGGAGACAAGAGCTGATGCAATTATCAGTTCCATAAAGTTAATGTGACATTTCTTGCAAAGTAAAATCATTTTACTCAGAAATAACTTGATTTTTATTATTATTAAAGACAATGACACTTCTTTAACCCATAAAAGTGTATGTAGATGACAAAATTTAGCCCAGATTCCTCAGACTGCAAGAAGTGTTCTTCCCACATTCCTACACTATTTTTTGGGGCCTGATAATTGAGCTAACACTTCTGAAATTGAAGACATAGTCTGATTTAACATAAAGAATAACCTTCAATACACTCAACTCAATGTAAGTAAACCTGATTTTTCCATTTGTGTAAAAAAACCCCTGATCCTAAGCACAATAAAGTTTGTGGGGAAAAAACCAACCAACCAAAATCATATGTAAATAAAATAAACCACATTCACACAGCAACTTAAAATGCAGCAACATTCACTACATAAAACAAAGATCCATCACCACAGTAATCAAGGTCTTGGGCAGGTTGGTAGGTAGGTTGGGCAATAGAAGGTTATCTTTCCCTGCTGACCTCCACTTCAGTCCAGGAAAGCACATGGACTCTTTTTCCAAGTAAGATTAGTAAGAAAATGCCCATTAATTAACCTCAACCACACTATACCTTAAAATAGACAGATGTGGAGTAACTGTAATCCAACACACAAATACTAATAGGTGACTACTGTCCTGTACCCCTCCCCCAAAATCCCAGTCTTTGACATATTAGGAAACACACAGACCTTCCCTAGTAATCGTTCTTTAAAGTTCCTTTTTCACCCTCTCAATACATTTACATAGCAGAAAAACAGGTTCCCAGTCCTGTAAAGGGCTGGGTGTACTCTGAGAGAGTTAGGGAAGAAGCGAGGAGAAGGAAGTAAGTAGGATAAGTATATCTGACTGCTGGGGCACGTGTGCTATACTATTGCTTACAATATCAACTTTAAATACTAATAAAAAATATCCTTCCATCTAGTTACCCTTCTCTGGAATTACAACATCACTACAATTAGCTTCGTCAAATGTCTTGTAGGAAGATAAAAACAGCAGCTATTCGTCAAGTCTGCTTTCACGGTGCATTTGCCAGGACTTCCATTCGCCCATTACACAAGTATTCAAGTTGTCTGTTCCTCTGTCATGGATACAGTAAAAAATTCTGCAGAGTAACTCAACTGTACTAAATAGATCATCTTCACAGAGCAAGAAAGGTGAAAGAGAACTCCAGCTGTAAGAGCTGTACTGCTGTACCCAGATTGTTCTTTCCCCTTCATGACTATACCATATGTTTTCATAACTGCAGCACAGAGACCTAGCTCCTAAGTCTGTGGTTGCAGGAGACTGCAGCCCACCAACTTCATGGAGGGCAGTTTTGGATCTTTAGGCCCCCACAGACACTGCAGGTACTTGGCTGCACTGTCAGCAGCTTCCTGGCAGATAAGAGATCAGAAAATCACTGGCCCTGGGAGATTTCAGGGCCTTAAAATTGCCTCCTTCCTAGTTTAATAAATTTTTCTCAACATTGGTTCTTAAGTGACACAGCCAAACCACTTCTGTTTTGACACAAGTTAATAAAACAGATGTTTAGAGATTTCCCCTCTCATTCGCGTCTCCCATCAGAGCGAGAACTTTGTGCCCGCTCCGAAGTCCCGAGCGTAGCGCAGGCCGCAGCCCCGCAGTGGGGTTCCGAGCTCTGGGCCGGATAGGACCGGGGGCGGGGAGTGACACCGCTGGGGCCGGGCAGGGGGTGACACCACTCTCCTCACACCGCGCTCCGCGGTTCCCGCGGAGGTGCCCTCTGACCTCCCGCCAGGCCGGGGTGGTCTCGAGGAACGGGCTGGGCTGGGCCGGGCCGGGCCAGGCCGGGCCGGGCCGGGCCGGGCGGGTTGGACTCACCCAGCGCCACCTGACACGCCCGGCGCAGCTGCCCGTGCGGGGGTCGCTTCGTTTCCTTCTCGGCCAGGATCTTCTCCAGGGCCCTCGACACGAACATGCTCTTGGTGCGAGCGTCCTGCTCGCAGGCCGTGGGCTGCATGGTGGGGGCGGGCGAGGGCCGGAGGTAGCGAGGGCCGGAGGTAGCGAAGGGATCAGGCTCCCGAGGCCACCGCTCAGAGCCCGAGGCCGCCCTGCTGCCCCATCACCCGGAAGGGACGGGCCTCCCTCAGCCACGCCGCCGCCATATTGGCACCATCACGTGACTCAGGCTGGCTCCCGCCTCCCCGCCTCCCCTGAGAGTAACAGCGGGAGGGGGCGGGGGTTGAGCGGGAAATGGGGCAGCGGTCGTGGGAGCGGTTGAACACAATTTTTTTCTTGAAAGACCTGAGACTGTTCAGCTCTGAGACGAGAAGGTTACAAGGGGACTTAATGAATGTCTATACATCTTTGAGGTCTGGGTGTCAAGAAGAAAGAGACAATCTCTTTGCGCTTGCGCAGTGTGATAGGACAAGGGGCAGTTGGAGCACCAGAAGCGCCATAGGATGATAGGATCATAGGATGTTAGGGGTTGGAAGGGATCATCTCAATGTGAGAAACAACTTATTTACTGTAAGGGTTACAGAACATTGGCAGGGGATGCCCAGGTGGAGTCTCCTTCTCTGATGACTTTTCAGACCGGCCATGATGGGTTTGTGTGTGACATAGGTTTTATAATCCTGCTTGAGTAGAGGGGTTGGATTCCAGGATTCCTGGACGTCCCTTCCAACCCCTCATGATCCGTGTATCTTTGTAACCTGAAGGTTGAGACAAAGATTTAACAAACCAGGAGGGTATCTGTTATTTTCCCTAGTTCTACATCTGAAGGATTTGTTAGCCAAGCAAAGGGAAAAATTTGGGTGGGGACAATTGATTCCACTTCCTTCATTGTTCTCGTTGCTCTACGCTGGACTCCCTCCAGCAACTCCACATCCCTCTTGAACTGAGGGGCTCAGAACTGGGCACAATACTCCAGATGTGGTCTCACCAGGGCAGAGTAGAGGGGTGAAGAACCTCTCGCAATCTGCTAACCACCCCCATTGTGATGTACCCCAGGATGCTGTTGGCCCTCTTGGCCACAAGAACACACTGCTGGCTCATGGTCATCCTGCTGTCCACTAGAACTCCCAGGTCCCTTTCCCCTACACTGCTGTCCAACAAGTCAGTCCCCAACCTATACTGGTACCTGGGGTTGTTCTTGCCCACATGCAAGACTCTACACTTACACTTGTTATATTTCATTAAATTTCTCTCTGCCCAGCTCTACAGCCTCTCCAGGTCTTGCTGAATGGCAGCACCGTCTGCAGGGGTGTCAGTGACACCACCCAGCTTTGTGTCATCAGCAAACTTGCTGACAGTGCATGCCAATCCCTCATCCAAGTCATCAATGAATAGATTGAACAGGACCGGTCCCAGCACCAACCCCTGGGTCACTCCACAAACAAGACTGTCCTATTGACCACCATTCTCTGGCTTCTATCCTGCAGCCACTTCACGATCCACCTTGCTACCCGATCATCTGCACCACACTGCCTCAGTTTGTCTGCAAGGATGCTGTGTGAGACTGTGTCAAATGCCTTACCCAAGTCAAGAATGACTGCTCTGCCATCATCCATCCGCCTGGTTATGCCCTCAGAAAAGGCTATCAGGTTTGTCAAGCATAACTTTCCCTTTGTGAGCCATGCTGACTGTCCCTAACGACCCTCCAGTCCTTGATGTGCCTGGAGACAGCCTCTAGTACAAATTGTTCCATCACCTTTCCTGGGATGGAGGTGAGGCTGACCAGTCCTTCTTCTTTCCCTTTTTGAAGGTTGGGTGACATTTGCTGTCCTCCAGTCCCTAGGCACCTCTCCTGATCCCCATGACTTAGCAAAGATGATGAAGAGTGGCTTAGCAACAACTTCTGCTGTCTCCCTTAGCACTCGCGGGTGCATCCCATCTGGGCCCATGGATTTATGTCCATCCAGTTTGCTAAACTTATCCCTAACCCAGTCCTCATCAATCAAGGCAGGCTCCTCTCTTGCCTTGACTTCCTCTGGAGTCTCAGCAGTCTGGGGTTGTTATCCAGACTGGGTCCAACAGTCTACCTCTATTTTAGTATCTCTCATTCTCCTGAGCCTTTCTACTTCTGCTTGTAGCTTTTCAGCTTGACCTTGCAGCTGTGCCACTCGGTTAAGTGGATAATCTACCTACTTGCACCATACACAGCCAGGAAAACTCAAGAGAGTGTTGCAGTCCTGGCATCCTGTCACCTGCACAGCCTCATCTTGTTGGGGGATCTCTGTTTGAATTCCCACATCCATATGCAGTGGTGACCATAGCCTGGTCCTCCTCTGCTGCTGCATTGTTACCATTGGGGTTTTTTTGCCCCGTGGCAGCTAAGGCAGCTGGCGCTCTCGCTGCCACATGCGGTCTGAGCATGACTTCTGGTTTCACCACCCTTAAAGGCTCTGGCTTCACACCCCCCATGCTGTTTTCTTGGCTTTTCCCCTGAGATCCCAACCCTCAGCAGCTGCCTCCTGGCTACGCCAAAATTTCCCCTTCAGGGAATCCCCAGATCACCCAGAAACCTCGATAAATAGTGTTTAGGGATTAGCGCTCTTGCTGCTGCATGCGGTATTGGATCTGAACATTTCACAGGCACAGAACACAGGACCTGGTGCCTAGTGTTTACTCACTTGAAGGCTAATGAATTCCAAACTGAAGGTCTCACAGTTTCCTGAACTGCACTGTAGCTGCTGGACATTGGTTTCTCGCAAACGAACAGAAACACAGTGCATGAAGAGTACCTGACCACGTTATAAATGATCTTTAGGAGGAGAAGTCTTGCAGCTGTAATTTTTAAAGACAGAGGGAACACTGGCTACTCTTGAGGTTCCTGTGTATTGCTGTAGCACAGGATAGACTTCCTAGGAATATTTTAATTTTATTTGCTCACTTCAGGTGCTGCCATGGTTGTTGATTTTTTTCCTGACTGTTTTGGTTGCAGGTTTTGTTTGTGGGCCCTGCGCCTCACTTCTAGCAAAATCTGAAGGTCCATACTTTGATCCACTTGAATGTTTTCAGGTTCTTTAAAGAAATTGAAAGGTTTTTGTCAAAAGTGGTAATGTTTTCCATAGGTCTGTCTCACCTAATTGTTGTTATAAATGAACTCTAAGGGCTGATTTTGCATGTAAATCATCATGACGCTTTGTATAGAATTGTAAATGTCCATGTGACCACTTCAAATATTCTTATTGCTAGAGGGTTTTTCACTACAAGACAGGAAAATGGATATTTGCTGTGACGACATCCGAGGTGGGTGCATCCTGACATAATGCTCAGATACCAGAAGTCATTAGCCAGAAGATGTTTATACTACAAAATGGCTGGTTATATACCTTACAATATTCTTGACCAACTGCCTTCTACCAATCATTGTTGTCTTACCTCATCTGGGAGTTACGTGGCTGGTTAGCTCTATTTTTTTCACTACAGGCAGTTAGCTCAGTAGCCTACCGAAGTTTATACAATAGCTTGCTTCAGAATGTATCTCCTCTGCTCGCCTGGTTCTATCCCTGCTGTAAGCCACATCCCATTTTTGCAACTTTCTGCTCATATCTCTATTTGCCTCTTCCAAGGCCAAGATCCTAACAATGTCACGCTTTCTAATTCTATCTCTACAGATACTGAGGCAACAAGTTGTCAGTTTTAAGGGGTGATAGCTCTTGCCTTGCCTTGTCCCACACTGGAGGGGCTGCAGATGTAGCCAACTCCAGTAGCAGACCAGACTCCTGCAGCTGTTCAATTTGTTATCAATGTGCATAGACCAGCCTATGAGAATGATTTCCAAGCCAATCAAAGCCTTTGCACTGCCTTTGTTGGGAGCATGACTAAGCTGTGCATTGGAGACTGTATTTCAAGTGGTGGCAGCAGCACTGATGAGCACCAGGACTAACAAAGAGCAGCGGCTGAATACAGTGCAGTGTTTTCATGCTGTTAATGGGATTGGAATTGGTGACCTGATATTTCAAAGAGATAGCGAAGGCTATTTATCAGGCAAAGAAATAATGATTCTAATTTGATAAGGGATTGGTAAATAGCAGAATAAAACCTTTCACTGGAGCTCATTCTAGAGAACACGATCTGGCAGAAAAGGATAGAATTAACCAGATTTTACAAGTGACTCTGTAAGGACTTGTCTGTGTTATTGCCAGTGTTCTATCCCTGCAATTCCTGTCTTTCCTTCTTAGTTTACCTGCTCCTCTCCTGTCCTGGGAGTTTAGCTTTGTCTCTAACAGGAACACAGCAAGAATAAATTTTGGGATTTTTGTTTCCCAAGAAGGGAAGGCTGTAGGGGGTAATAAAATGAAATCTGTGCACACTGGGCACAACCAACAGGGTTGCAGCTGTGGCCTTTTTCATAGGAGCAGAGGAGAAGGCAACTACCTTGATGGAGAATGCAAGAGTGGTGCGGGGCTTGAAGCTGTTCTGTGTGCGTATGTGGAGAACTCTCTTTAGATGTCTGTCTTTTAACCCCAGTAGGAATGACACTTGCAAGGATGACCAGGTGCAAAAAAACTCACTCTCACCTTTGAATTCAGATATTATTCTAGCTTAGGTCTACTGCTTCATAGCAGGAGAGGCCAGCCGTTTGCCTGCTGTGTGTTTTTACCCCAACACAGGTACTCGCAGCTCTTGTCTACAAGGCTAGAAGGGAAGAGGCTCCTCTTTGCTAGGTTAGGTGGGAGGGATAAGAGGTCTTGCAGGCATCCACGAATCACACTTTCAAAAGGACTCCAGTGATGGTTTTTATTTTACTGAAACTCCTAGCAAGACAGAAGTTGTTTTTAGATGTTTAGTCTCTTGGGACTTTGCTGGTCTTGTGTTGGTGAAACAAACCCCATCAGCAGTGATTTGTGACCTTATTATTCCAAGGGCTGGTGGTGGGAGGAGCATTCTTCTCCTGTTATGGGGAGAGCCTTGGTGTGACCTACTGACAGAGCATGATCTGCAGCCTTCTGGAGCACTGTCCTGCTCAGAGGCCCCCTGTCCTTGTCATCTGTTGTGGTGGTGGTCGTAGTCCAGACTGCCCTCTCTTGGTCTGACTTGCCGGATGTTGAGCTTGCAATGTCCAGGGGGCTTTCCTCAGTCTGATAGTGCTGGTTTCCCCCTGCTCCTGCTGTCATTCTGTTACTACTTCAAATTAATGAGTTGTTGGGTGCTCCGTGTGGCTGACAGCTCTGCTTTCAGGTTTCCTTGATCCTTGCTTACACACTAGTGGCTTTCCAGGGTTTTGGTTTCCAGAGTCAGGAGGTTCACCTGGAAGAACAACAGCACCTGGATCTCCTCTGCCTCCACCGCCATCTCATGTTCCTGACAGCTTTGCAGATACAGAAAGATGCACAGAAAGGGCAACAACCTCTCTCTTCACTGTCTTGATCCATCCCAGGATCCCACTGGCCCTCTTCTCCACCAGGGCACAGTGCTGTTCCATGGAGAACTTGTTGTCCACAAGAACTCCAAGATCCCTCTCCACAGAAGTGCTGCAGGATAACTCTGCAGGAGATCATCCCCCAACCTGGAGTGACACATTGCATTACTCATTCCAAGAGGAAGGACTCTGCACTTATTAACCCTCATTCCATTCACTTAGCCCATCCCTCTTCCTGAATGGCTGCAGAGCCATCTTCCCTGGTACAGGTTCTCACTCCTGCCTTGCAGGTCTGCACCTCACAAGGGCTGACAAGAATGTATTTAGTCCTTGTGCCTCTCTGCAGCGTCAGTTCTCAGGGCTGACACCTAGTTCAAGTGTGGGCTCACTGCTGAATGGTAAAAAGTTTCACTGCCACTGAAAATGGCCAACACTGCTGTGATTTCAGAGCCAGTAGAAACCAGGGTTTAGAAAGAGCAGAGGGCACAAAACATCTCCCTACACCTACACAAAATTTCAGGGGTGCTTTCATGAACAGGAGTCCGGCCTGACTGCAGGGGAAGCGCATCTGAAATAGCTCCGTGAATCGGAACTGAATTCGGTGTAACTCTGTCTTTGCTTATTGTGTTTGGATGCTGAGACTTGACACTTTTCAGTTGAGGATTAGATTATTAGGTTTTTTCCTCCCCTCAAACTGCACATTTTTGTGTTTCAGGTCTCCACAAACTTGCAGCAGACTGGTGCGAGTTTTCCTCTGTATCCATCACACTTAGCTCCGGGTTCAGGTGGGAGCAGGAGATGAGGCTCCTAAGGCAGAATTTCTCCCTACGCCTCTCCCAGAGCCCTCTGGGGAGGAGCAGAGGGAGCTAAACACTTGCAGGAAGCTGTGAATCCAGATTCCTTGTTGTGCTGCTTGGCTGCCTGGTTGCCTCTAGCCATGGCTCTGGTTTTGCTGAGGACAGTGCCTCTGTTTGGGCCAGGCAGAGAGGAGGCAGAGCACCTTCAGTGCCCAGCTTGCCCTCATCTCCCTGAGAATGGGCATAAACCAAATGGATGATCAGTCCGATTGAGGACAATACAATACATGACCAAGCGTAAGGACTTTGTTCACGTTTTCATCAAGAATCTCGACCTGATTCCCCTGAGCAGCCAGAAGCCAGTTCCTCCCAAACTCCTACCTCTCGCGGGACACCAGGAGAGCCTGAAACAGGGGAGGTGAAGTGCTCAGAAAAGTGGCTGTTGAATGCTTCCCTGCGGGAGGATTACACACACGTGAGACTCTACAAATCCAAGAAGGCAATGGCGGCCCGAGGGTCGCAGCGCCGCGGCAGGCTCGGGGAGCTCCGGGCGCCTCCTGGGCCGCCGCCGCCGCCCTCGCGGCTACGTGGTGACGCGGCCGCCGGCGCGGTCCGCAGGTGCGCGGCGGCCACGGGGCAGCGGTTTAACGGCGGAGGCGGGAGCGTGGCCTCGGGGCTGCAGGACGCGCGGTCACAAACTGCCGAAAGGCCCAGAGCGCCTCCTCACCGCAGGCGGGAACGCAGCGCTCTAAACCCTCGGCGCGGAGAGCCGCCTTCCAGGGAAGGATCCCTCAGATCCCGGTGCCGGTGATCTAGAAAAGGAGCCGGACTTGTCTTCACCTAATCAGCGTAAGGTCATCAGCGACTCGGTGCTGTCATTGAATCCCCAGCTCGGTTGTTGGTTTGTGGAGAATTTTCTCCTGGTTGCCGATGGATGGCTTTGAGCTGTCATCTGCCCAAACAGCTGCCACCGCAGCATCTTTTCAGAGTGCTCTGCACAGGAAGTTTTAAAGTTCAGCCTCTAACATTGTGTCTTTTTGTTTCCACAGCTCCGAGGGAAGAGAGGAGGAATAAAGGTGGAGCCGAGCAGGCAACAAAGACCATGGTTGTCCCTGTAAAGGAGAAACAGGCAATCCAAAGGCTAGTTCCGCTGGGGCACTTCAGGTAGCCCAAACTGGGTTTTTCAGACGCCATCTCCTCATTTCCCTTCTCTAGCTGGTAACATTTTTGGGACACTGCTGTTTGTCAACAGCAAAGGTCCTACAGTGCTCCAGCAGAGAAATCAAACATGAAGCTGTTCTGCAGAGTGAGAAGTGTGCCTGGTAGAAAGCAAGTGTCTGTCAGAGGTGCTTTCAAGGCATTTCCAGATTTGCACCTGATATTCAAATACTGTTAGATCTGAGTTCATGAATATGAATTCAGATTAACCAACTGAATTAACCAGCTTGAAAGGACACGGTTCTCTTTCATATCCTGGGTACTTCCTGTAGTCAACCATTTCAAAAGATCCTGAAGCAACTGCCTAGTGTAAGTAATCTCTAGTGCAGGTGCTAGATCTCAGAGCTATCCTGTGGAGATGGGAAGTCCATCCCTCACGTTAGTTTCTGAGAGATGGCAGTTTGATTGGAGTCCTATTCAATGGCATCTTGTTCCCCATCTGCAGCTACAGGTTGGTTTCCCAGTCCCTCCTTGTTGTTTTCACTAGTACCAAGTGAAAATCACCAAGCAAATCCTGTCAGTGGTTGGAAATGAAATGTTTGGTTGATGGGAGGAGGGAGGAGAAGAACCATTCTCATTCCTATCCTGTAACCTGCCTGTTTTGGATTTCTTTTGCAGTGTTGCAGAGCCGCGCTCGCATCAGAACGGTGCCACTTCCTTCTTCCTCTCCGGGCTCAACAGCATTTGGACAGGGTTCATTAACCTGCACAGTGTGACCAAATTTGTCACTAAGGCTTATCCTGTCTCCGGCTGTTCTTATTCTCTCGCAGAGGTTAGCACTGACACCTTTCTGCATTTAGAATCTCCAGTTAGCGCAGTTCCTGTAGAACGGCGGGGGTCACTCTAGATAGACAGATACAGGGAAAGGCAAACAGGCTTTTTAATTCAAGAGGGGCTTTGATTCCTGTGTTTTTATTCTGCACAAATGTTAGTGGCCAACGTTAATGGCAGGAGCTTCAAGAAGGCCGAGTGACAGGTATCACAGTATCACAGTAATGATAAGGTTGGAAAAGACCTTAAAGATCATCCAGCCCAACCTAAATCCAAATAAACCCAGCAAACCTAACGTCTAACATCTAGATCATGCCACTCAGCACCTCATCCAGCCTAACCATGAACACCTTTAGGGACGGTGACACAAGCACCTCTGTTTCACTGATAGCAATTATGTCATACTTCTCCTGGCATGCAAAAGCTTCAAGTTCCTCCTGCTTGTTGCCCATACTTTGTGCATTAAAATACACACACCTCAGTTGGGCCAACGCAGTCGTCTTCAGAGTGCATACATCATCCACTATTTCCTCCCGAGAAGCTTCAGTGCCATCCCCTTCTCCCTTCAATCCTAGTTTAAAGCCCTCTTGATGAGGTCCGCCAGCTCGTGGCCTAGTACCCTTTTACCCTTATTAGATAGGTGCAACCCACCTGAGTCTAACAAGCCATGATCGAGAAATGTTTCCCTGTGATCAAAGAACCCAAAGTTCTGTTCACACCAACCCTTGAGCCACCTGCTAATAGCAAGGATTCTCCTACGTCTGCTGCACTTGGGCCACAACAACCCCATGCAACGCTACAGGCTTGGGGAGGTGTGGCTGGAGAGCTGTCTGGCAGAGAGGGACCTCGGTCTTCTAACTGACAGGAAGATGAATATGAGCCAGCAGCGTGCCCAGGTGGCCAAGAAGGCCAGTGGCACCCTAACTTGTATTAGAAGTAGTGTGGCCAGCAGGAGAAGGCAGATTATTGTCCCCCTGTCTTCAGCACTGCTGAGGCCTCATCTCGAGTACTGTGTCCAGTTTTGGGCATCCCTATACAAGAGAGATGTGGAGGTGCAGGAGCTGGTGCAGAGGAGGGCAACTAAGCTGGTGGAGGGCTTGGAGAATAAATCTTATGAGGAAAGACTGAAAGAGCTGGGGCTCTTTAGTTTCAAGAAGAGCAGGCTGAGTGGAGACCTCATCACTCTCCACAACTACCTGAAAGGACATTGTGGAGAGGCTGGTGCTGGTCTCTTCTCACAAGCAATTAGTGATAGAACAAGAGGCAGTGGGTTCAAGTTACAACAGGGTAGGTTTAGACTCGATCTCAGGAAAGGTTTTTTCACAGAAATGATGGTCAGGTGCTGGAATGAGCTTCCCAAGAAAGTGGTTGAGTTGCCATTCCTGGATGTGTTTAAAGATCGTTTGGATGAGGTGTTGAGGGATCTTTACTTTAGGGGTGAACTTGTAAGGTAGGGTAGATGGTTGGAGTCGATGATCCCAGGGGTCTTTTCCAACCAGAGGGATTCTGTAGTTCTTTTCTATTCTGTAATTCTATAAGGGATTGTCTCCTGTCTTTGAACACAGTCACACGGATGTTAGAGTCTGACAGGAGATAATTTGATTGCAGCTTCCTTGCTGCGGTGGAGTTAGAGCCTGCTTTGTGACTGTTCACAAGTTCCAAACATAGAATTCGTGGTTGGGACTGGTACTGGCAGGGCTGGTGTTCCTTTAGCAGGTTGATGTTGCTTTCCTGAAAGGAGTTTCACTGTCCTGGTGACAGGCAGCTCGCCGGTCAAATTCAGGTGCCTTGTAGCCACTAGCACAGCATTTCCAGAGCAATGGGAAGTGTGGAGAACAATCTCAGTGAGACAGCAGCATTCCCTCTCCAAATACAGGCAGCGATGGGCACACAGACAGAATCCCCCTCAGAACTAGCAAACTGAACAATGCCTGATGCACCAGAGCACTGGGATGGGGCAGCCTGTGCTGCTTTTAAAGATCTCTTTAAAAAACCTCTTCTGGTTGTTCTCACACCCTTCTTGTTCAGTGTTTGCCAGGTACCATTCACATTGGAGGGCGGATCTCACCAAAGGACGTCTGGGACTACGTTGACAAACTCCAATCTTCACAGGTATCGACTTCCAATCCAGTGCCAAACTCTCAAGAAAAATACAGCAACGTGAAACAGCAGCTGTTTGCAATACAAAGTAGTAAACAGAGAGTTTTGACATAGATCTCCCCTGGAAAGCCGCTGGCACCACTTACTGCTCTCAGATATTTGACTGATGTAAGAAACATGTGAGCGCAGCTGCAGATCCGCTCGATCCCTCTCCCTTCCACACAGCAGTTCAGTCTTTGCACTAGTTGCTCCCTTTTACCTCAATTGTACCTAAAGAATTTATTGCCTGAGAACTGAAGGCTGACATTCCAATTTGAAAGAAATGCATAGAGCCATGAAACCCACCATGCTGTCTCTCTCCTACTCATTTGAGCCTCAAGATGTTTAGTCTCATGGGAGATGCACAAGCCACTTGTATTTTGTCAAGTCAGAAACCTAATTCTGTTTCAATATTGTAAACTGAACAGCCATCTCCCCTTCAGTCTAGATTATTGCCTTGAAAACAGGGCTGAAATGAGAAATTGACTATTTTTACCCCTGGAAGTTTTCCTTTACCATTTTATTTGCTGTTATGTTACAGGCTGACTTGTCACACTTTGCTTTTGTATTACAGGAGCTGTGTCTGATTCGTTTTCACCCCGTAACGGAAGATGAAGAAGTTGGCTACGCGTGTGTCTACTCCTATTTAGCCAGCCGTTACCGTTTTGGTGTCATAATCAACACCATCAGAAACATCAAGGATTTCTATCTGATGCCCCTGAGCAGCCAGGACCCAATTCCTCCCAAACTCCTACCTCTTGCGGGACCAGGTAAGCCTGAAACAGGGGAGGTGAAGTGCTGGGTGAACTGACCAAACGAAAGGGACTCTCAGAAAAGTGGTTGTTGAATGTTTAATGTAATCCTCATGAACTGGCCAATAGAAACCCACGTGTTCAGTCGGTCGATCGGGAAACACTGGAAATGCAGCTCTGTTCGAGGTCAAAGGTGAAGTTTCTACAGCCTTGCCAAGCAGAGAAGAGCCGAGTTTTACCTACACAGCCACGTGTGTGGAGCAGCCACTGTATGGACAACAACTGAAGCAAAACCCCCCCCCTTATCTCCAGCAACCCATCAGGCCACACGACCCAGACCCTTGCAAGCTCTTCGCCTCCTAATGCTTGGCTTGCAGAGTTTTTGACAGGAAGACAAAAAACAGCCTTTCCTGCTGTTTCACAGCCAAGAAGTAAAAGCGCTGCATGCCCAGCATGCACTTGCAGCACTGGAGTTTCAGGAAGAGATGTAGAGGTGAGGTTGTCAAACAACAACAGAGCCCATGTAACAAGAGAAGAACTATGGAAACCTCCTTAGTGTTGGAACATTTGTGGAGACACTGTTTAAGAGTCCAATCTGTTGCTGCAATCTTTTACTAAAAGCATCAAGGAAGGAACAAAAATATTGGCTTGACGGTTGGACTTGCTGGTGGAGGTGTCTTCCAACCGTGATGACTCTATGGTCTGTGTACAAATACCCATCAACAGTAACAGAACAGGGCTGCGTGTGCTGTGGGACTGATGGCCATTGAGAATGACATTTAGAGAAACCACTGTCTCAGTGACTTTTGTAGCTGCTACTGTATAAAGTAAACCAGTTTCCCCTGAAAGCACCATTTAAAAATGGTTCTGTCACTGACAATCTTTGTGTTTCCTTACAGGTCTGGAGTCATCTCGGCCAAATCTAATCCTTGGCCTGGCTGTCTGTCAGAAGGGCAAACGTCCCGCCTCTGCCTTTGAAACAGGAAAGAGGGCGGCAAAGCGAAGCAGAATGGAAGCACAGGAGGGAACTGAAACTTTCCTTCTCTCTAAAGGGCCACTAGCTGCTCTACAGAAAGACAGCTCCAAAAAACACAGAGTCAGGAGGTTCAGCTGGAAGAACAACAGCAGTTGGAGCTTTTCCGCCTCCACCCCCATCTCAGTGGCCTGCCAGCTCTGCACTTACACCTCTGGAGTTCATCCTGCAGAGGCTTTTTGGGAAAGAAAACAGACCGTGGCAGAAACAGGGACTGGGAGAGACACTGGGACAAGAAAAGGGAGAAAACCAGAGATTACACCCAAAAGAAGGACTGAGAGAAGGACTTAGATTGGGCTACTGAGTGGGCCAGTTTGGGGGTTTGGTTATGCTTTGTTGTTGAATTTTGCCATAGGTGTAAGAAATGCCCCTGTTTCATTGTACCCTTCATTCTAAAAGTGTTTTGCTCCGGAAAATAAAAAGTTTAAAAAAGTCCCTTGGTCACTGGGGCTTTGTTTTGGGTTTTTTATTTTGGTTTGTTTACAGGATCACAGAATTATGGAGGGTGGAAAGGACCTTTAAATCATCCAGCCCAGCCCATCACCTGACATCACCACAACGTACGCCACGGCACTAAGTGCCATGTCCAGTCTTTTCTTCAACACCTCCAGGGATGGGGACGCCACCACCTCCCTGGGCAATCCATTCCAGTGTCTGCTCACCCTTTCCATGAGGAAGAGCTCCCTAACATCCAGCCTAACCCTCCCGTGGCAGCTTCATGCCCTGCCCTCTTGTCCTATCACTAGCTGCCTGGGAGAAGAGCCCAATATCCACCTGCCTACAACTTCTCTTCAAGTAGTGAGAGTGATAAGGTCCCGGCTGACTCTCCTGCAGGCTAAACACAGAAGCACAGAACATTAGGGATTGGAAGGGACCTTGAAAGATCATGCAGTCCAATCCTCCTGCAGAGCAGGATCCCCTAAATCAAGTCGCACAGGAACATGTCCAGGCAGGATTTAGACATCTCCAGACAAGGAGACTCCACAACCCCCGTGGGCAGCCCATTCCAGTGCTCTGTCACCCTCACCGTGAAGAAGCTCCTTCTCATGCTCCAAACTCCCTCAGCCTCTCCTCATCAGATTTTCCTTGCACTCCCTTCCCCAGCCTTGTTGTTCCTCTGCACCACCATAAAACGTAAGACAGGTCACACACAAACCCATCGAGAGTCTGAAAAGGCTCCAGAGAAGGACACTCCACAACTTCCCTGGGCAGCCCCTTCCAGTGCTCTGTAACCCTTACAGCAAAGAAGTTTTCTCCCTCTCCTAGTGATAGGGCACTTCTGCAGCTGACACTCACTGCCCCTCGTCCTATCACAAGGCGCAAACTGGGGCTCCCTCTTCAACCGGGGAGCCCAGAACTGGACACAATGCTCCAGATGTGGCCTCACTAGGGCAGAGTACAGAGGGGCTTGATCCATCCCAGGATCCCACTGGCCCTCTTCTCCACCAGAGCACAGTGCTGTTCCATGGAGAACTTGTTGTCCACAAGAACTCCAAGATCCCTCTCCACAGAAGTGCTGCAGGATAACTCTGCAGGAGATCATCCCCCAACCTGGAGTGACACATTGCATTACTCATTCCAAGAGGAAGGACTCTGCACTTATTAACCCTCATTCCATTCAGTAGTTTGGGAGAGTGGATCAAGATACCTGTAGTGAAACGATTCGATAATCGGCCCATCATACTGCAAATACTTACGGCAGGGGTAAACACCAAGTTGTTTTATATGAAACCAGTCAAAACAGCAGAAGAAATGAAATGGGCATCCTATTTATTTGGCACAACACCTCCCTGGCCATAAACGTCACTTGTAATCTACCAGATGGTTACTGGTGGCTGTGCGGGGACTTAAACGTCAGAAAGCAACTACTTAGAAACTGGACAGGAGAATGCACTATGGGCCATCTAGTTCCTGCGCTGCAAATGGTCAGAAAGGAGAACATGGGAGGCAGAGTGAGGGCGTAAGGAGAAACCTCAGCAAATGAGCCACCATAAATCCCTTAAGCGTACATAATACTGGATTTCACGCTTTTGTCAGAGCCCTATTCCCCTCGCTAGGAGTATTTGAAGTAGAACGAGTCATAGTGACATCTCTGCAGGGATGGAAATCATAGCAAACTCAGCTGCAAATGCCCTCTCCCGTCTGGGTGCAGAGACAACATCTCTGGAAGGGGCAGCATTGCAGAACAGGATGGCACTGGATAGAATAACAGCTAATGTAGGAGGAGTGTGCACACTAATTAATACATGCTGTTGCACTTATATTGATGAATCAAGCAAAATAGAGGCTGACATCCAGAAAATGTGGGAACAGGCAAAACTCTTTCACCAAGTAGCACAAGTCAAAACCAAGTGGGGATTCCAAGAGCTGTGGGGAAAGTTGACCTCATGGTTGCCCAATTTTGGGTGGATAAAACAAATATTTGTATTAATACTAACTCCTATAGTTGTAGGGATTTTTATCTGTATATTGTTTAGACCTTACCTCTGGTGTACTAACTGTAATAAGGACCGACATACAGAGTGGAAAAGAAATCAGTTAAGGCAAAAGGTAGGAACGGGTACGTACTTTCGAAAGATAGATGACGGTGTGCCGCAGTAAAAGAATGTACTAACTAACAGAAAATGGGGGATTGACATAAGGAGGCTGACGGTTGGAATTGTAGGCCCAGAGGTTTAACTTTGATGTGAAGGGATGTGCTGTGAAACACAGTTTTGCTTCACAGGGGAAATGTGTTTTGAGACTTGTTAAGGGGAATGTGAATGCGCTTTGAGACTGGCTGAGAAGAATGTCAGGGCGGTTAGTAAAACAAAAGTGTCTGGTAGATGGGATGAGCAAGTGTTGCCAGCCTTGAAGTACAGACAAGAAGTAGAGTAGAGAACAACTAATCTGCAAACACCAGAGCCAGATGGATACGAAGATGTTCAGGGTTTTTTCCCCAGGCTTGGGTCTATAACACCCTCACCTGAGACCCCCAAGACCAACTGTACAGCAGCAAACAGGATGATAACAATTAATTGTAACATCCTGTCCTGTTTATGCATGTGGATGAAAAGACTGTATGCGTTCCTGAACCCAGATTCAGAATCTGGTTCCTGTCTGTTGCTGAGGCTAGTCTGGGACTCTCCCAGTGCCTGCCCACAGCATCACTAGTGCGAGAGATGTAACTGGCACCAAAGGCTTTGCTTCAGTATTGGTTTTGTAGAGAGGTGTGTTTCATATTTTTTTCAGTAAAGCGGTTTTTGTTTTCCAATCTGTAAGTCTCTCTCTCTGATTCCCCTTCTTGTCCCTTTCAGGGAACAGACATCGGCTAATAGCATCTATCATTCACCTAATGGCCAGTGCAGCCTCAACCCATGACAAAGCAAACACTTTTTCCAGTAGAAAGCTGAAATGATGAAGAATGAGAGTATACCAGAAACATGTGTGAACTTGAATGGTCACTTAGGAGTAAGCAAGTGTCCTTCATGTCCAAACTCTCGGGGTAGGTCACTGCAATTGTATATCCAGAGATTAATAATCAGAGATCCAAAGATGAGGTTTCAACTTAGGGATCATTTTTGTTCTGTCACAGAAATGAAACTTTCAGGCTTTATCACAAAACAGGTAAGGTTTCTTGGTCTACAATATAGTAGGAAAAAGAATTCTAGAAACTCAGAAGTTCCGAGTACATTTGTTCACAGACTCGATCTTGTCTTGCCTTTTACTTTAAAATGTTATTTTCTCTTAATGAATTCCCCCATATGAAGCGTGTTGTAAACTACTTCAGCATTCATTTGACAACAAAATTAACCTCTCTTACTTGCTAATTTATGTTCTTACTGTGCTCTTTCGAGAGCCAGTTCTAGCGGGAATTATTCTGCCTCTCAACAAGGTGTTCACCTACAGGCTACACCAGACCTTACCTTGTGAGGAGACACCGATGATTTCCCTCCCTTTGGCTGAGACAGTCACCACCCGTGTGTCAGAACGGCGGGTTCTGACAGGGGGCCCCTTTAGGGTTAAGGAGGGGACTGGCAAGGGGTTTCCGTTTACTGGGAAGTTCTTGGAGGAGGCTGGGGTTCCTGGGAAAGGGTCTGTGGATCTTGGGAGGCAGCTTCGATCAACTGAAGCTCTGAAATGATCAGTCAAGTCGTTCAACCCACGCAAGCTGCAGGACGGCGATGCTGCCCACCCCGACGGCAGCGCCGAACACAGAAACCCGCGTCGCTCCTGCGCATGCGCGGCGGCGGCCTGCAGCAGCGGCCGCGGTGCCTTGGTTGTAGGGGGCCGTTCGTACAGCTGCGCCGAGCCTGACCCCAGGTCAGCAGTGCCCGGGCTCTCGGCCCGCGGCAGTAACTCCTGAGTGGGCTACAGGGCTGACCTTGCTCTGCCCCTTCCAGCACAGCCCCGGCACTGACGTTCGCTGCCTCTGCACCAAAACCCATGCGCGTGGCTCCAGCACCCCTGACCCCCTTTACCTCGGGCTCGTTTAGCTCCCCTAACCCTGCACACGCACAAGGCCTCCTGTGCAGGGCTGGCTACTTCAGCAAGAGATGCTGCACAGTCTGTTACTGGCCATCCTGCCCTCCCTTCAGCCTGCAAAAGCATCGGGCAGGATGCAGGGAAAGCCAAGAGGCAAAAAGGCAGCGGGGGTCCTCGATGAGTGGCCATGGAGCTCTGGAGCTTCCATCTTCTCTCTGCACAGCAGCGCAGCTCTGCACTCACGTTGGTTAGTATGCAGTAGGCTGGATGGGCTGTTCCGCAACGTCCCAGGGGAGCAGCTCCATTCCTCTGGCTGCCTAAGTCACCTTGAAACCATCACTTCAACACTCTGTTTGAGACCACTCTAACCGGCTCCTGGCCCATGAGAATCTGCTCCTGCCCTTGTGCTCCAAGAGAGCAGTATGCCACCCTCCCTGAACGGCAAGAGCAACACTTGTTTAAAGAAGTGGAGAAACACTAGTTACAAGCACAGGAACATTTTGGTTTGGCCCACAAGCACAGGAACAGTTGACCAGGAACAGCATGCAATAGGCCTGGCAGCACAGCGTCAGCTGGTCAAGAGCCATCATCTACTGAACACTGCCTAGACACATTCTGGGGTCCTTTTCAAGATCAGGCACTGCCAAACATTTAGGATCTGCTTAAACATCCTCCTCAAGGGAAGAAAGTAAACTGTGATGTAAATGACTATAATCTAAGGGGTACCTTCTTCTTGAAGGGGCTCGTTTGTTTGCTTAAATAAAAAAGGAAGGTGCCCAAGCAGCCTTCTTCATTCCCTGGGCTTTTCTGGAAGAGTGAATTGCTTGCTACCTGACGTTGTTCTAGAATCAGAGAATGCCTCAGGTTGGAAGGGACCTCAGAGATCATCTAATCCAACTTCCCTGCCATGAGCAGGGATGCCTCTTGCCTGGTTCAGAGGCTTATCCAACCTGGCCTTGAAGCTCCAGTGAGGGGGCTTCCAACAACCTCTCTGGGTAACCTATGCCAGTCTCGCCATCCTCATACCGAGTAATTTTTTCCTAAGATCCCGTCTAAACCTCTTTGCCTTCAGCTGAAAGCTGTTTCCCCTTATCCTGTCACTGGACACTCTTGTAAAATGTCCCTCTCCAGCCTTCCTGTACTTCCCCTTCAGATATTGGAAGGCTGCTATAAGGTAACCCTGAAGTCTTCTCTTCTCTAGGCTGAACAGTCCCAGCTCCCTAAGGCTGCCAGCATGACAGCCCTGGGCCTGACTACAGGCCACACTTGCCCACAGTACAAGAAAAAAAAAGAAGGGCCAAGCCCAGACCCCAGCCTCCACCAGCGGGCTCAGAGAGGGGACCCCCACTGTTACTGCACAGAGCCCCTCTTCTCCTCCTGGGGAGTTCTACCTAAACTGTGCTGTAGCATTTCCAGGGGGATGGGCTGTCCTACTCTGATCCTAACAGGGGCCTAAAGAGGAAGCTCATGCACTCGCCCACACGGACAAACACTCAGACTGCTAAAATCAGAACCTCCTAGAAATGAGAGCAAACCCTGTGCAGCCAATGTCTGGGGGCCATGCACCCCATGCTCAGTGCAGCCTCGGGGCCTGCCTTGTCACTTCCCAAAGTGCACATAAAGCAACTACAGGAGCTGTGAGACTGCTTCAACCCCAGTCCTTGCATTGCTGCCCTCTTCACTGGCCTTGCCTCTACGTTGTCCAAGCATCTATTTTTTCACAGGTTATGTAGCCCTAGGTGACCTCTAAAGGCTACCTTTAAGAAGTCCCTTCCATCCCAAACACTGTATGATTCTCTGACTTCAAAAGCCATGCTTAGAGGAGTAACACAATGGATTTTGTGCACAAGAGATGCTATTACTTAGTCTTAACCCTAGTTGATATGGTCAATCAATACACTGCTCTGTGAACTTAATTTCTGTGGGGAATTTTGCATGGGAAGATGGACAAAAAGAGAATGGAGAGCAATGCAGTTGTACTTAAAAATCAAGACAGGATATTTAACCTTTTATTGATTTTCTGTTACTAACTTCCTAAACAAAACCTGTCCAACAGTACATGGTCTTTCAGAAGTGAGTACAATTTAGACTCAGAATGAAGAACTGAAAAACCTGTGAAAAGCAGGGTTTTCTAATACTATGGGAGTAACACAGAATCATCTTGTAACCATAAAGATTAGAGCAACACCCTGTTACACATTACTGTTGCTCATCATTTTGTCCAGGTGCAGGACAACTGGCTTCATACTGTTTTTTCAAGCCTTTCAAATACAGACGCAAGCTGTCTGGATCCAGTCGAGAGTTTCTGGCAGTCTGAACCAATCTCACTGCTAACTGGTACACAGCCTTTTCCTTCATCATCTCAGGAGAGCTTTTCTGCTGGTGCTGTTATTAAAAACATACAAACATACACATGCATGAAAATATGAACCCAATTCTGTTCTATTTTAAATGTACTAGCATTAGCTATTTTCCAGCTTATGCCTGATTCTTGGTTTGAATGCTAACATCACTTGTAGTACTCCTTAGTCTCAAGGGCTGCTTTGTGTTGCCATCTAACAATGAACTTCAGTATGGTCTTTCACAACTGTTCCAAAATGACATACTTTAATTCAATCTACTTCCACAAAATGGTAGGAAGTGCTTATCTTACAAACTGATACTATATTTGAGTCTTATAACAACCAAGAGTTACAGTGTAAGAATTTTCTAGTACATACCGAAATTTGTTTTGCGATACTATTTGAGATTTCCTTTGCATCCAAAATTATAGATGATGGTAGGGAGGAAAGTTCTGCAGCTTTTAATCCTAAACACACAAAACACAAATCAGGATTTTTGATGTCATTTTCTTCCTTAACTTCCACATTATGTTTGCCAGGATTACCTTTGCCTAAGCTTTAATTTTTATTAAAATAATTTTAATGTAATTTTTCTCTTTGAGTCTCTTTTTTCTTTTTAAATAAACAATGCAGTTTTTAGAAAACATTACAACAAATGCTTTCTGTAACACTATCTCTGAGATACAGTCCCATGTGAACCTGCTAAGGGGAATGCGGTACCTGGGCAGGACCGTACGTATTAGGGGTCACAGGAAACAAAATGTCACAGTGGTGCTAACAGCCTTCTCTGTTTAGTTGTTTTATTGGGCAGGCTGGACAATATTCAAGTTGTGCTAAATGCACTCTTTATTAAATCCAGACATGCAGGGGATACCTATATCATGTTCCAGCTGGCACTGTTTTGCCAGTAACCAAACTGCCAGATACTCAGGATGAGAGCTCGACAATATTTTTTTCTAAAGTAATTGTTTTACTTTTTCCTTTGTCTGTTCTTTGGATGTTCTGAGGCAAGTCTGGGTTCCATCAGGTGCTTTAATACTATAGGGTTAAAACCAAAACGGGGTCAAGAAGAGCCCTTGCGCTCTTTCTTAGAATATGACTTTGCTATGGTAAGGTAAAGGCCAAGCCACCCACACTGAGTTACTAAGGGTCTGATGTTCACTCGGAATACTCTAAACACGCTTCTTCTGAGTTAGTGGTGGTGTAGGATCTGAAATGGAGCTTGTGCTGCCAAAGGTAAAGAAACCCATTCTGATAAAGAAATGTTTTAAATCTAGTTAATTGAAGCTTGACTGGGATAACTTGTAATTGTCAGTTACCACTACCTGACGCAAGTCACGTGCAATTTCCTATTGATCAAATGTCTCCTAAACCAAGAATCACATTTCAGGGCCTAATATTTGGAAAAATACAGATTTCTATAACTCCTTAAAAACATGTAGCTACACCTTACTGCCACTGTCGTACTGACCCATGATCTGTCAGTCTGCATGGTCTTCAGTATAATTTATTCTAAAGTTAAACGAAAAATAAACCCGCTTTCCTGAGAACACTTTAGTGGAACCTCTCAAAAAGAGCCTCAGGCTGATACAGAGTACAATTCCTGTCCTTTTTCAAAGAAAATTGATTCCTTTTTGCTAATCAAAAGGCCCAAGCTGCTATTTAGCCGATGTAACATCACTTATTGCGAACACACCAGAACGTTTTACTTAACACAGTCCTCGGCATTCACAGCTTTCAGTTTCTCCAGACCTTTCACTTGCTTCCATAAAAAGAGATTAAATCAACTCAAGTACTGTGTGCTCAGCATGGCTCAGCTCCCTAAAAGACAGGTCAAGCTATCAACACTACTAAAATGTTTTTCACTTTGACATTTCATCTAAGTTCTTCACACCAACCCAAACTACCATCTTAGTACCTGGTTACTTAAAAACACACATGTACAGTACAGGTCTGCACTTATTACTCTCTGAGAAAGATACAAACTCATCTGATACCCCTCAGCAGAAAGATACTGTTAGATCTCTTAATATCTGAAACAGTCCCTCATATAGTATTGACTAAGTTAAAGTCACAGGGGAATCCATTACCATAGTTCTTTTCCTCTGTACATCCTTTAGAGAGTGTGTACGTGTAGGCAATTTTCTCCCGGTTTCCAGCACTGCTTCTCACATGCTGCACTTCAAAATGGTAATTTTCCACATTAGGATATAATGCAAGCATATGACACAGCTCCAGGAAGTGTGTAGCAAATAATGTAAATGCCTCAATAGGGAAACAAGAAAGACAATTTACTTTGGAAATTAGCCTGGAATAAGTTACAATAAATAAGAAAAATAAACATTCACACAGACCTCCACATTTTCCTCCAAAATATTGAAAAGCTACCTTAAAGTACTTAAGCAAACTAGAATATTTAAGGGATGAGTTCAACCACTGGCAAGGATCATAGAATCCCAGACCCTTGGAGATCATCCAGTCCCACACCCCAGCTAAAGCAGAGTCACTCAGATCAGGTTGCATAGGATATCGTTTCCAGCTGGGTATTCTTCTATTCACCTCTCAGCAGTATGGAGCACTGACACTCAAATTAGTATCAGAAGTAACAGGAAATGCATGAAGCTTACCCAATTTTACTAGGGTTAATTTGAAGGACTGTCAAGCAGCTGACTTAATACTCTCAAGGACTGAAAGAAGGAGCTACAGAAAATACCTGAGCTTTTCAAACCAAACCACAAACGGCATCTGGTGAGAAACTGAGCACTTACACATTTATTTCAAAAAGCTGTACAACAACAGCTGGTAACTGAGGTAAAACTTCCAACCCATATAAAACTACCTTCCACTTTTCTTACTAATCCACTCATCCCTATGACCAATACATAAGCTGTGTGGAAAGACCTCTGTACTTTGGAAAGATTAACAACCGGGTAGATAGTCCCTTTTAATATTCAAGCATACAAAATCATACTAAGGAATAATGAATAAACTGGGTTATTCTCTTCCTAGATAGAAAGACAAGCTGACAACAGCCTGGAACGAGATGGTGAGCAGTGCACTGGTTTTGGCTGGGATAGAGTTAATTTTCTTCATAGTATCTAGCATAGGGGTATGTTTTGAATTTGTGACCCAGTGTTGGTAACACCTCCTTGTTTTAGCTATTGCTGAGCGGCTCTCACACAGTGTCAGTCTTTTCTGCTCCTCGCCCCGCAGGCTGAGAGTGCACAGAAAGCTGAGAGGGAACACAGGCAGCACAGGTGACCATATTCCAGACCATATGTTACAGCAATAAATGCTGCAGAGAAGGAGGAAGGAGGGAAGTTCAAAGTTATGCCTTTTGTCTTCCCAAGGCAGCATTATTTGTGACTGAGTCTGGCTTTCCTGCAGATGGCTGAACACATGCTTACCAATAGAAAGTGGTAGATGAATTCCTTGATTTGTTCTGCTTGTGTGCCCAGCCTTGCTTTACCTGCCAAACTCTCCATCTCCACGTACAAGTTTTTGCACTTTCACCCTTCCTGTTCTTTCTCCTCATTGCTGCAGAGGAGTGAGTGACTAGCTCACTCACAGTGGTGTTTAGCTGCCCACGGGTTAAATCACAACAACCAGCAAACAGAAGTGGGGCTTATGTCAACATTTTTCCTCTATCAACATAATTCTTAGTAATCATTATGAAAAATATTGTATTTAGGCAAGAGATCTCTACCAAACTGAAGCTAAAGTATAAGAAAATACTATCTTTATTTTCAGTATGGCCAAATAATAATAAGGTTTTGATTTCTTTCAAAACTTAATTACCTTTAAATTCAACAGATATTCACAGGCAGCAAAACAAATACCAATACCTTCTTCTGCACTGGTACCTCTGCCAAGTTCATCAATTATGATGAGTGATCTGTCATTAGCATTTTTTATGATGTATGCCATCTAGGAAAATAGTTAATGTATTATCATTCCTGTAAGTGCATTTTTAAAAACCCTAACAGGAATACTGCTGCTAACAGGAAGACTTTGTGTCATTTGAATGAAACTTAATGCAAAAATAAAAACACAAATCTTATCAGATATGCAAGTTTTACCTTTTCACAGCTTTCAAACAGTTGTCAATTCTAATCAATTCTAGCACTAAAGTGCTCTTTCTTTTCTCCACTGAACCCAAAATCTTATTAGTTTGGGAAAAGGAATCATGAAAGGTCTAATCACAGAATCTGAGAATGACAGGGATTGGAAGGGGCCTCTAATATATAAGAAAGCATTGAAACTACTGTCCAACAGAGGACTGGGTTTTGTTTGTACTGAGATACCTTTTTTGTTACCTTTTTATTTAAGATGTGACTGGTTTTCTGTGGTTTATCATCAGGGTAACAGATGAAAGCTGTATTTCCCACTACTTTTCAAAATGCAATCCGTGTAAATACGCTACCACAATTTCTTAGCGTAACAGTAGGAATGGGCCTTGGACCCTGGATTGGCTGTGTTTAATACCTCTTGCATTTCCTTCATGAATGTTGATGCATTTGTTTCTATGTCATCATCCATGCCTATTCTGGTAAAAATTTGCTCTGCAATTCTACAAGAACAATACTCTGCTGGGACATAAGAACCTACAAAACAAGTGAAACACAAGTTTTCTCATATCGGTGTGACAAAGGCAAATCTGCCTGAATATGAGAGCAGAAGAAAAAAATCAGTTTTACACTTGGTCTTGGTGCACTGTAGATACATCTTACTCTAGACAGTTTCATAACATCATGTTCTACCTTTACTTTCTAAGAAAAAATATTATATCAATACCACAAATAAAGCTTATCAGTAAAACCTAGAAATCATGCCTGAAGCCGTGTGTCTGTCTAGAGGGATGCAAAAGTGAGAACCCTATGGTTAATCTACATTTCCACAGCCATTGAATTCTTAATCCCAAGAAACTCAGTGTCCCAAAACCAAGATTATATTGCTTTCATCACACTTTGAGAGGCTTATTAATTTTGTGGAACAGAAAAGAACAGGAAACCTGCCAGAAGCTCTTACAATTTCCTTTATTCATAATAAACTCTTGGTTTTGAGAGCAATTCCTGAAGAATTTGCAGTTGTTACAAAATGAACCCACAGACACAGGACGGATGAATTTTATTCTCTGCTGCTAAGTAGTTTCATTCTAGTGGAATTAGAGTTGGCCTATTAAGTAAAAAGTGTTTCTGCTGTACTACCAGCCTAACCTTTAGGGTAAATATTAAGAGGAATTCCTGAGTACAGGAAGGAGTCTAAATTAGACTTTAAAAATATCTGGTTAACTTTTATAATTTTAGTGCTAGAACCTTGCAGTATTTATTACTTCTTTTGTTGGAAGTAGTTTATTATTTATCTAGTATTTCTACTGGGCTGCAAGCATGTTTCTCTACATAGCTGACATACGCTCAAGCACAACATGCATAGTTCAAGGACACTTGCTGTGAGCCTAGCATAAAGTACTCGATTTGATTAAGGTGATCCAAGTAATTAGAGCATACAGCTATGCTTCTATAGACTGAGGATGCTTTCAAGTACATATGCAGAGCCCCCTCAGTTTCCAGCAGCAGACCCAGAACTTTACAGTGGCCTCTGTCAGCAATGCAAGAACTGGTGGAAGCAAACAGACTAAAAATGACCTGTTACTACTTAGAACAGAACCTTATTCTACAAGCCAAATCATTCAACTTCATAAATATTTTTAACAAAACAGTAACTGTAGTGCAGAAGATTACTCGTACACTCTTACCAATCTGTGCCATGATTTGACAGAGAGCAATCTGCTTTAGGTACGTTGATTTTCCACTCATATTTGGTCCCGTAATAATGGCAAAATTGTTACCCTCTGTCAGATACGTGTTGTTAGACACAGGTTTTTCCACAGCTATCTTTTCAAGAATGGGATGCCATCCCTGCTTGATCGCTAAAGTATCTGTAAATTCTGGACGAACTGAATGAGAAAAAGCAAATAAAAGATTCCAGAGTGAGTATGAAAAACTTTATGCTACTCAACTTGTGCATTTTGAAATAAAGTTATTCTTGGAGAGCAGAAGTCAAATTCTGATTCTAACTTTTTACTTTCCTATAGTGAGCGAGACCAACATGCAGCACTCAGGAAGAATTACCAGCCACTTTAGAATCATAGAATCACTACAGATTGGAAGGGACCTCGAAAGATCATCTAGTCCAATCCCCCTGACACAGCAGGATCACCTAGACCAAGTCACACAGGAACACATCCAGGTGGGCCTTGAACATCTTCAGTGAAGGAGACTCCACAACCACCCTGGGCAGCCTGTTCCAGTGCTCCATCACCCTCACCGTGAAGAAGTTCCTTCTCAGGTTGATGTGGAAACTTCTATGTTCCAGCTTACAACCATTGCCCCTCGTCCTATCACTACATGACACTGAGAAGAGCCTGGCTCCATTCTCCTGACACCCAGCCCTCAAATATTTGTAGACATTAATGAGGTCACCCCTCAGTCTCCTCTTCTCCAAGCTAAAGAGACCCAGCTCCCTCAGCCTCTCCTCATAAGGCAGGTGCTCCACCTCCTTCATCATCTTCATTGCCCTGCGCTGGACCCTCTCCAGCAGTTCCATATGCCTCTTGAACTGAGGAGCCCAGAACCAGACACAATACTCCAGGTGTGGTCTCACCAGGGCAGAGTAGAGGGGGAGAAGAACCTCTCTTGATCTGCTAACCACCCCCTTAGGGTACAGATTATGATTGTCATGCAAGTCCTTATGATTTATTACTACAAAAACATTTTATTAAATTTGGTTGTCTGTTTAAAAAGAGCAGCTTTCAAGAAAGAAGTGTCGAGACAAGTTTTAAAATGTAAACACTTGTGAAACACTTATAACCTGGCATAGGCTTTTAGTCATTTAACAATGTAAATAAGAGAATCAAGTGGCAAAGGGAATCAAAAGTTGCAAGTGTCAGTCCATTTCATTTGGTGGATACACATTCATGCCTGGCTGTGCAAACCTCAGATGTGGATTTATGGGAGAAGCTAGGTGGCTTTGGTCTTATTCCTGCTGAAGAACACTTGTGTCCTAATTCATTCAGTGGGAAAAGATTGCAATCCCACAAACATAGCTATTACTGTTCAGTTACAAATCAAGTCATATAAAGTCATTAACACCTGAAGATTCACAGAGCATACTGCCAAGTAAATTGATCCTGGAAATTACACAAGTAATAATGAGAGAATGCACCTCCTAAGGTAGCTTCTGGAATTTATTTACTACCTACACCATATTGTACTCTAGATGTGTCTCAGGTCAGCATTAATTGAAAAGTGCTCATTTGTACATCGCCC
Organism: Rhinopomastus cyanomelas; assembly: GCA_013400115.1. Taxonomy (NCBI): domain Eukaryota; kingdom Metazoa; phylum Chordata; class Aves; order Bucerotiformes; family Rhinopomastidae; genus Rhinopomastus; species Rhinopomastus cyanomelas. The sequence continues at coordinate 196,309 of VXBP01000406.1, forward strand.
AAGTGGGATAGGGAAACAGCATGAACATGTAGGTAGGCACATGATCCCAGATTCCTTAGAAGGCTTATTTCCAGATGTGTTTAAAGTGCCACAGAAACAGAAGCAGATAATCAAAGGTAGCCACATATTTTCGTTTGTGGCATACACTTAATCCTAATCTGCTTGTATTTTGTGCCCTTTAGAAACACAAGTGTAAACTCAGAATGTTCACAGACTTTGTGCTTTTGGACAGAGTGTGGTTAAACTGGCCATCTTGAGATGACTGGGTGTGAAGGCTTAGATCAGCTAAATAGGAGAATGCAAATTCAATGAATGGAAACAGAATATGCACACTAAACTGGCAAGGATAGACCAGAGACACTCACCTAAAGCTTACTGAGACCCAGGAAAATAAATTATGTGGGCTTAGCAATAGGACAACAAGACAAAACAGCCTGGATACTTTTCAACAGGGAGGTCTTTATGTGACAGAATCAAAGAAGGACCTTACCGTAATCAGAAAGAGTGCAGGCATGGGCAAACGAAAGCACCATATCAAGCATGGACACAATATCAGCCAGTTTATACAGGCAGTGAATGTGTTCGTAGATCTCGTTCAGTAGTTTACACACTATTCTGAAGTAAGACACTGGTTTAGTTACTGCACAGTAGATAGCAACACTTTATGCAACTGACAGAACTAAAGCAAGACAGCAATGTCCACACAGCACATGTTAGTTCAGGCCAGCAGTTGTAAAATGCAGTTCCTTCTGACAGATGCAGACAAATGTGTACACTTATTTGGAGCAAATTAAGATCCTATGCCATCATCCCAGATCAAAGTCTGCTATCAGACACAAGACACATAGGTCAAATACCAAGAGCTCATAAAAAAAGCTTCACAAAGTGAATGAAAAATGCTGAAAAGGAAGCAAGTATGTCTTCTTAACATATCAAATGTAACTCCAGTTTCCTTTGGCCTTGTTGTTAGTAAAAACACACATGCTTCTAGAAAAAAATGCCATAAAATTGGAATGCAATATTACACTTAGGATGGCTTCTGAAATAGAGCAGAACAACATGGTGTGCAGGATGGACAAACACAGAAACAGACAGGCCTGTGGTAAATGCAAGGAACTGACTACCAGTAATGATTTTGCAATATAAAACTAATGTGTCAGTTTTTGTTGATAACTGAGCTACAAAAATTTAACATGTCTGAGAGCCACCCTCACTAATAAACACCTATATATTAGTAATCATATTTAATACAATACACGCTTCAGGGGTTCTTTCATCTCAAGTTCAGCGATCAGGGTCACCGGCTTATTTGTGTCTGTAGCCATAAATTACACAAAAATACCTCCAGGAAAACATGTAATTAGTTGTTAACTGGACAAATAAATGTAGTTAGCAATTATTAAATAGTTTTAAATGGTCTTACAAGTAGGTCATGTGATATATTTCTCCCAAAGACTCCTGACATCTTTCATTCATTTTTATTAAATCTGGTGAAGTGAAGCTGTAGGTATTTTTCATTTTAGTGATCTACAGGGAATTCAGACCAACAATAAGAACTTGCCATAATATCTGAGACAAAATCAGTTTCTAAAAAGTAAACTGGGAACAAAAAAGCAGAGAACACAATGCCCGTTTCATTTCTCCCATATTAATTTTTGTGAAAAATCTATGTAAGAAAATTATCAGCAGGAGACACAATGCTACATGTATACACAACATGACTGCGTGCAATCAGACATTTGTGAATATACTGTACGACTGGGAATAGTTATAAAAACATGCCAACTGCATCTTCAGGTGCTTGTAGATATATCACTACAGTCATTTTAACTGTTGATTAAATTACTGCATAATGTGTAGTTTCCTAATGTATTATACATTTTATATAAATTAAGCATACAAACATCTTATGAAAGAGTGTCTCTCATACAGATACCTTTGTAAATTCTGAAGGGAGTTGGCCATTGGGTAACGTTGAACAATCAGCACTCATCTGGATAAAAAATCCACGAGCAGAGCTGAAGCTTGTTTTCATGGGTAGGTTGTACTTTTCTGCCAGTTGTGTGATCATACCTACATAACACATAAAGATTTCACCCCAATGACACACATATAAACACACACAGGTTTGTGTCGGTATAAAGCTGCACGCTTTTAATGTGATTTACAGGTGCTGAATGTGTCAGCAACGTAACACAAGAAAAGGCCTTAGCTGTGTCCAGGGACTTAAGTAAAGTATTAATGTCACAAAGTTGGCTGCCTAAAGTTATTGGGAAAACATTTTAGTGTAGAATCAGGTTAATTCATGTGTTCTTTAAAGACAATTCATGCACTTGACCAACTCCCGGGTGGCTCTAACCATGGGAAGTTTGCTCAAGCACATAGATAGCATCAGTGTCTAATGAGTAGAAAGAATACAAACTGTAAACTAGGGACTCTCAGTTTTTAACCAGTTCATGATTCTAAGTAATTGTCTTTCCCCAGACAGAGGGTAGTGCTTTACATTTCTCCAATGAGAAGAAAGAATAGAGATACTTTGTGGTGTTTGTCTGCTGCTCACTGCTCTAAGCTTGCTCACTCATGTTCCAACCAGTCACAACATATTAGCAGCTTAAAACATTCTGGATATAGAATAATAGGATGGTTTGGGCTGGAAAAGATCGTCTCTGTGGCCTCCTCTGGACCAGAACTGATATTTGAGGTGGGTCTCACAAGAGTAGAGTAAAAGGGAAGAATCACCTCTCTTGCTCTGCTGCAGCATATGAGCCAGCAGTGTGCCCAAGTTGCAAGGCCAACAGCATCCTGGCTTATATCAGAAGCAGCATGGCCAGGACAACTAGGGAAGTGATCATGTCCCTGTGCTCAGCACTAGTGAAGCTGCACTTTGAATCCTGAGTTCAGTTTTGGACCCCTCACTCTAATGAAGACATTGAGGAGCTGGAGCATGTGCAGAGAAGCTGGTGAGAGGGTCCAGAGTACAAGTCTGTTGAAGAGCAGCTGAGGGAGCTGGGGATGTTTAGCCCGGAGAAAAGGAGGCTCGGGAGACCTTCTTCCTCTTAATAACTCCCTGAAAGGAGGCTGGAGCCACATGAAGGTTGGCCCCTTCTTCCAAGCAACAAGTGATAAGATGAATGAAATAGGCTACAGTATGCCAGAGAACATTTAGATTGGACACGAGGTGCAATTTCTTCCCCAAAACGGTTGCCAAGACCAGGAACAGACTGCCCAGGGCAGTAGTGGAATCTACCTCCCCTGAGGGATTTAGGGACATGGTTTAATCATAGATTTGGCAGTGTTGGGTTAATGGTCGAAGTCAAGTATCTTAAGGGTCTTTTCCAACCTAAACAATTTATGATTCTCTCTCTTCCTAAGGATGTTGTGGAGGACCACACCAAAGGCCTTACAGAAGTCCAGGTAGATGGCATTGGTATTTCAGTCTTGCAGTCAGAGTTTAAACCAGTAAAAAGAAAGAGAAAAGAATCCCTTCTGCAAGCATGTGAGCTACAGTGAAAATGCCCAAGAACAACACATCTTTTAATACATTCTGGAAGCCTAACAGCTACCAAATTGTGGAAGGTTTAGGAAGTAAAAAACAATAGCATCTCTGTTCTTTGTAGAATGTAAGACCAGGAGGGAACAGGAAACTCACAACACGTGGCAGATGAGAAACTTTTTGATGCTTTTTTACCAAGACATCAAGCAATTGTATAGTAAAGTAAGAAGGTCCTTTAGGAAAAAAGTCAACATTATCTACCAAAATAAATTCCTTTCATCTGTATCTTCCAAATCTGTATAGCTTGGCTAAAAAGTACTCCACAATTGGTTGAGAGTGTGGGAAATACAAAGAGCAAATTAGATTGCATTTCTTCAATGTCTTTGTACTTCAGGAGGATAAGGGGCAATAGAGTTTTGAATACAGGAATCACAATAAGATTATTTGACTGCATGAATATAAAACTGAGTTTTCTATCTATCTTCAAAAGAAGAATCTCATCTCAAAAGTACTTCAGATATGTATTAGTGACAAACAGACAATAATAAATACTTCTTATATATGAGGTCATAACATACAGGATTATGTGACTTGTAAATACCAGGTCCAATGTACTCTGAACCCCAAATAAATAAATATACTGGTTTCAAAATACCTGCAATGTCATCAACAATTTCTGTGTATGTTCTACGTGCTATGTCAAGGAATTCATTGATGTTAGGCTTAACAGCGTAGCATTTCTGAGTCCTCATACTCAGACATCCTTTTGTGTACCTCGTATCATCATTAATTACAGTTGCAATCTTCTCAAGTATAATTCTGAATCTGCAAGGTCAGTCATATGACTAATTAGCTACATAAATACTTTACAATTTTGATTTGCAGTACCATCCCAAAATTACAAATAAGAGTATTACAAATAAACCAATTATCTGCTGCTAAAACTAAACACTTAAGTTTCATGTCTATTTTTGCCTCAGAATGAGGTACTCGAGTATGACCAAAGGTATCACTCCAATCTTTGGGAGATACAAATTATTACTCAAATATACAGACAACAGTTGAGTTTTGCATTATTATTTGGAATCTAGTAAATCACTACTAGTATCTTTTCAGAATTATTTCTAATGGAGTGTAGTTCATCAAGAATTGCAATATCAAAGCTAACTTTAGGTTTAGCTTTTTACCCTGTATTTGACTGTCAGTTGAACATTAAAAATTTTTACAATTGAAAAACAGCTCTTGGGCAAAAGAATTGAGCTACACCTGTAACTACACATAAGCAAAGATAAAATCACCTTTAACCATAAAGATACTCTTAAGAAAGAGTAGAGTTTCCAACATACTAGCTTAAGGATTACAATAAATACCTTGTATCTTCAAGAGAATGGTAATAAGCCTTTAGAAGTGGTGTGTTGCAGCTTCTTAAAGCAGCCTGTTGAAGATTAAAACAGGGACATGAAGCTACTTCTTTATGCTCCCCTTTTAAAGGACGTAAAGTTCTTAGATTTACTGAGTCTTATTAGAAGTTGCATAAGCAACTTAAGGAATCTGGGCAGGAATTTCAGTCAAATGTTTGTTATAAAAGCAATTATTCAGGTAATCGCAGGATTCCAGTTCTTAGAGGTACTAGGCTCCAAGACATCATTTCAATTGGTTTAGGAATTACAGACTCTGCTGGCAGTGTTGTGTTCTGTGAGATAAAACATTTTTTATAGACTTCATGACTCTTATTGGTCTCTTCCATCTTGAGACATTCTACTCTCGATTCTATGAAATTTAACAAACTGCACTGCATAAAAATGACAAAAAGTCTGTATTTTATTAAAAAAAAGTATGATGGAGACAGCTTACTTTTAGAGGCTCCACAAGTTCTAGAGTATGCTTCAGGTAGATTAAATTAGTTATTTTTGACTCAGCAGTTTTATTCTGTTGAAAAATTTTACAAATTTTGAGTTGCTTTTATGTCTGTTTAGAAAAGAACAGTATAAATTCCACTAGTTCTTAAGTAAACTGGGACAGATACAGTTTATACGGTTAGTTAGAAATGCTAAAATAGTTTATAAGCTCACTTTGACAACTCAATGTGTAAAAAATTGCTTATCTACCTTTTACATTCCTTACTGTGACAGCTTTCCCATCAGTAGTTAGTATTTTCTGATGCCTGCACTGATAACAATCAACTCTGAGAACACTGATACACCAAGGCAGGAAAACTTTCAATGTTATATGTACGCACAGGTCTGTAAAAGCCCTACACAGCTTGTGGATACTTTCAAAGTGAATACATTACACATCATAATGAAGAAGTATAATCCTTTATATAAATGCTGGGACCAGTCCTGTTCAATCTGTTCACTGAAGACTTGGATGAGGGTGCACTGTCAGCAAGTTTGCTGATGACACAAAGCTGGGTGGTGTTGCTGACACCCCTGCAGACTGTGCTGCCATTCAGC
>VXBP01000406.1:202298-233190 GCA_013400115.1 Rhinopomastus cyanomelas
AATGGTTGTAAGCTGGAACATAGGAGGTTCCACATTAACCTGAGGAGGAACTTCTTCCCAGTGAGGGTGACGGAGCACTGGAAGAGGTTGTCCAGGGGGGTTGTGGAGTCTCCTTCACTGGAGATATTCAAGACCCACCTGGATGTGTTCCTGTGTGACTTGGTCTGGGTGATCCTGCTGTTGCAGGCGGATTGGACTAGACGATCTTTCAAGGCCCACTCCAATCCACAGTGATTCTATGATTCTAAATACAACATAACTAAATTTGGTTGACCTATCTCTGATTAGTATATTTATATCATTAAACATCTGCCCACACAATCAAAAGAAATCCAGTAAATGTTTAAAAATTTTGCATACAGTGACTGCAAGGCAACACGTGATACTATGCAAAACCTTTTCAGAACCTTTACACAGCTTTTTACTCTTGTGGGACGGGACATCTCTTGCCTTGTTTTACCTTCTCTATAAAGTTGGTTTCTGTAAAAGATAGAACTAAATGCTATATGTGTGTGAACAGAAGAATCATAATCTACCGACAAATATGGGTTGTAAATACCATGATGGATTTGGATGACAGACAGACATGGTCATACCAAGTGGAATGACTCCCACAAGTGGAGTGCTGCAATTGATGGTTATCAACTTTTCAGAAGAGATAGGCAAGAAAGAAGAGATGGTAGAGTGGCCTTCCATGTTGGGGAGACCTATGAAAGCATTGAAATTATGAAGACTGGGTTGAGACTTTATGGGTAAGAATCAGGAGCAATGTCAGCAAAAGTGATTTTGTGGTGGGAATCTGTTATAGACCACCCAACCAGGATAAAGATGCAGATGAAATTTTTAAAAGCAGTTGAAAGAGTTTTCAAAATCGCTGCCCCTTGTGCTCAATTTTCCTAATGACTGCTGGAAATACAATCCAGCAGAGAGAGAACAGTCCTGGAGGTTCCTGGAGTGTGTAGAAGAGAAATTCCTGGCACCAGGGAAGGTGCCAGCTTGGGCCTGCTTCTTGTGAACAGGGAAGTTCTTGTTGGGGAGGTAAAGGCTGGAGGTCATCCAAGGCACAGTGATCATGAGATGATTGAGTTTTCAATCCTTGGAGAAACAAGAAGGCTCAATAAAACTGCTACCTTAGACTTCTGGAGGGTGAATGTTGGCCTGTTCAGGAGACTGACTGACAAAATCCCTTGGGAGGCTGCCCTAAAGGATACAAGAGTCCAGGAAGGCTGGGCACAATTCAAAAGGAAAGTCTTAAAAGGCACAGGAGAAGGCTGTCCCTGTGTGCTGAAAAATGGGCCGGTGGGGAAGAAAAAAAAGAAAAATGGGCCTGGTTGAGCAGGGAGCTTCTGCAAGAACTAAGGACAAAAAAAAAGAGTGTCTGAGTGTCTCAACTTTGAAAGAGGGGCAGGTGACTCAAGAAGTGTTTAAGGATATTGTAAGGTCCTGTAGAAAGAGAATTAGAGATGCAAAAGCTCAGTGAGAACTGAATCTGTCCAAATCTCTTAAGCATAATAAAAAGTGCTTTTATAAATCCATTAAAAACCAAAGGAAGACCAGGGGAAATCTCCACTCCTGATTGGATGAAAGGCGGAACACAGTAATTGAAGAAAGGGAAAAGGCTGGGGTACTCAACATCTTCTTTGCCTGTCTTTAACAAAAAGCTTAGCTGTCCTCAGGGTAACAGGGTTCCTGAGTTGGTAGACAGAGATGGGGAGCAGAATATCCCTTCTGTAATGCAGGAGGAAGCAGTTTGTGACCTGCTGTGCCACTTAGATCCTAACAACTCCATGGGTGCAGATGGGATTCATCCCAGGGTACTTAAGGAGATGGCACAAGAGCTAGCTAAGCTGCTCTCCATCATTTATCACCAGTCCTGGATAACTGAGGAGGTCCCAGATGGTTGGAGGTTGGCCAGTGTGGTGCCCACCCACAAGAAGGGCCAGAAGGAGGATCTGGGATACTCTAGGCCTGTCAGCCTGACCTCAGTGCCTGGTCAGGTTATGGAGCAGATCATCATGACTGTCATTGAGTCGCAGGTATAAGGCAACCAGGAGATCAGGCACAGCCAGCACAGGTTTAGGAAAGGAAGGTCCTGCCTAACCAATCGGATCTCATTCTACAACTGTGTGACTCACCCAGTGAATGAGCGGAAGGCTGTGGATGGGGTCTACCCAGACTTCAGCAAAGCCTTTTACAGAGTCTTCTACAGCATCCTCTGGGAAAAGCTGGCAACCCATGGCTTGTATGGGGTACAGCCTCTGCTGGGTTAAAAACTGGCTGGATGACTGGGCACAGAGAGTGGTTGTGAATGGTGCTACATCCAGCTGGTGTCCAGTGACCAGTGGTGTCCCTCAGTGATCAGTGCTGGGCCCTGTTCTATTTAACACTTTTACTGATGATCTGGTAGAGTCTACCCTGAGTAAATTCACAGATGACACCAAGCCGGGAGGGAGTGTTGATCTGCTGGAGGGAAGGAAGATGCTGCAGACGGATCTGGACAGGCTGGGTCAATGGGCAGAGGCCAGAGGGTCAAGGGCAGGGTCCTACACTTTGGCCATAATAATCCCCTGCAGCTACAGACTGGGGGATGAGGGGCTGGAGAGCAGCCTGGCAGAGAGGGACCTAGCAGGACTGGGTGACAGCTGGCTGAACAGGAGTCAGCAGGGTGCCCAGCTGGCCCAGAAGGCCAATGGTATCCTGACTTGTATCACCAATAGTGTGGCCACCAGGACTAAGGATGTCATTCTCCCCCGTCCTGGGCACTGGGGAGGCCTCCCCTCAAGTCTGATGAGGAGAGGCTCAGGGGACTGGGGTGTTTATCCTGGAGGAGACTCAGAGGAGACCTTACCACTCTCTACAACTCCCTGAAGGGAGACACTAGACAGGTGTGAGTCTGGCTTTTCTCCCAGGCAACTAGTGATAGGACAAGAGGGCAAGGCCTGAAGCTGTGCCAGGGAGAGTTAGGTTGGATGTTAGGAAGCCCCTCCTCATGGAATGGGTGATCAGACCCTGGAATGGACTGCCCATGACAGTGGTGGAGTCTCCATCCCTGGAGGTCTTGAAGGACAGCCTGGCTGTGACCCTTAGTGACCTGGTCTGGCTGATGTGGTAATGTTAGGTCATAGGCTGGGCTGGATGAGCTCAGAGGGCTTCTGCAGCCTCAATAATTCTGTTATTCTGTGTAAAGACATGGTATTTTGTAACAAAACACACCTTTCCTAAAATAAGTCTCACAACAAACTTTAATTGGAGTTAAAAGTGGATCATTGTAGTTCTCGCTTCGACTTCAGGTTCGAAGCGAGAAATTTAATGAATACAATCATAGCTGCTAATTCTTCTCTATGATGTTTTTTACTATTCATTAATTACTAAAATGTAAGCATATCTTTTACAGCCCCTGACATGAATTTGTCCACAATCACTCCAAATACGTAAAGTGCTACAATTCATTGTTTTTCAATTGAACTATGTTCTTGTAAGCATTTCTAGCTTTATTGTCTAGCTATGCTTTTATGGAAGGGCTTTTATCTGTATTTAATTTTGGTCCACCTTGTAAGATGTGGGACTTAAGGTAACAGACAAGAGTAGGGCACTCTTTTAATCCACAAAACAGGACTGTGAGAAAATTTAAGAGTAGTCAGCTTTCCAATACATAAACAGTCCTTGCATTCAAAGGTTAACAGAGAAGGCAGGGGGAAGCTGAGAACTGGATGCAGAAGGGATTTCCAGATAGTAACCATAACTTACATACCTCTCTTTGTGTGCTTGAGATGTAAAGTTCCTGCTTATGAGAACAGCCAGTGTGTCATTTAATACTGCTGATGATGCCGTGCAAGTGAGGGTATCCTTTTCTATCAGCTGGCTGTGTTTAGAGGCAACACTTAACTTTTGAATGAAATAGTTGGACTTGGCTCATATAATCTCTGTGTTTTGGAATCTAATGTGTAAGTCCCATTTCCAGCTTTGTATCTTCACACTGTTCATTTAGTAATTTAATACAGATTCAAGTTTATCTGTATTACAAGCACAGCTAAGCAAAGTCAGAGTGCTTATAAACACTGTTCAAAATAATTTCTCAGGCAATAAAGACTAATTTGTATTGATCTGTATTACACAAAATCTAAGAAATAATTTACTTTATAGTTAGAAAGATGTTTAATTTTTTTAGGCTATGAAAAACTGCATTAACCTCCAAAAATAAGAGAGCAAATTTCTGCTATAGTCTTTTTCATTTTATGCCGATATGAAAAGTCCTCTCTCTCATCCAGCTACCGTCAGACAGAATGTATGCTTGGGAAGAATAAAGGTGGGGAATGATCAAAAACTAAACCTTTTTGGAAGTAAATTTGCATACATTAAGATGAATGTGATATTGAGTAATCTTTTTAAATTTTTCTAGCATTCTCCTACAAGGATCTTCTACAGCTGTAAACTAAGATAGACTGTCAGTCTACCATACCATTACTCCATGTCATAGAATCATTGAATCATCTAGGCTGCAAAAGACCTTTAAGATCAGAGTCGAACCATAAACCTACCTGTACCTGGCCCACCACCAAACTATAGCTCCAGATCTACACGACTTTTAAACATCTACAGGGATGGTGATTCAAACTCCTCCTGAGTTCAGTGAAGAACTTTCTGCTAATGTCTAGCCTAAATTTCCCCTGGTGCAGCATGAGGCCATTTCCCCTTGTCCTATCATTCCCTTCTTGTGAGCAAGAGACCAGCAATCCCTTCTCTACCGCCTCCCTCCAGGTAGACTTTTTAAGGCGCCGTCTTTTTCTGACTGTATCACGTGTATAAATTGCACGTTATAGCCAGATAAACTGGTCATCTAAAGCATAATGTGAAACGTACCGTATCCTGCTTCGGAATTTGCACCAAAACTGAAAGTAGTTGTTCTGTATCCAGGAATTTTGAGATAACTGTAAAACAAAAGTAAACACACTGGAATGTAATAAATTCTGGGGTTTTTTAAATGCACACTAACACTCCGTGATGCTTATGCTAATAGTTTGTTCTGTTTTTACAATTTATTTACCAGGAAAAAAAACAGGTTAAAAAAACCTGCTGTCTACATTATTTTGTCATAATTATACTCACTATAGCTAAACATGTAGTGACTACTGTACAGGCAGTAACATATCCATTCAGGAATCTTTTTTCTTTTTTTAGATTGCATTATATTTCTCCTGTGATAAGGGTTATCCAAGTGCACTAACTCACACTCTGATAACGTATTATTTTACATTTCTCTGGACTTCTGTGTTTTATGATGCAACTGAAAAATACGCATACACATCATCAGCGATGCATTGCCTTTATTTGCTTATAATGTATAATTGTGTACACTTCCAGAAAGTATGTATTTAGCCACAAAGGGAAAGAGACAAACTCAAACACTTTGAGAAAGCCAGGAGCTCACTGCCTCCTATCCACTTTATCAGATAAATTAACTTTTTAGCAAAATACTTGAGGAAAATATTACTATCATAATAAACATCACTTTAAAAAGGGTCCACTATAACAGTGTCACTAACAAATCATTAAAAAACATTTGTCAGACATACTAAGTGACACTGCATTAGAAAAAAATGTTTAAAAATAAACATAATACTATGAATTCAAAAATAAACTACTACCTGCTTGAAGACCAAAAAAGAGCTTCTCGTCCTGCAGGAATTCTTGAACACAGTCCAGTCTCGTGTTAATTGTTTCAACATCAACTAATGGCTCCAAGATATTTGACCTAAGTCTTCGACTTCCACCTGGAGTTTTAGTGTAGTTTAAGACACCAAAAAGTGTGTGACTATGCCTTTGAAAACAAAACAGATGTGAAGAATACACTCACAAAAATAAAGACAGTAAATGTCAAGTGACACTTTCAGGTAACAGTACTCTACAAACTCAAGGCATGCTTTTGGAATCCTTAGCACCTCTCCATTTTCCTGGTATATTATATGAACTACAGCAGTTTACAAAATGAGGTAATGTAATCTAACATAATATTAGCCCTCATTATATAATTTTCCAAAGTACAGAAGAACTGTTGTACCAAACATTTTCCTCATTTTCTAGTGGTAATCCATTCCTACTGCAGTGGTGCAGTTCACATTTTTCCTCTCAGCTGAACTAAAGAAAGCCAAACTCACCCAGGAGAAGAAAACAAAGTATAATGAGGTCAAATGCTAATGAGAACTACTGAAAATAGTTAGAAGTCCAAGGGAGCAATAAGCTTTTTTTTAAAGAACAACTTACAGTCAAAACAGGAGCTAAACAACATGCTTATAATTTATAAATACTATTTCCATGTTCATGGCTTTTACATGTTACACATCCCAGAGTCTTACACTTAAGCGTTGGTTGTAATTGTGTGAAATAAACAGCCTACAATGTTTACATCCAGTGCAGACCCAAAGTGTTTTTGAAATGTGAAACCTTCAATGCTATTGGCTTGAAAGAAGGAAAATAAAAAATACTGGGGTCAAACAGGCACGTTGATTGAAAACAGAACTTGAGTATGAAGAAACTTGATACAAGTATACAAAAAGAAGTAGTATAAAGATATATAGTTAGTACAGGAACTCCTGAAATACCATGGTATAAAAGAACAAACAATAATCAAGATAACTAAAAAAGGACATTTGCACCATTAGATGCAATTCATGGCATCACTTAGGGGAACTTTACATTCAGGACAGTATCCACACTGCCTATCTTTCAGTGACTATACAGTAAATGAAGAGAGGTAAATCCCTCCAGAATTAACACTGGCACAAGAACCTGATCTAGTCATCTCTAGTGTTTGCCTATACAATTAAGTCCTACTTGTTAGTACCTGATACAAAGACAACTAATAAGGCTTTACAGGGAAAGCCCATGTAAAGGCAATAGCTGTGTGTGGCCTGATTCAAACTTGCCACTGGGTCAGCAAAAATTCTGCAGCAATATTACTAAAAAAACTCAGAGAATCTTCACTGTTGCTCAGTCCTCCTAAGACCTCCTTGATAGAATCATAGAATCATTAGGAATTGGAAGCGACCTCAAAAGATCATCTAGTCCAATCACCCTGACACAGAAGGATCAACTAGACCAAGTTGCACAGGAACACATCAGCAAACTTGCTGCCAGTGCACCCTAATCCCTCATCCAATTCATCAATGAATAGATTGAACAGGACTGGTCTGGTCCCAGCACCGACCCCTGGGTCACTCCACTAGATACAGGCCTCCAACTAGACTCTGTCCCATTGACCACTACTCTCTGACTTCTATCCTGCAGCCAGTTCATGATCCGCCTCACTACCCGATCATCTAGATCACACTGCATCAGTCTGGCTGCGAGGATGCTATGAGAGACTGTGTCAAACGCCTTACTCAAGTCAAGACAGATCACATCCACTGCTCTGCCACCTGGTTATGCCCTCATCAAAGGCTATCAGGTTTGTCAAGCATGACTTTCCCTTTGTAAAACCATGCTGACTGTCCCTAATGACCCTCCTGTCCTTGATGTGCCTGGAGACAGCCTCTAGAACAAATTGTTCCATCACCTTTCCTGGGATGGAGGTGAGGCTGGCCGGTCTATAGTTACCTGGGTTTTCCTTCTTACCCTTTTTGAAGACTGGAGTGATATTTGCTATCCTCCAGTCTCTAGGCACCTCTCCTGATCCCCATGACTTAGAAAAGATGATGGAGAGTAGCTTAGCAATGACTTCTGCTGTCTCCCTTAGCACATGTGGGTGCATCCCATCTGGGCCCATGGATCTGTGTACTTGCTCAGCTTATCCCTAACCCAGTCCTCATCAACCAAGGCAGGCTTCTCTCTTGCCTCCACTTCCTCTGGACTCTCAGCAGTCTGGGGCTTGATATCAAAACAGCCCCCACAAGTACAGACAGAGGTAAAGAAGGTGTTCAGTATCTCTGCTTTCTCTGTATCCTCTGTCTCCAGGGTACCCACCTCGTTCAGCAGGGGCCCTACGTTGCCTCTAGTTTTAGTTTTACCTGCAATGTATTTGAAGAAGCCCTTTTTGTTGCCCTTGACCTCTCTTGCAAGGTTTTATTCCAAGGAGGCCTTGGCTTTCCTAGTTGCATCCTCTCAAAACCATCTGTAGAATTAGAAGCAGCTTCGCAAGAAACATTTTTCTGAGCTTACCAATCTCAGAGTGGCTGCAATTACATAAAGGCAACAAAGCAAACAAGAAAAAACTGGGAGCAGAGCACGACATTAACAGAAAGAAACTATAGTTACCTTCCACTATCTGAAGGGCAGATCTGTGTACTCTGTGATCCCCACAAGTATTTCCTAATGTCAAGTCTAAACCTCCCTTGATGGAGCTTAAGACTATGACCTCTTGTCCTGTCTCCAGTAGCCAGGGAGAAAAGACCGACCCCTGCCTGCCTACAACCACTGTTTAGGTAGTTATAGGCAGCAATAAGGTCACCCCTGAGCCTCCTCTTTTCCAGGCTAAACAAACCCAGCTCCCTCAGCCCCTCCTTGTAGGGCTTATCCTCCAGCCACTTTACCATTCCAGTTGCCCTTCTCTGGACTCGTGTTAGCATTTTACTCCAATATAACTTGCAGAAACGTCATCTCATTTCACAATCTGAAGTTTTGCATCAACATAATTTATGTTTGAATGAATACAAGATATTGATGAATAGATAACTGTGTATCAACTATTCTCACAATTCACTTTAGGATTGCCCACAATGGAGAAAAATTTATGCTGAATTGTAATGCACTTCTCTGTCCACGCATTTTTAAAAAAGCTTTGAGTATCATAAAGAATAAATACACCGGTCAGCTCTTTGAGACAAACATCACAGAAACGGTGAAATTCAATTTTACAAAAGTTCAATTTGCAAATTTATATATTCTTACCGAGAATCTCTGTTATTAATTACTAGTTCAAGATTTTGCACTGATGATGTATCTATCATAGCTGTTTTCTCGCTTCCCTGGAAACGCATCTTGAGTGATTTGGGAGCATAAACTGAATTTTGAATAAATTCCACATATTTTAGCAAAGCTGCAGCAGCTGCAAGGCAGTAATACCTTGGAAAGAAACAACCTTTAATTAATATTGAATAGTGCTATTTAAATATCTCAAAACAAAGTGTCTACATAGATCAGAAACACTGGAGGGCAAAATGAAAGACAGCTGTGAGGACAGACCTGTGAACCAAGGGAAAAGCCCTTAAAAACTTGCCTAGACACAGTGTATTTTTTCATTATTGAAACATACTTTGATTGAACCTCAATGGAAATGGTGCTGAATTCAGATGCACACAACTGTTCTATGTATTCCAAACCTTTTGTTTCATTGAAGTATTTTCTTTGGACAGTTGTAAAAGTTACATCCTGTGAAAATAGGGGGAAAAGCAAGTAGTTTAAAAAGTTGGGAGAGGATTGTTAGACAGAATTCTCTATTTTTCTAGAGATGTGTGTTTCTAAGAAAATCTATCACCTACTGTCACACTACTGCCAATCATATTTCCTTCTCTCTGGCAACCAGCACATACATAAAGGCTTAAAACTTAATATGAGTAAATTAGCATAGGCTTTTTCTTGGATATCACTTTTCCTTTCAAGAACAAAATACTCCAAATTTTGCATTTAACCTGGTGCTGGTAAGAGTTATTTTCATGCTAGCATCAATGCTGACATTTAAATTTTAATTTTCCTTCGCCATGGTTTAAGCCCGAGGGATCATCAACAAGCCTGGTAAATGGGGTCATAAATGGGGGCTAAATATATGCAGGTCAACATATTTCACAGAATCATTAGGGAATGGAAGGGACCTCAAAAGACCATCTACTCCAATCCCCCCCCGCCACAGCAGGATCACCTAGACTAAGTCACACAGGAACATATCCAGGTGGGTTTTAAACGTCTCCAGAGAAGGAGACTCCACAATCCCCCTGGGCAGCCTGTTCCCCATGCTCTGTCACCCTCACTGTGAAGAAGTTCCTTCTGATACTTACTTTCCCCCAGGTGGCTGATGTGGCTAAAGCGACCAGCACTCTTGCTGCTGCTTGTGGTCTAGGCACAACTTCTGGTTTCACCTCCCTTAAACAGGTCCAGGTCTGTACCCACTGCGGGGCTTATCCCACGAGAGTTCCCCACCCTCAGATCAACTCCAAAATACAAAATGAAGTTTAAGAGCCTACCTTGAAATGTTCTGTTATCAGACTGAACAAATTTGTTGTGTTCCCTGTGTCACAAGCAGTGTTTGACATTATTATTTCCAGTGGTGTTAAAATCTTAAGCTTAGTAATAACCTGAACCAAAAAAAACCCCAAAAGAATTCCATAAGAATCCACATATAATCTAAAATACTTATACATGCACCAGCAATAATCACAGAATCCTTGCATTTTAAAATCACAGTTCCACTCTTGTAAACAATGACCTTTTCTGCTAACTTCTACATTAATTTGTCAAATGTATGTTTATCTAAAGATGCAGATATGTAAATATACATTAAACTAAATAAAAAGAAAACAGATCTATGTCTTCTTATTTAAACCCGGAAACATGCTTGTCACCAAAGCAAGAGAGAATTATCAGAAACTGTATTCCAGATGACAGCTTTCTGAATTGCTGCTGAGAAGTTCATGGTGCTCTGGAAGACAAAGACTTGCAACAGGCCTGAATATTAATAACCTTTTGATTGAGACTTGTCTTAGACCTTGTGCTAAACTCCTCCAACAACATTTCTCTCACCCTGACCTTTTTCAGTGTGACTTATAATGCACATATTAAAACCAGCTTTGTTTGGCTACATATAAATCTGTGAAGGGTGGGTGTCAGGAGGATGGAGCCAGGCTCTTCTCAGTGTCAGCTAATGATACAATAAGGGGAAATAGGTGTGAGCTGGAACAGAGGAGGTTCCACATCAGTCTAAGAAGGAACTGAGGGTGACAGTGCACTGGAATGGGCTGCCCAGGGGTGTTGTGGAGTCTCCTTCTCTGGAGACGTTTCAAACCCACGTGGATATGTTCCTGTGTGACTTGGTCTAAGTGGTCCTGCTGTGGCAGTGGGGTTGGACTAGATGATCTTTCGAGGTCCCTTCCAATCCCTAATGTACTGTGATTATACAAACCAGCTGCAGGGTTTTATTGTACACTATATGCTTTCCCATTTATTTACTCTGTAAGAAAGAACAAACATCATTGTGCATTTATATAATTGTACATGAATTCTCAAAGGAGAAACAGGAAAAATTTATCTCAGGGTACTGGGTGGTGGGAAGAAGAGCTATTGCTGCTGATAATCACGAGGTATTTTTTTCCAGAGTCATCACAGTTAACACAAACCTTGAGGAACTTAACCTAAGAAAACATCAACGAGTTAATGTACAGATTATCAGAACTCCTACAAAATTCAAACTTTTTTTTTGCAGAATGACTTTTCCACAAAAGTCTTTCCTCTATGTAGAATCTGAGGCAGAGTAAAGAAAACAGTAGTCCTTTCAGCCTTACACATTTCTTACAATGCAATATGGAATACTACCTTGACATAAGTTGTACTGTCTGCAAACTGGGATAGTATCACCTCAGGATATTTTAAGTCAATACTGGCCATTCCCACTTCACCTCTGGCAAGGCCTCTTCCTTCTATTACAGCTACAATAACTGATGCAACAGAATGGGAAGACTCTGCAGATGAGGATGTAGCTGTAAAACAATTGCACAGAGTCAGTTATCAACAACTACTTCATATTCACAGAATCATATTCTTAATTTACAAGCAGAATATGTGGTTTTTTTCCCATTTCCATGGAAAGCCCCTTCAATTTACCAATCTCAGTTAAAAATTAAAAATCCTAGTTGTTGAACTCTACTCGCTACACCACGTAGACAGAGCAGCACGCTTTCGCAGACATCATAGCAAACATCATAGTTGTACTGAGATCCACACTGTTTGTATGTGCTGATTTAAGACTGCCAGTCCTAATCACATGGTTGTTACCCGTATCCAGAACTCTTCCCTGCAGGTGCATCTTTCACTGTAGGTGAAGTATGCGTGTAGATGCATGCAATAGTAGTAGTAGTAGTAGTACAGAACACATGACATTCTGTGTCTTTAACACATTTTGGTATCTTACTGTGTATCACTTTAAAAAATAATGAATGGAAATCTAAGCCAGACTACTTTGATTTAGAGCTGATACTCTTACCTGAATATCCCATAGGAGGAGTATGGCTTTTCCCAACAGATCTACTACAAGAGAGGGGTGTTTTTCCTTCATAGATGCTGTTCAGGCTTCGCACCGGTGAGGAACTTGTGAGATTCAACATGCTAGCATTTTCTACACAAGAACTTTTGTCACCAAAATATGACTCTGAGGGTGGAGTGGGAGAAAATTAACTTTTGAAAACAGACATATTAAATTGCATATAACTGAAAATTAAAAAAACAATTAGTTCTTATTCAGAAAGTAGTCATAAATACATAGCTTACAATACTTATCAGAAATAGATATACCTAGGCAATAAACTTTCATGTCAGTTTCTAAAAGCTCTCAAAAGTTTGAAATAAATTTTCTGTTTTGAAAACAAGTTTGTATTGATATTGTTATTTTCCACAATGGCATTACCTTGAATGCCAGTGAAAATCTTTGTTTACATGGTTGGACTGAAATAACACAATGGAAGTACCTTTACAATGTATAATTTCATATACAAAAGAATTCTAGATTTATGAAGGACTGCTGTCATTCTACCTTGCATTTGCACATCAGCTTTAAAGCTCGTGTCTGAAACTTCATGCTTATGAATACTTCAAGCTGTGCATTCTTTTTTTTTAAAGGACAGAAGAAATCAAAGAAAGAAGTGTGCACAAAAAGCCCTCTGACTGAGAATTACCTCACTTTGAATTTATTGGGTTCAATGTCAGAAATTATACAATCATCTAAGATGTGTTTGCAACCTGCAGTTTCCTTTACATGTATACTTTATCTGTATTTTTAAAGTCCTGCAAAATCTTTTACATTTTAGGGTAAGGAGAGCCTTTGCATTTATCCTAGAATGTACTGAATCTGGTGTATCATGGGGAAAAAACCCTTTAAGTTTTAAAAACTAAGTGAATCAAAGCAGCTACAGGTATTTTTTCAAACCAAGATTTAAGAAGTTATACCCTGCTCCACTGTGCGCTCTGAGTCTTGTTTCTTGGGGTTTTTTTCACCACTCATGACTGATCAGTATTACCCTTTTTACAATTTATGTGTCACAGACATGCATGCAACTTCGGAGTATGTTTTTGCAAAAGTTTAAAGAATTTAAAGTTGTATTTTTTCACTGAAAAATTACAAACTGAAGCATTTTTACTGCCTACCGTGACACACGTCACTAGTAGGATCAAGTCTTAAGAAAGGTAAATTAGAGGAGTTGGTTGTTTTGGGGTCTTGTTCTCAGCAGCGAGCCAGGAGACTGGCATTAACAGCAGCCTCACATACAGGAGGGCAAACACTGCTGTATTTTAGGACCACAACATTCTTATACTACTTCAGGGGGTAACAGCACTTACAACTATTTCGAAAACCAACCCAAGCAAAGAAAAACCCAACAAAACCTGCAACCTGCATGTGTTCCAGGTCTCTAGGAAAGCAAATACGATAATTCTAATCAATTTATTGACCCCAGCAAGTGAGTCAGCGTCCTAAACATTTATTCAAACAGGCTGAACGAACAGCAGAGGTCGTTCAGACGGACTGCTGCTGTTCCCCTGACCGCGATAAGACAGCTCTTTCGGAGCCTGACCGAGGGCGAGTGCAGAATGAGAACGGGCCCACGCCCCACCTCCTTCTCCGTTAGCTGGCGGTTTCGCTCGGCTACCGCTGGAGCTGCGCGGCCTCGCCCCGCCGCTGCTCTCCGCGATGCTGTGCGGCGTCTGCAGCAACCCCAGGGTATAGCGCGGCGTTTGCTCTGCCCACCCGCCCAACTCGGACGCGGAAGAGCCGCGGCCCACATAGGAATCAGAAGTAGTCGATGCAGACACCCGTCCGTTCGAGCTCGCCATGCTGCGGCCTCCAGTGCAGCGGCGGCGCTCAAAGCGGTCCCGCTCCAGCACAGGCACGACCGTCCCCAAATGGCGGCCGCCGCAGACCGCGCGGCTGGGGCGCGAGACGGACGCCGCGCACGCGCACTGGCCCTGCGGACGGGCCGCAGCTCCCTCAGCCCCGGGCCGGCCCCCGACCAGAGAGGGGGGTGGCAGCGCTGCGGCCTCTGGTAACGCGACACAGCAGTGAATGGAGTTGCTGCTGGAAACAGTAAAACGGCGATGGTGCAACGCACAAAACTAGTCAGGCTCTGCTCCTGAAAACACGAGTGAAGCACCTGAACAGTCTGTCCCACAAGCATTCTTCAAGGAGCTGCACAGATGTTTTCATCGGCTCCAGTGTTCAGATAGCAGAATACCCCTGCAAACCGTGAAGTTGCATTAACGCGTAGAACCGTCGCAGCACAGTGCTCTTCAACGCCTTTTTCAAAACATGGCTTTGTGTATGAGCACAGAGTATGCACCAGCAAACCCCCTTCAGCTGTCATTTCAGGCACCACTTTGGTAAACACTACAAACTTAAGTGACCTCTTACAGCTCTTTGAGGACAGTTACAGGCTCACAGAATGATTGCAGCTGGAGAAGCCCTCGGAGCTCATCCAGCCCAGGCCAGGACCCAACATCACCCCATTAGCCAGACCAGGGCACTAAGGGCCACAGCCAGGCTGTCTTTCAACACCTCCAGGGATGGGGACTTCACCACTGCCCTGAGCAGTCCAGTCCAGGCTCTGATCACTCTTTCCTTGAGGAGGGACTTCCTAGCATCCAACCTAATCCTCCCCTGGCAGCTTCAGGCTGTGCCCACTTGTCCTGGTGCTGGTTGCCTGGCAGAGGAGCCTGACCCCAACTTGACTACAACCTCCCTTAAGGGGGTTGGAGAGAGAGAAAAGATCTCCTAAGTCTCTTCTTCAGGTTAAATACTCTCAGCTCCCTCAGCCTCTCATCAGCATCTCCCTCCAGTCCCTTTCCCAGCCTCCTTGCTTCTCTGGACCTTCTCCAGCCCCTCAATCTCTTCCAGGAAGTGATGGGCCCAGCACTGCTCCCAGTACTCAAGGGGAAGCCTCCCCAGTGCCCAGTACAGAGGGAGAATGACATCCCTAGTCCTGCTAGCCACACTATTGCTAATCCAAGCTAGGATGCCATTTGCCTTCCAGGGCACCCTGCTAGCTCTTTTTCAGCCAGTTGTCACCCACTCCTGCCAGGTCCCTCTCTGCCAGGCTGCGCTCCAGCCCCTCATCCCCTAGTCTGTAGCTGCAGCAGGTTCTTGTGGCCAAAGTGTAAGATCCTGCCCTTGGCCCTGTTAAACCTCATCCCGTTGGCCCCTGCCCATTGACTGAGTCTGTCCAGATCTTTCTGCAGCATCTTCCTCCCCTCCAGCAGATCAATACTCCCCTGCAACCTGGTATCATCTGCAAATTTGCTAAGGGTAGGATTGATCCTCTCATTCAGGTCATCAGTAAAGATGCTGGATAAACTGGGCCCAGTTCTGATCACCGGGAGATACCATTGCTCACTGGACACCACCTGGATGTGGTTTGCCAGCTATTCAGCCTCACAGCTGACCTCTAAAAGGCACTGCCCCCAGCTTCATAGTTCAGAACAGGCACATACTCTCAGTACTGAGCACCATCAACTGCAGAGCAAGAGATGGAAGACTGCAGGTGCCAATTCCAGTCACTAGCACAGTACTGTACTTCAAGTCCTTCATTAAAATTCCCATAAGCAGACTCCTGAAACTGGTGTTTGACCTTCTCCTCATCTCTGACAGAAATCCAAAGCATACAGCAAGAAAAGCAGAAACAAAAGCAATATTCATCTCACTTGCTGGTCACAAATCATAAGGCTGAATTCACCCCACCAAGCTGTCTCAACAATGCAAGATACAGAACACATACCTCTGGCCTTGACCATGTTTTTAGAAGGTTACAGAATGTCCTGCTGACACATATTTAACAAACATATCTACAGACACACAATTTCATGTACCTGAATTACTCATTACTTTCACAAACTCATGCAGAATCTTGCAAAATTTATTGCTGGGAACACTAGGCACACTACAGTACTTAAGTACTAAGATCTTTCCATATGAAGATTTCCTCTGGAAAAAAAAAGTACAAATTCTGAAAGCCTTCACATGAAGGCTCTATAACCAAAGGCTGACAACAGTAGATAAATTACTGCAATGCTTCTAGCTACTTTTAACAAAATAGAGGTACACAGATAACAATGTGTTCTGCACCAAAATTACACACGTTAACACAGAGACACAAGGCAACTCATTGTTGTCATAGTACATTTAACAGAAAATGTGATTTTTGTTTGCCTAACATAAGTTGTGGTGACTTTCTACAAATACGGTATCTTCCAAATGTAAGCATATCCTTTACAGAAGTCTTTTAGTTTGTGCACAGTCTTGTTTCTTATCTATTTATTTTGTAAGATCTTTAAAAATCATAGCTGACTTAGGAAATTAAGTTATTAGACCTTCTTCAGAGATAAACTCCAATAATAGGATATAGAATACTGTACTATAGGATATAGAATACTATAAAATACTATTCTGCTGTGTTGCATGAAAGCTGGGGGGGATGTGGACAATTCAATAAGGAATAAACCTCCTCAGCTCTTAGCCAGGTCCTCCTTTATTAGAGGGGCTTAAGCAGCTGATGCACAAACCAGCATTCAATGGGGCAGGCATCAGATTCACAAACAGTATTAATTTACTATAGGTCTGACAGTGGACATTCATGAATCAGCCCCCAGCTGTTTGTCTGGTCCTCCTTCTAGGAAGTGGTCAGTCTCATGAATAGCAGTATCAATCTATGTCTGACACCTAGACACTTACAAACAGCCTTTGTGCTGTAGATACGGTCGGTGCTCATAAGATACAGTCAGTAGTCTGACCAATATCATTTATTTATACACAAGCTCTGTGACATCGCCATGGATAGATCTGCAGAAAAGCACTCCACCTAAAGCAGAGAGTTCAGTGCCTTTGCAGAGAGGCTCTACAGACTTAAACCAGACAAACAAACACACAAAATAGATTCACTCGGCAAAGCTACCTGAGGCAAAAATCTCACCACCAGGGTTCCTTGTCCTGAGGATCTGGAGGATTCTTTTGTGTCACAGAATCACAGAACATTAGGGATCGGAAGGGACCTCAAAAGACCATCTAGGCCAATCCCCCCACCACAGCAGGATCCTCTAGATCAAGTTGCACAGGAACACGGCCAGGTGGGTTTAAACGTCTCCAGAGGAGGAGACTCCACAACACCCTGGAGCAGCCCCTTCCAGTGCTCTGTCACCCTCACTAGGAAGAAGTCCAAGTCCTCACTCAGGAACCTTCGTTCCCTCAGCCAAGGTCTGACTTTAGACACAATCTAACGGATGCTGACCTGTTGACTTGGTGAGTTCTTTCCTGTTTGGGCTCTGCTCCCCAACATGCTGTCGTGCAGTACTACCCACATATAAATTTCCAGGGTGTCAGTTTATACTAGATTAGAAATTCTGAACAGAATTCTATTTTGCTTACCCAACATACAAAATATGGTACATTTCTGTGTACTAAATAGTTTATATTTTTTTTTTAAAGTGGAAAATAAATTAGATTAAAAGAAGTGGCACTTGGAAAGGTGACCCAGAATGAGAAACAATTATTTTAAGATTTTGTTAAACTTCAGTTAGATAAGTTAGCACTGATTAGTGTTGATAGCAGCGTTAACACCGAACAAGGCTCTTATTCCTTTGGACTCAACAAAGCCTACCGTAACATTTTTCCAAACACTGAAAAGGAGATTCATTCCACATTTTGATCAAAGAATTCATCAGGCAACTAGACAGCTAAAAACAGTAACCTTACCTCATCTAAAAGGCAAAACAACTCATCAGAAAAACATAAGCATTCAAATACACATTGTTTTTTTTAAAATCCTCTGAGGAAAGGCCTACCAAAAAGTTATTTTGCCCAGTTCTAGATTACTCTCTATCATCACAAATAAGCTGGATAAAACTAACCAGCTGGCTTCTGCAACTGTTTGAAACTGCTTTATCTCTTGCTATCATGGTTACCTTTTACTGTGTATTTCAACTGGACCACCATTCAGTCCCGGCCAGAGTGTGCAGAAGGTAAGAAGCAATATTAGAGCTTCTGTGAAGACAAAGAGGACTTCATCCTTCAGAGAAAAAGTATTTTTCAGGGTTTCTTTTATTCTCAGTCACATCATAATCAAGTGTTGGCAATTATTGTCTTAAAGATTACAAAAGCTGTATGTAACCCAGCAACAGATTTAGGATCAACTATATATTCAGTTACAAGTCACTGTCCTACAGAGGCGTTCTCCAGAATGCTAACTGTTGACAATTTTCACTATGCACACTCAAGATACGCTCCATTTCGAGTATCAGCAACAGTCTGTCTCATTAATAAATTAAGATATTTGTACACCTAATGGAACCGTAACTGCTGTTTTCACTGGCATCAATTACTACCAGGATAAACAACTTATTTCTCAGTATATAAAAGTGATGGCAAATGTGAAGACAAAAAATGAAACAGAAGTTTGTGGCTTTCAGCACATGGCTTAAAGGGGGCTGTTTGGTGGTGGTGGTGGGGTTTATAAAGTGCTTTGTGTGATCCACCATCAAAACATGCTTATGTAAAGACCGACTAGCATGGCTGGTATCACAAAAATACAAACATTAGACATTCACACTGCTGCTTTGTTTTGAATATTAAAAACAGAACAAACAAAACACAAAGGCCCATATAGATACAGATTAGAAATGTTTCTACATTTCTTATATACAACTGAATAACTTTACACTTGGATTATTAGAGCCAGCCTGTTCTGATACAGTTTACAAAGTGACAAGTAAAGCTACTGCTTTACTTCTGTAATGTAAACATATCTCAAAGAAGAATATTATAACAGTTTCAGAGATGAGATTACTTAAATTAGTACAACCAAAGCAACCAGGCATAGCCACCTTCTATTTCCACAAGGCTTAGCTCACAAGCTCAGGCTGCACATTTATTCTTCGAAGGACATCTTCCGGCATACAAAAGACAGGATTGACAGCTTTAATTTGTTCCTCTCCTAATAAAGAAAGTCCAGCAATTCCAAATAAGGTGTGAAATGGATCCACCTGGGGGAAGAAAGAAAGTTTGTTCCTGTTTCTAAAAGTCAATCAGCTTTTTACTTGTGCAAAGTTTTTGTTTGCTAGTAAAAGAATTGCTTTTCTCCATGGCAGGAAAAGACACTACAAATCAACAAATTATTTTTGTGCTTCCTCACATGTGTTGACAGGCCAGACAATTCCCAAAGCATCTATTTGTAATACCAAGATTTACTCTGAGATGCTTGTACATTGCTTCTACGATGATTTTCAACTCTGAACTTGGTAGGATGGACTTCTGTGCCTGTATTAGCAACTAAGAGCTAATAAGCACAGCTATTAAGTTATCAAGAACAAGCTG
The DNA here is from genome assembly GCA_013400115.1 of Rhinopomastus cyanomelas. Taxonomy (NCBI): domain Eukaryota; kingdom Metazoa; phylum Chordata; class Aves; order Bucerotiformes; family Rhinopomastidae; genus Rhinopomastus; species Rhinopomastus cyanomelas. The sequence continues at coordinate 221,845 of VXBP01000406.1, forward strand.
CCTGGAATGTAAATGCCAGAGCTGTTTTATTGTTAAACCGTCCAAAATTCAAGGACAATGTCAAATCAAAACCCTAGAATCTAGAATCAAAACTAACCCCCCCCAAAAACACCCTCCCAAACAAACAAAAAACCACACATCCTCCAAACAAATAACCCACATACACGTCCAAAAGTCTCCCCAATACAAGAGAGTTGTTACGAGTAAGTTCTGCAGGAGCAAAGCAAAAACCTGCAGCATCAACATTTCTATGTCAGCACCCACCTGAACATTAACATTTCAACAGGTAAAAACAACAACTTGAAATGACCACTAACATAATACACAGAAACCTGTCCCAAAGGTGCCTGCTTCAGCTGAAGAGGAAAGGTTCTGAGAAACTGCTCTTCCAGCAATACAAATAGAGTTCAGTAGCTGAAGTTTAACCTCAAAGCTAGGAAAGCATTAAGACTTCAAGTTTTCTCGCAGAACTCTTGAGACGTGAAAAACTCATTAAAAATACAAAAGCCTTCTCATTTTAAAGAACACCAAGCCACTTGGCAAATGACAGACCAGAGTAAAGAGATGTCTCTTCCTCCCTCAGTTGGAAATAATCAGCTTGCAAAGAAACAGCTACTTCAGTCTGTAGTGCATTTGTGGAGAAGCTGCAATACAAACAGCTGAGACCAGCCTAAGCATTAAATGGGCAGCCATGCATTTTGCTGGAATTGCACTGAAATCTTACAACCCTTTTATCTGTCCAGAATCCTTGAGAGGTAATTCACTTTATCTGCCATTTCACTTGGACAATCTCAACTACTTCTGCTTGAAGCCAGTGACACCAGTCTAGCTGAAGCATAGTACCTCTCGACCAAGCAGAAAATCCATACCACCAGCCTCTTCATCGTTCTATCACTATAGCTCCTTCCTCTCTCATCCAGACAAATGCCAGTGAAACGAATTATTCAGAAGCTGTGCTGGCACAGAACAAAGTTACCATGTAAGGACTTCTACTGAAAATTTAAAGACAATTGAAACTACTTAACTTGCACTGACTCTAGGCTGATTATCACATTACAAAGGAAAAGACTCCTGTCTCAAATCAGAATTTCTAAGGAATGGCAAACAGCTTCAATGAGGATCAGTGCAGTGCAAGCACAGTACAAAATGCACGCACCCCAAGCATGCCTTCAAAGCAACTCTACCCTATTCCTCCCTTAAAAGTAAATCATGGGCTATTCATAATGCTCATAGAACCACAGAACCATAGCTCATGCTTGGATATCACAAGCCGAGTTACATTTAAATGAGAAAACTTACTTTTTCCATTGAAATTTACATATATATGTGTATTTTATTTAGTAAATAATTATTTACCATGTCTCCAGGTCTGTCAGCAAATCCTCCAGTCTCCTCATCCTGGCAAGCCAAAATAAAGCAGCGCAGTTTCTCTCTATCAATCCAATGCAGCCTACCAATCATCTTCAAAGATGCTAGCACCCACCACGAGTAACACACATCAGGTAACTGGAAAGGAGAGAAGCAGGTTAGTACTTCATTCTGCTTCAACCATAATGTTACAAATGTTATTGGCAATTCTGTGTGCTACCATAATACTGCTGCAGAGAAATAACACAAGAGTTTCTTTGGGGCAGAAGAAAAGAAAGTCTGTGGATAAGGACTTTGTTCAGAGAACGTCCCTTTTTCAGGAAAGGAAAGGATCTTTTTTCAGACTTCTTCAAGAAACAAAATCACAAAACTCTGAGTAGGTACAAATAACTTTGCACCAACTAGTTTCATCTTTTTGAAAAGGGAAAAAGTGTTGTTTGGGTACTTATTTGCCAGTGGAGATTATTCTAGGTTACACAATTCCCTAGCGTGATGTGGAATGTTGCTACACCCAAGGTTTGCATGTGGTAACACAGTAATTCCTCACATAGCACAGTATTGTTTAGGTTGGAAAAGACCCTTAAGACCATCAAGTCCAACCATAAACCCAACTGTCCCAACCCACCACTAAACCCTGTCCCTAAGCTCCAGATCTCTTAACTGTGAAACATGGCCAGTGACTGCAATTCAACCCCCTCCCTGGGCAGCCTGTTCTAAGGGCTTTCCAGGAAGGAGTTTCTCCTCAGGGGCAACCCCTGGTGCAGTCTGAGGCCATTTCCTCTTGTTCTGTTCCCTTGTTCCTTGTAAGCAGTGACCAACCCCCAGCTCTCTACAACCTCCTTTCAGGTAGCTGTAGACAGCATTATGGTCAGCCCCCTTTTGTTGATACTAAGTTGCCCCAGCTACCTCAGCTACCTCAGCTGCTCCTCAAAAGGCTTGTTAGCCAGAACCTTTGCCAATGTTGTTGCCCTGTTTTGGACCTGTTCCAGCATCTTGATGTCTTTCTGGTACTGTTGTGACCAAAACTGATCCCTGCACTCAAGATGCAAAGTAAGCATCCCCAAGGTTAAAACACACTCAAGCTCTGATTTAGCAGAACACTGGTTCAAGCTGTCAGCAGGATGTACTTCATTCTGCATACTTTCCTAAACTAGAGGAAGTAGGCGTAGCAAGGGACATCACAAGCGTTAGCGACAAAACAAAGAATCAAAATGTAAAATTCTCTTTTTTGAAAAGTTTACTAAAGATTTCATAGAAAACATTACAATGTTCACCAGTATTTCATATTACAAAAAATAATCTCTACTCAGGTTTGAACGAAGACAAGAAGCCATCCAATACCTTCTCTGGTCGTCCGTTGAGGCCTCCAGAAGGTAACTGACGTTCACAAAGCCACCAACCCAGCAAGTCAACATTTATTTGATGCAGCTGTTCTGTTATAGCCAGAAATCCTGTGCAACAATAGATCTAAAATTAAAGACATAAATACACATAAAATTTTAAGACCTAAGTACAGTTCAGCAGATTAAATAAGTAAGTGCATATTTAAACTTGTGAGTTCCGTTTTCCATCAGGAAAGTACGTTACTGTTACAAGTGGTTTTGTGTAGAAGTACTACGAGGTAGAGAATGTAATTACAGAACAGCAAGGTTTTATATTAATGCAAAGTTTGGAAAAATATCCTAAAACATCTGACAGAGCCATGCAGTTTTATTTTAAAAACAGAGACTGTTAAGCCACAGTACTAAAACTGATTTCTGCAGGCTGCGTATGGCCTTTATGAAAACTCTGCATCCAGACTGTGGTTTGTTGTTGTATGTGACTCCTACCCTAAGGCTTGTGGAGAACAAACTAAAGACCAAATGAATTCTGCAACAGAAATGGCTAAACCCTGATCACTAACTACCCTGGCAGCCCTGCGTACACCGAGTCGCAGCAGGCTTACTTTCAACGTGCCATGTAATGTGTGTTGATTAATTCCTGTTTATTGCTGTCCTGGGAAATAACATTACAGCACTAGTCACATTTCACATGGCCAGTAAGAAAGCAGTAAAGCACAAACTGCAAAAGGACATCAAGCGAAGCCTGCTCATAATTGCCTTTTCCAAATAAAATGCCCTCAGCAAAGAGACAACAAAACCATTCAACAAACACACCTATCAACAGGGATGTGCCTATCCAAGAATGCTGCAAAATAAACTTCCAGAAAACTTCTCAACTACATAAAAACTTTGGAGTGGCCTGTGCAGCAGCTGAAGGCATTATGTGAGCACGCACACCACAAACCATGCTCCCAGGAAGTGCAAAAAGAAGAGGGTGAGCCACTTAATTTGACTTCCTTGAACACTAAAGCAGCATAGTCCAACCCTTCGCACCACCTGGACAATACTACTGCAGATTAAACTTGTACACTAAGGGACAGATAGCAAAATAAACAAGTGATTGCAAAAGCATTAAAATACTTTTAATAAAAGTTCACTTCTATTCAACTTAAGTCAAGTAAGCCCTTCCATGAAAAAACAGGACTTTTTTACGTATTTTGCTGAAGAAGTCATCATGATTCTTTTCCTTTAAAATAATAGAATCATAAAATCATTAGGGATTGGAAGGGACCTTGAAATCATCCAGTCCAATCCCCCTGCCACAGCAGGATCACCTACACCAAGTCGCACAGGAACACAGCCAGATGGGTCTTAAATGTCTCCAGTGAAGGAGACTCCACAGCCTCCCTGGGCAGCCTGTTCCTGTGCTGTCACTCTCACTGTGAAGAAGTTCCTTCTCAGATTGATGGGGAACCTCCTGTGTTCCAGCTTACACCCATTGCTCCTCATCCTATCACTAGATGCCACTGAGAAGAGTCTGGCTCCATCCTCCTGACACCCACCCTTCAAATATTTATACACATGAAGGAGGTCACCCCTCAGTCTCCTCTTCTCCAAGCTAAAGAGACCCAGCTCCCTCAACCTCTCCTCATTAAGGGAGGTGCTCCATCACCCTCATTGCTCTACACTGGACTCCCTCCAGCAGCTCCACATCCCTCTTGACCTGAGGGGCCCAGAACTGAACACAATACTCCAGATTTGGTATCACCACTGCAGAGTAGAGGGGAAAAAGAACCTCTCTCAATCTGCTAACCACCCCCATTCTGATCCACCCCAGGATGCTGTTGGCCCTCTTGGCCACAAGAGCATATTGCTGGCTCATGGCCATCCTGCTGTCCACCAGGACCCCCAGGTCCCTTTCTCCTACACTACTTTCCAACAGGTCAGTCCCCAACCTATGCTGGTACCTGGAGTTGTTCTTGCCCACATGTAAGACTCTACATTTACCCTTGTTATACTTCATTAAATTTCACTCTGTCCAGCTCTCTAGTCTGTCCACGTCTCGCTGAATGGCAGGACAGACTGCTGGGGTGTGGGCAACACCACAGCTTTAAACATCCCATAATTTCTTTCAACTTCACTACTATTTTTCAGACTTCGTCATGCCTAGGAAAACACTACGGTGCCTACAGCAAACCATGTCACTATGCCTGAGTTTGGAATCTTCTCTGAAACCTGACATTCCTCAAATAATTAAGCAAGCCTCCCCTTGAGAAGGGTCACGTCTCATTTCTATTCATCAGGCGATACATTTCAACCATATTATGAAATGCTTCTGAACATTTCATTAAGATTTGTGGCAGTGACAGATCTTGTCCAATGTCTCATCTAACACCCTTCGCAAAGTCTCTAAAAATTCTCTTCTATCTATTCCAATATCACTATGTGAAGATTGAAATACACCGAAAAGTTATTCCCTTATGAACTGTTTTTCTTCCCCAGACTATAATCTCTCAAGTCTGTACCCATCTTCTCGTATTTGTCTATTCATTTATTTCAAATAAGGAACTAGATATTTGGGAAAGAAAGGTTCATCAGGTGATGACACTGAGAGATGTTGTAAAGAAACATTTCTAGGCAATATATCACACTTGCAAATTTAAAACACTCACAAACAAAAAACTTACCTGCCCTGCGTGTGATTCGGAACCTGGTCTACAACCAAATCCTCCATCAAAGTTCATACAAGACAACACGAATTCCACTGCTTTCCCCACATCAATTGCATCCAGCCTTCCCTGCAAGTCAGACAAATCAGCTAATCCACTTTATATTCTACCCAACTCATTAACTACAATCACTTCAGCAGTGCTGAAGATTTTGTACTTGTGCAAGCAATAATTTAGAACTTACCAGAAGTGCAAGGGTTGCTGCGGCACAAAAAGAAAACCTGGTGTCTATCTCTCCTGGAATGTTTGGGGGGTGGGAGGTACAGAATAAAATAAGACAAAATTACATTGAAATCACTACTGAAAACATTGAATAAAATGTAAAAATACTAGGTTTTACAAAAGGATGCAGCAAACTCTGCACCATTTTAACACACATCGTAACAACTACCTTCACAGTAGCATACATATCCTGTCACCATCCCAACTGCTGAATTTTACCAAAATAAGAGTGATATTTTACTAAAATTTAAGCCTTCCAAGGGGATAATATCATTGGAGTGGCTACAACTTTATGCCACAGCTTAAAAGCATTACCTTTGTTCATAAAGAAATGATGTGCAGGAACAAAAGCAACATTAACAGAAGTCCCCGAGTACAAAACCAACTTTTCTCATTCCCATACAGCAAATTACCTTTTCTGCAGGGCATGCATAGAATTCACAGCTGCCATTAAAGGGCAAGGATGACACACACCTAGGGGAACAGCAACACATCTAGGGTGTCAAAGTACTGTCAAGTTACAAAAGCCCACAGGTTTTCTTCTTAAAGTTGTGGACAGTTGATTTCTAGTGCAGGAACGGAACTGAAGTATAGAATGCTTATGAATGGAAGGCAACAACTCAGTCCTTCAAAAGCCTTTTTCCTAACTTAGTATGTAGGTGCTCACATATAGCACAAATGCAAAAAGACCATCCAAGGAAATGTAAGTTCACAGACTTAGATGTGTCAACCCAGTTACCAAACTTTTAAAGATCCAGAAATTACCCCATATGTCTCCAGCAAATGATCCATCTTCTTTTTGCAAGCTCTGTATGTATTCAACAATTTTATTTACATCAACAACGTGGAGACTGTCATATAATATAAGAATCTGGAAAAAGAAAAAACAAAACAGCAACTAAAAACACAGTAACAGTCAATGAGAGGCAGAAATTAAACCAAAATTTTTTAATAAAAAAATAATCTGGGTTTTACAGAAAACTTTATTCAATTATGAATATATAACATGATGAAGAGTTCCTTTCTCTCAGGGGTACGCACCAAATAAGCAAACAGAACGCCCAGCAGACTAGTATGATGTTTAAGTTTTACACAAACAAATCAGATTTGAGGAACACAGCCAGAACTGACTACTGCAGCGTTTCGCTAACACACAGAATCCTATTAACATGCACTTACGTAACGTGCATAAATAATGCACTGCTATGAACATTACTACATAAAGCAGTCACAGCACATAGCAATATATACAGCAGGAAATAAAATCCAAAACTCTACTCTTATTCTCGTTGCACCTATCTTTCATCTCAAGAAGTTACAAAACCATCTACAAAGCTCCCAGTAAAACCTGAAGACGCATTTTAAGAGAACCATTAAAAAGATGTATCAAAAATGCAGTTATCATCAAAGCGTCATCAAAAACACAACGTTCCCAAGTTGCCAGGAAATGACACAGCTAACTCCTAAAGTTTCATCAATTAGATTTATTTTAATAAGGTACTGAAATATCATTTTGACATTGTCATCCACACTCGTGGTTCATCAGAATCATCAATTACTATTTTTTCCTAAAATTACCATCACATTTACCTGGACAGCACTGAGGGTATACAGAAGATGGGGATCATGACCGATGCTGGCACTTATCCCACCGCACTCATGTTGGCACGATTTGATGAATGTCAGAATTTCTTCTTTGTTCATTCGGTGCAGCTGCCCCATGAGATCCATTGCTGTCAGCCCCCAGTAAACACCACTCATCCTCAAGTACTCCGACATACAGTATTCCTAAGTAGTGCATTGGTTTAGTTCTTAATCAGGTAAACACATCACCAACACACAGCATTGAAAACAGAGCAGCTATCATTTACAAACAGTCTGCAGTACATCAACCACCTTACACCCCGTTAACGTGCCACGCTCACTGTACATCATGCACCCACGTCTATTTGCACACACGCACACACACGCGTATGGACCTACACATGCTACATTCCCTTCCTCCTCTGCGTTTTCTAGTTCCAAGCATCAAGCTCAACGTCAAATTAAACACAATTATGCGGATGGGCAGCAATGCACATCAGATCACCAATTACCTTGGCACCTAAACTTCCACTAAAATTACAACCCACGCTAGCCTCAAAAATAACAAGTTTAACATTTAACGAAAGTTATTTCCGGGTGGAAGTGTTAAAGGCGAGACTGACTGGGGCCTTGAGGAACCTGCTCTAGTGAAGGTGTCCCTGCCTGTGCAGGTGGGTTGGAATGAGATGATCTTTAAGGTCCCTTCCAACCCCAGCCATTCTGTGATTACATCACCCATGCTAGCCACAAACACTAATTTCTATGTGCAGTACTTTTTAATCATGCAATCGCATGAAACCGTGTTTAGGGCTCTTTTATGGCAGTAAAGATAACTGCATATTTTCCTCAGCTGCTGACACTTTTCACCTCCTGAAACTGGAATCCTATTGCTGTGGACCATGATCTATCATTATAAAACTGATGCTCGTTACAAGCTTCTCAAACCCAGCAAGCACACGTAGGTCACTGCACTGCCCCAGGAAAAGCACAACAGGTATGCTGTTGCTGCTTCATCCACTGGGATGCACAAGTAGGTAATTTCTCAGGTCTCAGAGTAAACTTGTAATCTTCAAACTTGTTCTCAGATAATACATGCCGAAACTCATCACAGACGTAGAGAAATTAACACATTTCTTTCATACTTCAGGCTGCAGGGCAAGAAACAGGCTGTGAACACACATCTAATTCTTAGCTCAGAGCAATAAACAAGGGTGAAACCGCCGCACAGCCGGACTAGGCAATACCTACATAATCGTCCTTCTTTGTCCCATACGAAGCTATATAATCTGCGTGTTTCTCTGCGAGTAACGTGCTGGGAGCATCGGGTTTTATAACAACATCATTCTGCGGCGTCCCCTGCAAAAAGGGCCGATAAAGGGTCAGCCGTGTCGCCAGGGTTTCGTACCTGGTCGTCTTCCGGCAATGCGAGCAGCGGCCGTCCAGGCCTGTCTCGAGCACGAGGCAGGCTTCCCCTCCCCCACCGCCGGGCTCCACCCCTCCCGGGGACCCGTCAGGCCGAAACCTGTCCCCACAGGACCACTGAGAAAAGCCCCCGTGTCGCCAGGAGCCAACGCAGATCCCGACACAAGGAGCTCCCCAAGCGCCAAGGCCCCGAGACCCAGGCGCTGGACGCAGCAAACGTGGCAGACCCGGCCCAGGGCGGGAGTAGCTTCCTCCCGGAGCCGCTCCTCAACCCGAGCAGCAAGAGCCGCTGTCCACGGCCCCGCGAGTTGCGCTGAGCTGCGCGAAGCGGGCCCGGCCCGGCCCGTTCCCCAGGCGGGCCCGCTCCCGGGTCGGCAACGATACCCACCATGTCGGCCGCCTGCGCCGGAAGGGGCGGTGCCTTGCGGGGCGGAGCCAGAAACGGCGCCGGCGGACGCGGGTGGGTCCCGTGACCGACAGCCCGGGACGGGCTGTGCGGGTCGCGGCTGACCCGGGGCAGCTCTGGGACGTCCCCTGGCGAAAGGTCGTCGCGGACAGAGGAAGGAGCAAACGCAAAACGCGGCAGCTCCAGCCGGGCGCTGCCTTCCGCCAGAGCGAGCGCGGGATACAGTTGTCCTGACTCACCCCAGCCCTATAGGACAGCAAATCGTAACCGCTTGGTGCTGACATGTGTCCCACGCGCAGTGCGGTGGCAGCAGACAACCGCGATACGGGGCTTCAGCTGCTCAGGTTTTTCAGCTGCTGCAGACAGCAGCACAGTAGAAACTTCAGCACTCGCTCACACTGGATCCAAATGCCAATTTAAGTGATAGGACAAGCAAAAACAATGAAACCCAAACACTCTTCCCTTTGAAAAATGTTATTAGAATACAGCATCAGAAATAACACTCTGGAACTTTCATAGGGAGGCAATACCGCATTGTGATGTTCCCATTTCTTGCTTATCTTGTAGCCCAACAACCAGGTACTTAGGAATTTGGCATGTTTAGATAACAGCTTTGTTAGGAATGAAGTGAGGGACTGAAGGGTAAGACAGAACAGTGCTTAAAAATTTGCAGAATAAAAAGATTTTTAAGAAAAGTTGCAGATTTTTTTCTGTGTGTCTTTAATTCAGAAATACGTTGAAATTCTCTTCCGTGAGAAGACAGATCACAGCAGCACCAGGCAATTTTCATACATTTCTTTAAGCCTTAAATTTGCCAATATGTTCACGAGCTATGATCATTCTTTGAATCTGAGCAGTTCCCTCATAAATCTGAAAAGAAGAATTACATTAATGTCAGCTGGTTAATTTTTAAAAGGTTTTAACAGATCTGTACTTTGAAACCTTCAAGGCACTGCTCCTGTGTGGATTAGGATGTGCAGAAAGACAGAACAGCTGAGAAAATTCCAGTATGAGAGAGTATCTACAGTGGGCTAAACAGATTAAATCACACACAAGATATTGACAGTCTTGTTTCTCAGGTGCTCCTATCCAAACTCAGGATTCTTTGAAAACAAAAGGATGGTGAATGGAAAAGGATGATGAAAATGTCTTGTCTGAGGAACAAAACCTGTAATTTAGGTTTCACAAATTATGATTTAAAACACTAGGCAGAGAAGAGGAAACTCTTGTGCTGAAAGTGTGTTTTCTTTGACTGGCCTTTCAAGGTCACACCAAATGTTCTCTTTCGGCCATTTATTTCTATTGCTTTTTGTTCACAAATAGTCTGTTCGTGTACGGTTTTGTTTTGGTGTTTGTTTTGTTCTTTTTCACCATGTATTCTTGCATTTTCTTCCAGAAACCCTCTGAATCATCTATCTGTTTGCTTGCAATGAAGTCAGACAACAAAGTATGTGTAAAACTCTAATGGCAAAGAAAGCTGTACACTCCACAGGTGTACTGCAACCTTCAGTGAGGGCTGAAGTGCCATGCCTTAGGGATGAGTTGTTCCAATGCAATGTCTTTGGTATGCAAGAATCTTCCTGATTTTAATTGCTCTTTCTGTAAGGATTCTGAAGGATTATTGCTTTCGTTCTAAAATCCTTTTTGTATGCATACATGATGATTTGAAATAAATAACCATGAGTTTATCTTATACAAAATGTATGTGTTACTGTAAAGATGACAATGTCTTTTTTACTTACCTGGTAGATTTTAGCATCTCTCATTAGTTTTTCCACAGGATATTCAGTATTAAATCCATTTCCTCCAAAAATCTGTACTGCATCTGCAGCCACTTGGTTTGCAATGTCACCAGCAAATGCCTTTGCAATGGAAGCATAGTAGGTGTTCCTGCGGCCAGCGTCGACCTCCCATGCAGCTCTCTGGTAAGCCATCCTAGCCAGTTCCACTTTCATGGCCATTTCAGCAAGCAAGAAAGACACTGCCTGGTGCTATGAAGGATGGAATAAAGTAGGTTAACATTGCCTGCTTAAAATTCCAATCCTTTATGACATTCAAGAAAAACATAATCGTCTCAATACAGTGAGCTCTGCAACAAACTCAGTGAATTATACTCTAGCTCTACTGAATATGGATCAAACTCTCATGATTTTATGTTGAATTATACTATCAAGGTTTTTTTTTATTCTCAAAACCATTTAGTCATTGGGATTAAATACCAAATTATTATAATTATAATTGTTATATATTATTATAATTATTTCCTGATGCAGATGGTGGAAGAGCCCACTAG